>SJXQ01000065.1:134285-201494 GCA_006408695.1 Aepyceros melampus | reverse complement strand
CCTGCATTACAGCACTGGTATGCAAGTGCTCACTCCTAATAATAGCCTCTCCACTATTAGAAGTGGGCCTTTTTCATTTTTCACCAAATTATAAAATAGCTTCCCATTATAACTTATGTTCTGTATACTCCAGCCAAGACTTTTTTCTCATCTTAAAATGTTCTGCTTTAAATGGGCCTCTAATGTATAATTTTATTGTTTGAGCATTTCGTTTTCTTTTTGATTTATGTTTCTTTATAGCTGGTTAGACAGCTCTTTGTGATCTTTTGATGAAAGATTCTACATAAATAAAATTGACTGAGAAGAGAGACCTTGATGCAAGCTTCGAAGAATGCACTCTGCGAACTGGAGATCGAGATTCAAATCTCAAATGAAAGATTCAAAGAAAGCTCTAGCATTCCTTCTTTCTAATTTTTACTTTTAAAAATTTTATTTTAAAACTTAATGTTAGTAATTTTACGCTGTGCTGAATTTAACCTGCTATATAATGTCTGAAGGGGTGGTTTGTGTGTGGTTTTTTTTTTTTTAACCATAATGTATCAAACTGCGAAGACTATAATAAAGAAATAATTGTAATCATTATGCTGACTAAATTCAATACCACTTAGCCTTTAAACTTCCAATTTAAAATACATAGATATAATATGTAGAACAGACAACTAAATAGATGCCATCATTTGAAAAGGAATAGTTATCTAAAAACTTTGAGATCTTTATGCTATTTCCAAAATCATCTTAAGAAAAATTTTTAGAATTTCCTTATTTATAGTCTATGTTCACTTAGTTTTAATTATTGATGCTACCTAAGAAAAGAGAAAACCCCTCTTTTCTTCTACACTTTCAGATACTCATGAATGTCTTCAGATTATCTGATTTATTTTTTTATCTTTCACCTAGAGTATCAATCAATAGAATCTTCCTTGTTTAAGGAGAAATCTGAACTTTCTGCAGTGAACTTTAGAAAAATAGTGTATACTTGTTGTAGTTTGTATTTTAACCTAAATATTCTTTTCTTTCTTTTTTTCTTCTCTAAAATAGCAACATTCCATTTTGAATAATGACAACTGCTATTATTAACAACTGTTTTTTGAAGAATCATCATGAAAGATAAAGAACAAATTCTTTTTCATTTTTTAAAATATAAATTTATTTATTTTAATTGGAGGTTAATTGCTTTACTATATTGTATTGGTTTTGCCATACATCAACATGAATCCGCCACAGGTATACACGTGTTCCCCATCCTGAACCCCCCTCCCTCCGCCCTCCCCGTACCATCCCTCTGGGTTGTCCCAGTGCACCAGCCCCAAGCATCCAGTATCATGCATCGAACCTGGACTGGTGATTCGTTTCATATATGATATTATACATATTTCAATGTCATCCTCCCAAATCATCCCACCCTTTCCCTCTCCCACAGAGTCCAAAAGCCTGTTCTATACATCTGTGTCTCTTTTGCATACAGGGTTACCATTACCATCTCTCTAAATTCCATATATATGCATTAGTATACTGTATTGGTGTTTTTCCTTCTGGCTTATTTCACTCTGTATTATAGGCTCCAGTTTCATCCACCTCATTAGAACGGATTCAAGTGTATTCTTTTTAGTGGCTGAGTAATATTCCATTGTGTATATGTACCACAGCTTTCTTATCCATTCATCTGCTGATGGACATCTAGGTTGCTTCCATGTCCTGGCTATTATAAACAGTGCTGCAATGAACATTGGGGTACACGTGTCTCTTTCAATTCTGGTTTCCTCGGTGTGTATGCCCAGCAGTGGGATTGCTGGGTCATAAGGCAGTTCTATTTCCAGTTTTTTAAGGAATCTCCACACTGTTCTCCATAGTAGCTGTACTAGTTTACATTCCCACCAACAGTGTAGAGGGTTCCCTTTTCTCCACACCCTCTCCAGCATTTATTGCTTGTAGATTTTTGGATCTCAGGCATTCTGACTGGGGTGAAGTGGTACCTCATTGTGGTTTTGATTTGTATTTCTCTGATAATGAGTGATGTTGAGCATCTTTTCATGTGTTATTTTAACCTGACAAATATAGGTGTTTCAGTTTAGTTCAGTTCAGTCACTCAGTCGTGTCTGACTCTTTGTGACCCCATGAATCACAACACGCCAGGCCTCCCTGTCCATCACCAACTCCCGGAGTTCACTCAAGCTCATGTCCATTGAGTCGGTGATGCCATCTAGCCATCTCATCCTCTGTCGTCCCCTTCTCCTCCTGCCCCCAATCCCTCCCAGCATCAGGGTCTTTTCCAATGAGTCAACTCTTTACATGAGGTGGCCAAAGTATTGGAGTTTCAGCTTCAGCATCAGTCCTTCCAGTGAACACCCAGGACTGGTCTCCTTTAGGATAGACTGGTTGGATCTCCTCGCAGTCCAAGGGAATCGCAAGAGTCTTCTCTAGCACCACAGTTCAAAAGCATCAATCTTTCAGTGCTCAGCTTTCTTCACAGTCCAGGATCCCCTTAAATCATTTACATAATAACATTAATAGAAAATATTTATTGAGTACAAACAATGGTTGGGCAACATGCTAAGTAGCTTAAGATCATCATCTTATTTCCTTTTAACCAAACAAATCTATGACATGACTACCATGGTGTTCCAGTTCAATGGAGAGTCAGCTGGGTTGGAAATGAAATTGAGATGAAACTAAGGACACTGGCAGGAGATATACGCAGAGGAGCTGGGAGAAAAAGGTGGGAAAAAAATGTATCAATCTATGACTAGCAGAAGGCTCCTCAGAATGAGAAAAAAATGGAAGATCCTAAAATTTATATCCTGGGACTTCCTTGGTTGATCCAGTGGTTAAGACTTCACCTTCCAGTGTAGGAGGTGCCGGTTTGATCCCCGGTCAGGGAGCTAAGACTCCACATGCTTTGCGGTCAAAATCAAATCAAAACATAAAACAGAAAAAATACTGTAACAAATTCTATAAAGATTTTTAAAAGTGGTTCATACCGAAAAAAAACTTTAAAAAAATAAAATTTATAAATCCTAATAACATACAAAATACATAGTGCACAAAAATTAAGATCATAGAACTAAAAATGTTACATGGTTAGCATTTTTCTAGACATTATAAAGTACTAAGTAATGAATATACTTCTTCTTATCTTATAATAGTGGTAAATTTAAATTAGTTTTATTTTTCTTTAGCATTGTTTAGTTCTCAGTGTTGTGATAAAAATGGGAAACTATGGCTATGGTTTTTCCTGTGGTCATGTATGGATGTGAGAGTTGGACTGTGAAGAAGGCTGAGCGCAGAAGAATTGATGCTTTTGAACTGTGGTGTTGGAGAAGACTCTTGAGAGTCCGTTGGACTGCAAGGAGATCCAACCAGTCCGTTCTGAAGGAGATCAACCCTGGGATTTCTTTGGAAGGAATGATGCTAAAACTGAAGCTCCAGTACTTTGGGCACCTTATGCGAAGAGTTGACTCATTTTAAAAGACCCTGATGCTGGGAGGGATTGGGGGCAGGAGGAGAAAGGGACGACCGAGGATGAGATGGCTGGATGGCATCACAGACTCAGTGGGCGTGAGTCTGAGTGAACTCCGGGAGTTGGTGATGGACAGGGAGCCCTGGCGTGCTGCGATTCATGGGGTCGCAAAGAGTCAGACACGACTGCGCGACTGAACTGAACTGAACTGATGAATTCATTATTGGATAATAAAGGGACACTGACAATACACATTTTCAATTATTTTAAACTAAAACATACAAAAACTTAAAGTTAGGTTTAATATGAAGATTCGGGGCAAGAAATTCATTTTAGAGATTATATAGTAATTTAATGGAGATCACTGAAAAAATAAGTATCTATTCCATCTATAATAGGTTGTTCTATGTTGAATTCTTTAAAGTAAAGCATGGAATTTTTGCCTCCTTCATACATGTCCTCCACCATTATATGTAGAACTGTTTCAAGGCAGATTTCAGTTTTGTGAAATATCGTAAATGAATTTCAGTGAAAAGTTATTGATGAGTGTATTAGGATAGGAAAGTCTATGCTATGATAACAAACAACCCAAAAATCTCACTGACTTAACATCACAAAGTTTATTTCTTGTCCATATTACATTTCATCTGCTCCATGCAATCACTTAGAGATCCATGCTGACAAGCGGATGACACACTGATCCACGCTGACAAGGGCATAACCATACCACAAGGGAAAGAACTCACTGGCAAGGAAAGTGGAAGAGAGAAATGGCTCACTAGCAATTAAATCCTTCATCCCATAGAAACATTAACCACAGTGATCCTGCTTAACTGCAAGAAAGCTAAGATGTATTTTTCTCTTGCTTCTGGATGAGACAAGATATTGGTGAGTACTGGTAATGTCTCCCATAGTGGCTTTTCTTGTTTCCTATTGTTAAACATCCTAATAGCTCTTCATCCAAGATCCTAGCTCTACAGCAGAGTAGGGAAAAAACAGAGGAATTTCAGACAGGACCTAAGCCTCCAGGCTTGTCTTTCCCATAACCAGGTGGTTATACAAATTTGGATGGGTGTGTTCAACTCTCTGGATCTTGGTTGCTGTAGCTACAAAGGAAGAAGGCTGGACTAGATTATCCCTAGGATTCTATAGGACTAAAATTTTGTAACTCTATTGCATACTTTTACACCAAATAAAATAACTATTAAGCTAGTCATAAAAATGTTTTCAAAAATTGTTTACCTTATAAAAACTCAACAGAGACCTAATTCGTGGTTTGGTCTCAATTTTATGTATATTTTATAAATATATATATATATATATATATGTATATATTCCCCTGGAAAAGGGAAAGGCTACCCACTCCAGTATTCTGTCCTGGAGAATTCCATGGACTGTATAGTCAGACGAAAGAGTCAGACACAACTGAGCAACCTTCACTCCACACGTATATATTTACAGACTTCATTTTTTTTGTTCCAACATCTATAGAAGCTTTTGACTCCTCACTTGGGCAGAGATTACTATTAACTAAAATTTTGCCCTTTCCTTTAGCTTTCCTTTGTTTTCCAACTGTTACCTTTGCTGGTATACTTACTTTGAATGTTGATGTCATAATTAGGTCTTTGGCATTATCTGCAGGTTGATTTCAAAGCTGGAACTTGCCTATGAGCCATAGTCAAGTCATTGGAAAGCTCAAATAGCAAGCTATAACTACATTTGCTTTCACATACAGCTTCTTTCTTTCCTGGAATTCCTCATCATTTTTCTTTCTGCTGCTGCTGCTAAGTCACTTCAGTCATGTCCAACTCTGTAGGACCCCATAGACGGCAGCCCACCAGGCTTCCCCGTCCCTGGGATTCTCCAGGCAAGAACACTGGAGTGGGTTGCCATTTCCTTCTCCAATGCATGAAAGTGAAAAGTGAAAGTGAAGTTGCTCAGTTGTGTCCTACTTTTAGCGACCCCATGGACTGCAGCCCACCAGGCTTCTCTGTCCATGGGATTTTCCAGGCAATAGTACTGGAGTGGGTTGCCATTGCCTTTTCCACATTTTTTCTTTCTAGCCTCTAATAAGCTCTATCATTTTCTTCATTTTCTAATTCTCCATTTTACTGGGTGTTCTATCCTTTCCCACTTTACCTAAAAACCATGTTCCCAAGACACTGTTCCTTCATTTCTTACCTAGACTGACTGCTCCCCTGGCATGCCATTTTGCCCTCATCCCAGGACCCCCCCCCCATTTCACTGTTTTTTTGGCGGGTTGTTTTCCACATCCCATGATTTCTTGTTCTTGGATTTGCTGAGAGTTCATCTCATCCTCATTTTGTTGGAGTTCGTTTTCAAGTATCTCCCTGAGAAAGAGGGTTTGAGAGGCACCCATGCAATCTACTCTTCAGGATAAATGTATTTACCTCTGTTGCAGATGTTGTTGGTAGCATAGTAACCCATCGTATCACTTCACAACCCCACTGCTCCAGCTACCTTCCAACTGTGGGAATCTGCACTCTGGCCCTGAGACTCTTTTCTGGAACACTGAAAAAAAATAGAGAAGGTTATGCTGCCCTTGACCAGTAATCTGGAGATGTATGAAATGCTGTGTGTGAGCATTGGACTATAAAGAAAGCTGAACATCGAAGAACTAATGCTTTTGAACTGTGGTGTTGGAGAAGACTCTTGAGAGTCCCATGGAGTGCAAGGAGATCCAACCAGTCCATCCTAAAGGAAATCAGTCCTGAAGATTCATTGGAAGGACTGATGCTGAAGCTGAAACTTCAATACTTTGGCCACCTGATGTAAAGAACTGACTCATTGGAAAAGACCCTGATGCTGGAAAAGATTGAAGGCAAGAGGAGAAGGGGACAACAGAGGATAAGATGGTTGGATGGCATCACCGACTCGATGGACATGAGTTTGAGCAAGCTCTGGGAGTTGGTGATGGACAGGGAAGCCTGGCATGCTGTAGTCCATGGGGTCGCAAAAAGTTGGACACGATGAGCTACTGCACTGAACTGAACTGATGAAATGCTGAGGCATGAACACCTGTTAGTTGCATACCTAAGCAGGCATTTTCGGGACTGTTGTATCAATACACCAGCTCCCCAGCCCTCGGGAAAAATACAGATGCTCTCAATGACAGCTGACTTGATAGCTACTTATCTTCTCTGTTCTGCTTCCCCCCGTTTCCCTACCAGTATTCTTTATACTTCCTACCCAAACTACTAACAAGTCAAACTTATATCCCAGGACCTACTTCAGGGAAAACCCAAATTAAGTCAAAAACTAGCAGTTTTGATTTCCTATTTTGTGATATATTCTACTTCATTTAATCCCCACAACAACTCTCTGAGAAAAATTATTGTAGAGATGAGAACAACATAGTACATTAATTACAGATATGGAAACGGAGGTCCATCATTAAGTCCAGGGCACGCTTACTCAGTCCACCTGAAGTTCTGTTCCTGATACAATATGGCCCTGTACAGGGGTGCCTGTGAGCGTCTCCTTGTAACCTCCACTTAACCCTGAAGATGATTCTGAGCCCTAATCCACTCAAACGCTAAAAATCTGTCTTCTTTTGCCACTTCAAATTCCTGATGGAACTGCATGGTATTCATAAATAAATATATTTCTTCTATACCTATTGCCTAATTTTCAATAAGCCAGCCCTGATTTCCTTCAGGCCCTAGGCTTATAGGCCACTGCTTATTTTCATGGCTGATTAATGGTTCTGATTAGTCCTCCAAGCAGGAAATCCAATATCCCTTAGGGGAACCCTAAAGATGCAGATGACCGAGAATTCAAGGAAGCCTATTCACAACAGAAATCAATGGAGAAAGGAGGCAATGTTAATGTAGACAACAGTTCTACCAGCTTCTAAATGCAAGTGCTCAGACAGAGGCAGTGGAGGGAGGGGAGGGGATAACAGAGAATGTATTCAGAATACCGAATTGCAGTTTCATCACTCTAAAAGCCAGCTTTAACAACTCCCTTCCCAATGTGGAAATTTAAAGCTTCCTTTTTGTGAATTTTGACTGGTTTATAGCCCTGAAAGAAAACTTCACCCCTCTCAGAGATTACCTCTTGGATTGAATGTGTATCCAGGGGCAGAGAAGGCTTGAGTCCACAGAAACCACATCACAACCACAGCATGAGCATCATTCGAGTACTTTCAACACCATGGAATTTAAAAAATAAAAAACTGTAGAAATGTGAAAATTATGCAAATTTCTATAGCATGTAGTTTAGCTGAATGCAGATATCACTTTTAAGATGTTCATAAAGTTTTCTAATGGGTTTTTAATGGAATAGATTTTTTTTCAATCCAACAATTATTACTCTCCTTCAGCCGTGATTTAATTATCCTGTTGGTCAATTCTTTACAAATACCAGGATAATCGCGCACCCCTTCCACTCCTTCTGATCGCCCTGTGGAGCCCATCATAACAGCGTGGGCCGTAGTGCAGACTGTTCAAGGTCAACACCCTGAGAAAGAGGGACTTTGCTCAGTAACTGGTTGTCTCTCTCCTCTCCCATGCCTGACTCAGCACCAAGAACTATTATTTCACAGAAGACCATCTTTTCTTTATCCTCTGCAAGCTCCATTTAGGCTGCTAAACAGTAGCCTGAAGTCAAAGGACTTGTACTTGGTTTATGAATCAGAAAAACTTACATCTGCATTTTGAAACATTAGCCAGGAACAATTATCATTCCTGTTGGTTCTCAACTCTGTGCTAGGCCACAGGTGGGCTACAAAATGGCTATTACCACTTATATTTGAATAGTATATTACATACACGTGGCTTCAAAATAGTGTCGTAAGTTCTTTGCCAGTACCAAGAAATTGATGGGAAAGGATAGGATATAGATGTTGACAGCTGTCTAGTCCCACCTACAGCAAATGTTGTTACTTGTTTCTTTAATTCACACAATCATACTATAAAGAAAGTTTTTTACACTGGAAAGCACAGTCAAGAATCAGCTTAATATTGGGAACTTCATATACTGGCCATCTTAAAGAGTAGCCTTTCCTCCCTCGTGCTACACACACACACATGCGTGTGCACACACACATACACATTTACAACTAACCTGCAGATGAGACAGTCACCAAAAGAGAAGCGCTGCAAGTGCCCCAAAATGTGATGTGTGTACAGCACTAGCTTACTACATGGGTGAACGCAGAAAGGTCGTAGTCGCTTGTGCCTGTGGGAGACATCTGTTGATTCTGCCAGTCAGTGTTCATACTCCAAATTTCCTTGAGCACACCCAAACTCTACTTTCAACCCATGTATTTGGGCAGAATTAACCCCACTGCCGATTCCAAGAATAGCTCCTGATTGACCTAAGCCAATTAGCACCGCTCATTCCTCTCAAAGTGACTGGGGACAAGCATGTGACCGAATCTGAAACAAGGTGACCTTGGCGGGGACTTTTAGAACCGACACAAGGATCTTTCCCAGATGGACTTGAACTTCAAAGCATGTAGGATAGAACGCAACTCTCATCTTTACTCCACATGAATTCTTAGAAGGGGAGCAAAGCCAATGGATAGAAAGAAGCCAGATCCCGATCACCTTCACTCACCATGATTAAAAAGCAACACTCCTGGACTCTTTTGTTACCTGAGCCAATAAGACAGCATCTTGATTTAATCCAGGTTAGACCCAGTTCTCTGTCACTGGCAATCAAGAGCCCTAAATGAAACGGTCTATATGTCTTCTCTCCCATGAATTCAACAAACGTGGTATAAACCTTGTACATTGGTATTGTCCATTGCACTTGTACAAACTTGTACATTGATGTACTTGCATCACAACATCCAAATTCCCAGTATCATTCATCTTATTGGCACTTGGTACCTATATGTGAGGGCTTCCCAGTGGCTCAGTGGTAAAGAATCTGCCTACGGTGCATGAGCCACAGGAGACATGGGCTCAATCCCTGGGTTGGGAGGGCACAGCAACCCACTTCAGTATTCTTGACTGGAGAAACCTATGGACAAAGGAGCCTGGCAAGCTACAGTCCACTGGGTCACAAAGAGTCTATCTTTAATACATGGAATTACTTCAAAAATCCAGACAAGGCCTAGTGTAAGGCAACAAAGGTGAGTGCAGGACTGACATTCAAGTCTAAAATCTCGAATGTTAGAGGCACATGACGTAGTCTACTGAAATCAACAAACGTGGCATAAAAATTAATTCACATAAATTCTAAGAACATGTGACTTCAGAATTACACGCCAGATTTAACAAATTCTTCAAAAATTTTCCACAAAAGTTTGCACTGCCACCTTCCAAGGTGACATATGATCCTGCAGAACCACTGCCACTGTCCCAAATATTTGGTCTTCAAAAGCTAGTAGCACATTCCATTATTTCTTTTGGCCACACCACACTGCAACATGTGGGATCCTAGTTCCCCAACCAGGGATCAGACCTGTGCCCCCTGCATTGTAAGTGTGGAATCTTAACCACTGGACCACCAGGGAAGTCCCTCATTTGAGTGTTTTTAACTGTGTGAAATCTTTATTCTTAAAGAGAAGACTTGATTTTTGGAAATAAAATTTATTCAGTGTTAAATCTTGTAAAAGAGAAGGCTAAAAGAATGCAAATGTATTTCAAACACACATTATTACATAAACTTCTAAAGATGGCTTCTTAGAAGAAAAATAGTGCTTGGATAAACATTTAAGATCTTGCAGGCTTGTAAAAAAAAAAATACCAGTCTTATTACTTTTGGTCCAGTCTATTGAACTTCAGATTTTTCCTCCTCAAGATATCAAGTTACAAAATAACAAAATTATGCAGAATTTGGCCTATAATCAAAGCTATTTTTATTTTGGGGCCTCTGGTCCTGCATATTTTAAGAGTAATTTGAGACTAAATTTAATAATGCAGTTTCACTAACAATTCCAAAATTTGTGATTATCCATTAAACAAATAAATATCACTCATGGTATTTTCTTCCTGAATATTTGAATGATATAAAAACTAACCCTAAAATATGAATTTTAAAGAAATATTTCTAAAAATATTCTAATTGGGATAAAACACAAATTTATATATTAATGTCATGCATCCTGATGGAAAAGAATATCTTAAAACTTGTACCAGCCTGAAGACATTTAATGAGGTACTATTAATATAAATAAGTTTTCATTTCTTAGTCAAATAAAGCATGTCATGGAGTGAAAGAAAGCTGTCATGGAAAAGAAGTCAGATTTCTTTCAAATTGCTCTGTACTTCTTATCAATATATCTTCAAGGTCAGCCCTACATGGAAACTGGAAGCTCCAAGAAAAGACTCAAGTTTCTAGCTCTGACTCAATGGCTGGATTGAAGAAAGAAAGACAAGTAAGAATATTTCTCAGTAATCTTCCCCAATTTTTTTCACAGCTCTATTATGAATTTGACTTCACATACAGAGGTAGAAAGGCAATTACACTTAAAATTAACTCATTAAAAATTTTAAATATCATATCATTGCTGTTCAGTCACTAGGTTTGTCCACCTTTTTAGACACCATGGACTACAGCATGCCAGGCTTCCCTGTCCTTCACTATCTCCTGAAGTTTGCTCAGACTTATGTCCATTAAGTCGATGATGCCATCCAACCATCTCATCCTCTGCCCCCCCTTCTCTTCCTGCCTTCAATCTTTCCCAGCATCAGGGTCTTTTCCAATCAGTCAGTTCTTCCCATTATAGTTGCCAAAGTATTAGAGCTTCAGCTTCACCATGAGTCCTTCCAACGAATATTCAGGACTGATTTCCTTCAGGATTGGCTGGATTGATCTCCTTGCTGTCCAAGGGTCTCTGAAGCGTGTTCTTCAGCAACATAGTTCGAAAGCATTGATTCTTTGGCATTCAGCCTTCTTTATGGTCCAACTCTCATATCCACACATGACTGCTGGAAAAACCATAGCTTTGACTATATGAACCTTTTTTGGCAATGTGATGTCTCTGCATTTTAATATGCTGTCTAGGTTTGTCAGAGCTTTTCTTCCAAGGAGCAAGCCTCTTTGAATTTCATGGCTGTAGTCACCATCTGCAGTGATTTTGGAGCCTAAGAAAATAAAATCTGCCACTGTTTCCACTTTTTCCCCATCTATATTCCATGAAATGATGAGACTAGATGCCATCATTTTAGTTGAGTTCTTTGAATGTCACAGATATGCAGTATCTGAAGTTCAGAATGTATTTAAACAGGTAACAGATATTACTGCCCATCTTCTTTGGACACATAGAATAGTAATAGTGCTGAAAGTGCCTCCCAGACAAGTATGGACCACCTGCTCCTCTGTAAGGGAAAAGAAGTCATGATTTGCCTCATTGTTGATGCAATCATTCCTAGGTAGTCATTCCATATTATCAATGCCAAAATTAGATTCCCATTTCTTACATTGTAAGATAGTGGGTGTCTATTGCCCTAAGGCTCACACTGCATAAGTCCAGCTGTGCTGGAAGGGCATTTAAAAGGCAGTGGCAGCAGCAACATTCTGGTAACAACTCAACTTCCACAGCTCATGCCAATCACATCCTCTAAGCAGATGCACCTTGTTCAGCCACAAACCTGACCCTGCCCAAGGTCAATCAAGGACATTGTGTAGCACCCATCTACCAGTGGAGAATCATCAAGCTAATTTCTTGCCTTTTGATATATATTGTACTGAAAAATAGTTGATTTATAATATGTTATTTTCTGGTATATAGCAGAGATTCAGAGATATATGTACATATGTGTGTGTTTATCAGTTTTACCTGTTTTTGAACTTCACATAAATAGTCAAAAATAGCTCCTTTTTTGTGTATGGCTTCTTTTGTTCAATGTTATAATGGGAGATTCATCAATGTTACATGTACAAAAGTAGTTCATTCCTTTTCATTGTATCATAGTATTAGATTCTATGTGTATGCCAAGCAACTTAATTTTTATTTTAAAAAAGTGAACTTTCATTAAATGCATTTCATGTCTTCTAAGACTCTAATTCTCAATTTTGTCTATTTTTTAATCTGCCCTAGTTGAGCTTTTGGTGGAGTGGTGAAACATATTGTTTGAAAATGAATTTATGTGAAGAATTTATTGAAATTGAATGATATCAGAGGTAAAAGATAATTTTTCTGTCTCCTAACTGACTACTTGGAGAAAAGACCTATTTACAAAGGTGTAGGATTCAAGGAGTTTCAGATCTTGATCATGAACTCAATGTGTAATCTTGTTCCATCTCTTTGCCCAACATCATACTCATCTATAAAATCTGTGTCATTGTCAAACAACAATGATAATAATAGGTATCAAATATACAAATTAGATTAAGTGGTAAAACAAGAAAAATTTAATTCACATGACATGAAGACTTGCTAAGTATTTCAAGTATTACTTCATTTATTCACAAGCTAACAGTTATTGAAAACCTACTCTGCCCATTGCTATAAGGAGTGTGTGTAATATATACATAATGCTGAGTACTTAGCATATACCATATGAAGATTTTAAACAAATCACCTCATTTAATCTTTTCCTGTGAAATTGATGCCACCATTAAACAGATTTTACACATGAGGCCCAGTGAGATTAAGAAATCTATTCAAATTCTGTGCAGTGTGGCTAAAAAAGAAAAAGAAAAAAATAACAAAATAAAATTGTTAAAAAAAACTTTTTTTAAGAAATTTGTTAAGATCTCATGGCCAGCTATGAAATTAGCAATATGCTGCAAAAATGATTTGCAGATGAAATCAATTTAATAAATAAAGTTAAAATGATCATTAGAGATGTACACAAAATATGTATAAGGACATGTATTGCAGTGCAATATCAAAAAAACTTTGGAAATTACCTAAGTATCTAACAGTAAGATTTGTTAAACTATGATTGATCCACATAGTGCAAGAATTGAAGCCACTGACAATGACATTATTAAAAATATCTAACAGCATGGGAAAATGGTTACGATGTGTCTTTAGGTGAAAAAGATAAAACAGACCATAAAAGAAAGAGTATGTAGAATATACTACTGATTCTGTTAAAGTCGAGTGAGTACGTGTGTTTATGGGTGTGTGGAGGCTTGAACCCTTTAGACAACGGTATCCATTCCCCATTCTTATTGATAACAACTCTCCAACTTTCGTCTGGTGTCTGTGTTTTCCTGTGCAGCCTATGTGCTCAGAAAGAGTTGTTCCTGGAGTCACTCAGCTCCTAGGGCGAGTCTTATCTGACATAAGCAAATCCTCACTTCCATAACTGAATCAGGGATAAGCCCACAATTCAGGCCTATGAGACATCAGATTTTCCTGGGAGGAAAGGAAAACAGTGTCCTGGCTCTTCAGAGAAAGCAGCTAAAAGGGCCATCCTGCCTTCCTGTGGTTGGTACAGCGAAAGAGTGTGACGTCAGAACCAGAGCAGCCATCTGCCCTCATAAGAGAACCTAGCTGAGGCCAAGGCCAGCTGAAGAGGAGGCCAAGCTGAGAGGACCACTGGGAAGGAAGGTCTGAGTCCTGCTGGAGGAATCCACCTACAGCGAGAGAGAGACCCCTGACCTGCTCAGCTCCACAAGCCAACAAATTCTTTTTTCTGCTTAATCCAATTTGGATGAGAGTTGTTACATCTTAGAGTTTTAAATATTTTTTTTAATGTGGATCATTTTTAAAGTCTTTAATGAATTTGTTACAATACTGTTACTGTTTCACGTTCTGATTTTTTGGCCATGAAGCCTGTGGGATCTCAGCTTCCTGACCAGGGATCAAACCCACATCCCCTGCATTGGAAGGCAAAGTCAACCACTGAACTGCCAGGGAAGTCCCACATCTTATAGTTTTAACTGAACAGATCTGTGTACAAAGATTGGGGATGCCTGGGGTTTTCTCTTTATGCTTTTCTCTATGTTGCATTCTCTCTACAATATTTTATCATCAGGAAGAATAACAAATATTATTTTAAGTAGTCCATTCAAATGCTTCCCATGAAATACATCTCTTGATTACTAACATCAGGCAGTACATGGAGCTCACCAAGGACCTGAAAAATAAGTCTTTTTTGCAGAATCTTAGTATCTGGGAGAGTGATGATAATAACACCACACATTTGTATAACAAGACTTTATTGTTTTTCAAGCATTTTCCGATTTGGTAAACTAAAGTGGTTCCTCCTGAGAAACCTGTATGCAGGTCAAGAAACAACAATTAGAACCAGACACAGAACAACAGATTGGTTCAAAATTGGGAAGGGTGTCTTCAAGACTGTATATTGTCACTCTGTTCATTTAACTTCTATGCAGAGTACGTTGTGCAAAATGCCATGCTAGAAGAAGCACAAGCTGAAATCAAGATTGCCAGAAGAAATATCAATAACCACCAGATATGCAGATGATACCACCCTACTGGCAAATAGTGAAGATGAATTAAGAGCCTCTTGATGAAGGTGAAAGAGGAGAGTGAAAAAGCTGGCTTAAAACTCAATATTCAAAAAAGTAAGATCATGGCATCTGGTCCCATCAGTTCAGTTCAGTTCAGTCACTCAGTCATGCCCGACTCTGTGACCCCATGGACTGCAGCACACCAGGCTTTCCTGTCCATCACTAACTCCTGGAGCTTGCTCAAACTCATGTCTATCAAGTCAGTGATGCCATCCAACTGTCTCATCATCTCCTGCCTTCAATCTTTCCCAGCATCAGGGTCTTTTCAAATGAGTCAATCCTTTGCATCAGGTGGCCAAAGTATTGGACGTCAGCATCAGTCCTTCCAATGAATGTTCAGGACTGATTTCCCTTAGGATTGATTGGCTTGATCTCCTTGGAGTCCAAGGGACTCTCAACACTCTTCTCCAACATTACAGTTCAAAAGCATTAATTCTTCAGCACTCAGCTTTCTTTATCATCCAACTCTCACATCCATACATGACTACTGGAAAAAATCATAGCTTTGACTATATGGACCTTTGTAGGCAAAGTAATGTCTCTGCTTTTTAACATGCTGTCTAGGTTGGTCATAGCTTTTCTTCCAAAGAGCAAGCATCTTTTAATTTCAGGGCTGCAATCACCATCTGCAGTGATCTTGGAGACCAAAAAAATAAAGTCTGTCACTGTTTCCAATCTTTCCCCATCTATTTGCCATGAAGTGATGAAACCAGATGCCATGATCTTAGTTTCTTGAATGTTGAGTTTTAAGCCAGCTTTTTCACTTTCCTCTTTCACCTTCATCAAGAAGCTCTTCAGTTCCTATTCACTTTCTGCCATAAGGGTGGTGCCATGTGCATATCTGCTGCTACTGCTGCTGCTAAGTCACTTCAGTCGTGTCCAACTCTGTGCGACCCCATAGACGGCAGCCCACCAGGCTCCCCCGTCCCTGGGATTCTCCAGGCAAGAATACTGGAGTGGGTTGCCACTTCAGTTATTAATATTTCTCTCCACAGTCTTGATTCCAGCTTGTGCTTCATCCAGCCTGACATTTTGCATGATGTACTCTGCATATAAATGTAATAAATAGGGTGACAATATACAGCCTTGACGTACTCCTTTTCCTATTTGGAACCAGTCTGTTGTTCCACGTGCAGTTCTAACTGATGCTTCTTGACCTGCATACAGAATTCTCAGGAAGCAGGTAAGGTGGTCTGGTATTCCCATCTCTTTCAGAATTTTCCACAGTTTGTTGTGATCTACACAGTTAAAGGCTTAAGTAAGTAAAGTCACTCAGTCGTGTCCGACTCTTTGTGACCCCATGGACTGCAGCCCACCAGGCTCCTCAGTCCATGAGATTCTCCAAGCAAGAATACTGGAGTGGGTTGCCATTTCCTTCTCCAGGGGATCTTCCCGACCCAGGGATCGAACCCAGGTCTCCCGCATTGGAGGCAGACGCTTTAACCTCTGAGCCACCAGGGAAATGTTGTTCCACGTGCAGTTCTAACTGATGCTTCTTGACCTGCATACAGAATTCTCAGGAAGCAGGTAAGGTGGTCTGGTATTCCCATCTCTTTCAGAATTTTCCACAGTTTGTTGTGATCTACACAGTTAAAGGCTTAAGTAAGTAAAGTCACTCAGTCGTGTCCGACTCTTTGTGACCCCATGGACTGCAGCCCACCAGGCTCCTCAGTCCATGAGATTCTCCAAGCAAGAATACTGGAGTGGGTTGCCATTTCCTTCTCCAGGGGATCTTCCCGACCCAGGGATTGAACCCGGGTCTCCCGCATTGGAGGCAGACGCTTTAACCTCTGAGCCACCAGGAAATCACATGCCTTTTCTAAAACCAGCTTGAAATCTGGAAGTTCTCGGTTCATGTACTGTTGAGGCCTGGCTTAGAGAATTTTGAGCACTACTTTGTTAGCATATGAGGTGAGTGCAATTGTGCAGTAGATTGAACATGCTTTGGCTTTGCCTTTCTTAGGGATTAGAATGAAAACTGACCCTTTCCAGTCTTGTGGCCATTGCTGAGTTTTCCAAATTTGCTGACATATTCAGTGCAGCACTTCCACAGCATCATCTTTTAGGATTTGAAATAGCTCAGCTGGAATGCCATCATTTCCACTAGCTTTGTTTGTAGTGATGCTTCCTAAGGCCCACTTGACTTCACATTCCAGGGTATCTGGCTCTAGGTAAGGGATCACACCACCATGGTTATCTGGGTCATTAAGATCTTTTTTGTATAGTTCTGTGTAGTCTTGCCACCTCTTCTTAATATCTTCTGCTTCTGTTATATCCATAGCGTTTCTGAACTTTATTGTGCCCATCTTTGTATGAAAAGTTCCCTTCATGGCTGTCATTGTCTTAAAGAGAGCTCTAGTCTTTCCCAGTCTATTGTTTTCCTCTGTTTCTTTGCATTGATCACTTAGGAAGGCTTTCTTATCTCTCCTCACTATTCTTTGGAACTCTACATTCAGATGGGATATCTTTCTTTTTCTCCTCTGGCCCCTCACTTCATGGCAAATAGATGGGGAAATAATGGAAATAGTGACAGACTTTATTTTCTCCAAAATCATTATGGATGGTGACTGCAGCCATGAAATTAAAAGATGCTTGTTCCTTGGAAGAAATGCTATGACAAACCTAGACATCGTATTAAAAAGCAGACACATGGCTTTGCCAACAAAGGTCCATATAGTCAAAGCTATGGTTTTTCCAGTAATCGTGTATGGATGTGAGAGTTGGACCATAAAGAAGGCTGAGTGTCAAAGAATTGATGTTTTTGAACTGTGGGGCGCTGAAGAAGACTCTTGAGAGACCCTTGGAGAGCAAGGAGATCAAACTAGTCAATCCTAAAGGAAATCAACCCTGAATATTCATTGGAAGGACTGATGCTGAAGCTACATCTCCAGTACTTTAGCCACCTGATGGGAAGAACCAACTCACTGGAAAAGGCCCTGATGCTGGGAAAGATTGAAAGCAAAAAGAGAAGGGAGTGACAGAGGATGAGATGGTTGGATAGCATCATTGACTCCATGGACATGAATTTGAGCAAATTCCAGGAGATAGTGAAGGATAGGGAAGCCTGGCATGCTGCAGTCCATGGGATTGCAAAGAGTCGAACACAACTTAGCAACTGAACAACAGCAAACATACCTATGAGTTAGGTTAAGAGTACATGAATGAGACCCCCATGAGGTCACAAAGTACATTTTATCTTTTTTCTTGGCACATGGATATACAGCATTCCTCAGCCTCCCCGGTAGCGTACCTGGCAGTGGGGTGACCCCATGACCTAACTCAGCCTAATGGGCAATGAGCAGAGTGATAGAGCTGGTCTAGGACCAATCTAGAAAAACCTCCCTCAAATGATCATTTTCTCCTTCCATGTTTGCTCATCAGGTGCAGGGGATCTTAACCTAAATGTCAAGAAAAGAACTTAAAGGCCCTAGAATTAGTTAAAGCCACAAGATGCACGGTTCTTGGATCCTTAATTAACTAAGTAGAATGCCCTGTGCTAATATGTTAACCGGAACTGAGCAAGAAATTAAATTTTACCTTACTAAGCAGCACTGGTCACAGTTCTCCGGAGAAACAGAAACAGTAGGATATGTATGTGTATCTATAAAGAGATAGAGATTTATTTTAAGGAATTGGCTTACGTGATTGTGGAAGCTGACAAGTCAAAATCTGCAGGGTAGGCCAGCAGGGCTGGAAACAGAGGGAAGAGCTGGTAGAATTGGAGTCTGAAGGCCTTCTGCTGACAGAATTCCCTTCTCCTCCAGGGAGGATACTCTTTTTTTCTAGTCAGGCCCTAAAATGATTGGGCAAGGTCTACCCACAATCTGGAACATAATCTGCTTTCCTCAAAGAATTTTATCTAAGAAAACACCCTTATGGAAACATCTAGCATGACTTTTGACCAAATATCTGGATATCAGGGCTTGGCCAAGTTGACATAAAAAGAATCGTCACATAAGGCAGTGGTCAACACTTCCTGGTGTTGAGTGGAGCTTTTGCTGAGGAATCTGACTTCTGGGCTCTTCTGATGAATCTCATTAAATGTCCAGTATCACTATCGCTCCTTTAGTCATGAATGCGTCCAGTCTTCTCAGTGTCCTGGAAGACCACAAGAGCTGGCTTCTTACCATTCTATCTCTACTGAATACATAAATGTTCTGCTTTAGAACGTTTTTCCTTGACTTTGTACAGGAAAACTGCTCTCAATTCACTTTTCTCCAAAATAGGATATTGAGGAGAATTGTTTTTGATTTTCTTTCCCTCCTTTCTTTCTTTCTTTCTTTTTTCCAGTCATCTTCCTTCCTTTGCCTCACTTCTTAAAAACCGAAAGTAAGGAAAAACTGAAAGTAAAGAGAAACATCTCACTGCACCACCACTTTTTAAAGTTCACTAATAAAAACCATACCTGTTTCCTTCAGTTCAGTTCAGTTCAGTCGCTCAGTCGTGTCCGACTCTTTGTGACCGTTTTCCTTACTTGACTGCTCTTGGGAACTTGGGGCCAGACACTTCACATTGTTTTTAAACTTTGGGAGGAGGATATCCTGTGATCCTCCTCTACTCTGCCATCTTTATTCCTAGAATCCTGGTTATATTCGGAAGGAAACTCTTCTATGAAAATATGTTCAAAAAATAGGTTGTCCCAAATTGCAAAGTAGACTCACAGTCCAATCTAAAATAAAAGCTAGGGCAGAATATAATCAAATTTAGAGCCAAAAGCCATATACAAAGTATTTCTAAGCAATAACACAAATTCTGAAAGTTTTCTCATTGAGAAATATTTTTATTTCAATATGTATCTTGATGGCTACATTAAATCATTTCTTTGTACCACAAGATGATGCGACTGCTATTTATAAAGCTAAATGCAATTTGATCAAAATTATTTACCATGTGGGATTTAGATATGTCTCAAAAGAGCCATGGATTTTCTAGAAGGCCATTCATTTTATTGAAAGTCATAGGAAAATAAGGTTACTTTTAGATAAGACAGCTATGGCCCTTACCCCACCTGCGTGTGCCGATCATTGCTCAGTGCTTAAGTTAACTGCTCCCTGTAATAGCAGAAGGATGGGCCTGACGACCTCTCAAGGTCATCTCAAGCCTTTTGATTATATGAATTGTGTGCTGAAAATTACATGCTAAAATATCTACACAAAAGCTATGTCATTTTCTTTCTACAACTGTCATCTTTAATGCTACCTCGGGTTTCATATTTAAAATGTATACCCATGTTTGCTTGTTGCTAAAATGGTTTAAAAACTGTTAAAGGCCATTCTCAACTTTCAACAGCAATAGAGGCAGATTTCATACAAGGTTAAACAAAACTGACTATGAATGTTGCATTTTGTATGTATTGTTAGAGCTCTCAATTTCTTTTATTTTTTGTTTAACATAAGCCAGAGAGACTAATATATCCATGTCACATCGATTTTTTTAAAAATTTTATATCTTTTCATTTTTAACAAACTAACACCATGATATCCCACAAAGTAAAAACCATCACTGTTAACTTATTAAGGCAGATTTAATAATGTAAATTCTCAATGGACATTAGTTGAGTAAGTCCAGGAGTTGGTGATGGATAGGGAAGCCTGGCATGCTGCAGTCCATGGGATAGAAAAGAGTTGTACATGACTGAGTGACTGAACTGAACTGAACTGAATGATGTAAATTAAGGTTCCTATAATTAAGCTCTTGCAATCGTTACTACTATACCGCATTAGGTGTAACTTTGAAATATCTCACTAGGAGATAATTATTGAGAGATAACTTGGCTAATTTGGGGGCCCTCAAAACTGACAAAACAAAATCAATGTAGTTGATATTCCTATTTTAGTATTCATTACTTTTAGACACCTAGAATTTTGTGTCAAAAATGCGAGATTTATGAAGCTCAACTTAACCTTTAGAAGACATTTCCTGGAACACCAAGACTTTCTATTATTATTTTATTGTGGAAGGAAAGCTTAACATAATTTTGTCCTCCTAACAAATTTTTAAGTGTACAATATATTATTGTTGATTACAGGAACAGCGTGGTGCAGATTTCTAGAACTCATTCATTTTGCTTGACGACACTTTATGTTCATTGTTTAGTAGCGCCTCCTTTTCCTCTCCCCCTAGCCCCTGGTAACCACTATTCCACTCTTTCATTCACTGAGTTAGATTCTTTTAGATACCGCATATGTAAGTGGAAACAAGCATTTTGGGGTTTTCTGTGGTTTATTTCACTTAATAAAATGTCCTCAAGATTTACATATTGTCTCACAGTACAAAATTTGCTTCTTTTTTAAAATTGAATAGGAAGTATCCCATTGTAATGAGATATCACCTCAAACCTGTCAGGATGGCTGCTATCGGAAAAACAAAAGACAAGAAATGTTGGCGAGCATGTAGGAAAAGGGAATCCTTGTGCACCCACCATTAGTAGGAATGCAAAATAGTGCAGTCACTATGGAAAACAGTATGGAGGTTCCTTGAAAAATTAAAAATACAACTATCATATTATCCAGCAATCTCACTTCTGGGTATTTATCCAAAAGAATTGAGATCTGAATCTTAAAGGGATAATAGTGCCCTATGTTCACTGAAGCACTGTTCCCAGTAGCCAAGGTAAAGAAAGAAATCTAAATGTCCAGCGACAGAGACCTTCTTAGATACACCTTTACTTTCTTTGTTAGCCCCTAGGTTGCCTTTGATAAAACAGTGAGTAGACAGGCTCAGAGGTTAAAGCGTCTGCCTGCAATGCAGGAGACCTGGGTTCAATCCCTGGGTCGGGAAGATCCCCTGGAGAAGGAAATGGCAACCCACTCCAGTATTCTTGCCTGGAGAATCCCATGGACAGAGGAGCCTGGTGGGCTACAGTCCACAGGGTCGCAAAGAGTCGGACACGACTGGTCGACTTCACTTTCACTTTCAGACATTCTGTTTTTATTATACAAAAAGTCACTCTCTCTCCCTCTCTCTCTCTTTTGTGATCCTCTCTCTCAAAAATTCTCCTTGAGCATGATCTCAGCATCTTTGGTATCTTCCTGGCTCCTTCTCTTCTTTGGGAAAACAGATCCTAATTTCCAAAGTGCAAAATCTTTACCTACCCTGGCAATCTCCCTGGCTAAAAGCCAACTAAGAGTCTCAATGACATAGCGTATCTATCACCTACTGTTTTTTTACATCTGGGAAAAGATGTAAAACTCATTTTTAGCTAAACTGTTTTTTATTCTGTTTTTATTTTCGCCACTTAGCAGCCTTCCACTGCTAATAATTTTCAGTTCAGTTCAGTTGCTCAGTCACGTCCGACTCTTTGCAACCCCATGGACTGCAGCACTCCAGGCCTCCCTGTCAATCACCAACTCCCGGAGTTCACTCAAACTCATGTCCATCGAGTCAGTGATGCCAAAATTTTAGTAGGTCTCTTTTAATCTTCCTTTCTCTGAAGCATTATTCTTTGTATCTCTTATCTTGTTTCAACTATAGCTGGTGAACTGGCTGTTGGCTAGCTCACTTACGCACTGTCGTGAATTTCAGAGGAAAATGTACCATCATGCCCTATTTTTCTTCCTTCAGGTCCTCTCCTATTCTAAATAATTTCAGCTTTCTCTTAAATTTCAGCCATTCCAAAATTCACTTGCTTCTGCTTTATCTGGTTTCATTTTCATCCTGATCCCAAACACAATGAGGTTGGGATTACAATTTCCAAGATTCCTCTGAACCATTCTACGTGCGATCAGACCCCATGCATCACACACAATACCCAGGCTGGTATTGTTTCTCCTCCTTACTGTCCATCGCACTCCATGAATGGGAAGCAATCCTGTATCACAGCTACAAGCACGTGGCCTGTCCTATCTAGTCTGCTTTCTAAAACACACCCTATTCACAAGAAATGTATTTCTGCTTGCCACTACTGGCCCCTTGGATGTTTGTATACTTCTTTTCAGTAAAGTAGTAACTTCTTTATTTGAACACTTCTTCCAATTGTGTGACTTATTAAGAATTCCAGTAAATTTTACTAAAACTTTCCAGTGAAATTGCACAGTTGTAGGGTTGAAGAGAAAGATTTCTTCTGTCATATGCAATACTAAATATGAATCATTTTGTATTATTAACTTTCTATAAATTGATAATGTCAAAGATGTTTTTCAATCAATATAAAAAATGTGAGATATGTAATAGCTTCCTCTAGTCTTTCACCAGAAATAAGATTTTCTAGATCCCTAAGTTGCTGAAAGAAATCTTTACATTTTAATTTAGAAGAGAAGAAATAAAATGAACGTACATCAATAAGGTATGGTTAAAAAAGCCTCAGCTACCTCCAGTTCATGGATATAGTGTTCCATGAACATTAAAAGAATGAGCTAGGTAAAATATCAATTGGTTTGAGAAATGTTCATGAAATTTTCACATATTTGATTTAGCTATTTGTAAAATATGGCAAAAATCTTTATGTGCACATGTAAATATTTTATAAATAAGCAATGATGATATATGAATTACATAATATATATATTAGATTATTTTAAGAGTTTAAGAAAGCATAGAAAAATACAACAAATTATTGACATGGGGCCCATTAAGTAAAGGAAAATGATTTGTAGTGGAAGAGAAATATGAGAGGAGAAGGGAAAGATGAGAAAAAGATTTTATTTTTGTTTTGTTTGTTGTTTAGATGAGGCATCCTGCACAGGGTGCTCCTGGTGATTGGGTGATGCCAGGTCTTGTATTAAGTGGTTTCCTTTATGTTCAATTTAGTTCAGTTGCTCAGTTGTGTTCGAATCTTTGTGACTCCATGAAGTGCAGCATGCCAGGCCTCCCTGTCCATCAACAATTCCCGGAGTTCACCCAAACCCATGTCACTGAGTCATCACCCAAACCCATCTCATCCTCTGTCGTCCCCTTCTCCTCCTGCCCTCAATTTTTCCCAGAATCAGAGTCTTTCCAAATGAGTCAGCTCTTTGCATCAGGTAACCAAAGTATTGGAGTTTCAGCTTCAGCATCAGTCCTTCCAATGAATATCCAGGACTGGTCTCCTTTAGGATGGACTGGTTGGATCTCCTTGCAGTCCAAGGGACTCACAAGAGTCTTCTTCAGCACCACAATTTGAAAGCATCACTTCTTTGGTGCTCAGCTTTCTTTATAGTCCAACTCTCACATCCATACATGACCACTGGAAAAACCATAGCCTTGATTAGACAGACCTTTGTTGACAAAGTAATGTCTCTGCTTCTCTGTGAGTTCTCACTATTTGACACTCCCTAGAGTTAGTTTTCTGGTAGTCTAGGGTCTTGGAGTCAGCGCTCCTACTCCAAAGTCTCAGGGCTTGATCTCTTTGGTGATTTGCTAGGACACACACTCTATTCTAAACCAGGGGGTGGCAAATTTCCTGATTGCTCAGAAAATTCTTAACCTGCTCTGGGAGTATTCTGGTAACATACTCTTCTCCAGTATTCTTGTCGCATATCTCATTCCAACAGTGTATGCAGTGATTTACCATGATTATGGAGGCTGCAAAGCTCCCTGGTCTGCTGTCTGCAAGCTGGAGACTCAGAAAAGCTGGTAGTGTATTCCATTCTGAGTCTGAAGGTCTTTTTCCCTTTGTGCTTAATCTAGTTTGACTTGCTTACAGAGTGCCACACATAGAGAACTTTAATCTGGCACTTCAGACCCGAGTTCCTGGAGAGAACCAGCTGTGGTAACTACACCTCAGCTCTTCCAGCTGTATAAGGAAGCTCCACCGAGGACACTCCAGAAAAACATTTTAAATAATAATTTAAAGCCCTGTATTAAAAGATAGCATGTGATATGATCCCATTTGTATAAAATGCTATTAAGTGTCTGTATGTGTAATAAAGAAACGTATGAGAGGATGGCCACCAAAACATCAAAGCTACCCCCTTCATCTGGGATTTAAGTCGATTTTTATTTTCTTGTTTATAGTTGTTTTATATTGCTTGGCTTTTTTTTTTTCCAGTGCGTATGGCTCAAGTAAACTACTAAGAGAGAAAACTAAAGCTGTTTTCAGTGAAAGATATGGAGGAGTTTTCTGTAATCATGGGGATTCGATTTTGGCTCTGATCCTCTCCCACGAAACTGTATCCAGCCTAGAAAAGAACAAAGACTTGACCCCACGTGCTTTGTGGGACTCTGACCGATGTTAGGCGGCAGAAGACTGCAAGAACTGTCCTGAACTTAACTTTCGGCAAAACCTACCAATGTTGACACATCCCCGGAAGTGAACATAATAATGCAAAGAGACTGAATTCATCTTTCTCAAGTGTAGGAGGAGGAACCATCACCAACATACTCAGTGGATGACTCTGGAACTTGAACAGGCTAGTGTAGGACACAGGAGTCAAACAGCCAGGGTTCAGTGCTGATCCCACCACTCAGAATTCTTCAGTTTCTTCATATAAAAGCAGATATAATAATATATATAAAGCAGATATAATAATGTTATCTTAGGGCTTTCCAGGTATCACTAGTGAGAAAGAGCCTGCCTGCCAATGCAGGAGATGTAAGAGACATGGGTTCTATTCCTGGGTTGGGAAGATCCCCTGGAGAAGGGCATGGCAACCCACTCCAGTGTTCTTGCCTGGAGAACCCCATGGACAGAGGAGCCTAGTGGGCTACAGTCCATGGGGTTCCAGAGTCGGACATGACTGAAATGACTTAGCAACACACAATAATATTACCTAGTATAAAGGGCATTTGTGAGAAATTAAGGTCAAAGTACAGACTTTATAATCAATCTCACCTCATCATAGGTGGCCGGCAGGTTAGCTCACGTGCACGTGTGCTTGCTGTTTCAGAGACAGCAATAAAAACTTAATTTGAAACATTTTCTTTAATCATTATTATTTATTTATTTAATCACTCTTATTCAATTATTCACAACTTACAAATTCATGTTGGAGGAGAATGGAACTTTGAAATTACCTTAGATATTTAAATTTGAGACCAAAGCTCAGAATGTATGATTTATTCAACAAATAAATACTGAGTCTTACAATATCTGGGTGCTGCTACCTCTAAGATCAGGCTATTTGGACATAATAAAACTTGCCCTTTCTTCACATCTCCAGCAAGTGAGTCTCAACTTCCAATCTATATTTAATCAAAGCCTATGCATTAGTTTACTATGTTGAAAGCACGTTCTCTCCCTATCTCAACACTCCTTAGATTAAAAAAGAAAAATACCAAATGAGAAGAGAAAGTCAGTGTAAAAAAAATGTTCTTCAAGTTGATGTAAGAGTAGATATTGATCACTTTACCCCAGGATCTCTAGAGGTGGCCTTTTTACCACAGAGGAAAATATGCAAGAAGTCTCCATGTGTTTGAAGGTGACTAAGCCATTCAGGGTCAGGAAATAAGTTGCAGAATGTCAGCTGTTTAATTGGTCCAGTTCAGTTCAGTTCATTTCAGTCACTCAGTCCTGTCCAACTCTTTGCGACCCCATGAATCGCAGCACGCCAGGCCTCCCTGTCCATCACCAACTACAGGAGTTCACTCAGACTCACGTCCATTGAGTCAGTGATGCCATCCAGCCATCTCATCCTCTGTTGTCCCCTTCTCCTCCTGCCCCCAGTCCCTCCCAGCATCAGAGTCTTTTCCAATTCACCATTGTGCAAAGATAGTCCTTCTCAAGCTTCCACTTGGCCTGCACAAGTTTTCTATGCTGCTGCTGCTGCTAAATCACTTCAGTCGTGTCCGACTCTGTGTGACTCCGTAGATGACAGCCTACCAGGCTCCTCCATCCCTGGGATTCTCCAGGCAAGAACACTGGAGTGGGTTGCCATGTCCTTCTCCAATGTATGAAAGTGAAAAGTGAAAGTGAAGTCGCTCAGTCGTGACTGACTCTTTGCGACCCCATGAACTGCAGCCCACCAGGCTCCTCCATCCATGGGATTTTCCAGGCAAGAGTACTGGAGTGGGGTGCCATCGCCTTCTCCAAGTTTTCTATACTCTAAGATAATTCCCTGTCTTGAAATAGTTTAAGGCTCTTAGCTGGTACCATTTCCCATGCACAGAAAGGTCAAAGCATCTAATACGACTACATTTGAAGTTGAAAGGGTTTTTTTTCCCTAATTTTTACTGACATCATTATTCACAAACATCAGTGTAATTATCCTAGCTGCCAGTCTGGTTGTCAGTAGGTTCTTTAGTGATATGGTAAGGCAGAAGGCACTTCCATAGTGAGAAATGCACTAAATTAAACTTTTTGACTTTTCTTCTCTCCTCATTCAGGATGCAGCTGACTGTTCACTTAAAACAGTGATCCTCAAATTTTGTGGTCTCAGGATATCTGTACACTCTTAAAATTCATAAATAACCACTAAGAGCTTCGAGTTATGAGGGTTGTATTTATTGATGTTTACTGCATTACAAATTAAAACTGAGAACTTCAAAGATTATTTATTTTAAAATAACAATAATAAATTCACTCTGTGTTATCATAAATAACATTTTATGAAAGAATATATTTGCCAAACAAAATTATAGTGAGAAGGGTGTCACTGCTTTACACTTTTGCAAATCTCTTTAATGTGTGACTTAAGAAAGGTAAATGAATTCTCATATCAATCACTGGCAATAACATGTATGTAGCCTCGGGAAATTCCATCTTACACTCTTGAAAGAAAGAGAGTGAAAATGCAAATAATGTCTGACTGTTATTACAAAAATAGTCTTGACCTTAGGGAACCTGGAACCAAATTTTGAGAACCACCAATTTAAGGAGAAAGAACTGGACATGCGTGGCTCAGCTGCTAGGTCTGCTCCGTTTGGGATCTGCCTTTATCTCGAGAACTCTGCCTTCAGCTCCGCCTCTCCATCCTGCCTGCAGCTCTCCTGCGCAGCCTGGGGATGAAGAGGGTGACGGTCCCCCTTCATTGCAAGCACGCCTCACTGGTGCTCTCCAGTGTTTCCATCCAGGAGTAAAGCTGGAGCTTTCACCTTCATCTACCTGATTTCTTCATCTTTCACTAGTTATGAATATGGTGGGAATGGGAGCCACTTATGCATGCTCAGTTGCTCGGTGTCTGACTCTCTGAAACCCCGTGGACTGTAGCCCGCCGGCTGCTCTCTCCATGGGATTCTCCAGGCAAGAACACTGGAGTGGGCTGCCATTTCCTCCTCCAGGGGATCTTCTCGGCCCAGGGATCAAAGCCTCATCTCCTGCATCTCCTGCATTGGTGGATTCATTACCACCATGCCACATGGGAAGCCTGGGAGCCACGATAAGTCTCCTCAAACACCAGTAACACCGAACACTTTCATACCCCCATGGGCCTCAGACCCAACGCTGAGGACGGGAAATTCAAACTGGCCCAGCAATCCAATAACCAGAAGATAGAAGGCCTCTTTGATAATTTTCAGGTCATGTTAGACATCCACACTTAAGGGGAGCAGGCCTTCTTAGAAACAACCTAAAAAAAAGTCACCATGTAAAAGACCCATGTGGTTTCTACTCTCACAAATGAAAGGATCAAAGCAAGTTGGGAGAAAAGAGAAATTATGGGATAACTGATGAGTCTCTTAGGGTTTTATGTCAAGGCCCCAAACCATTTTTTTTCTCCCACTTTTGCAGCATACACAGAGCAGGGTGTTTGTTTGGTTCTGATCATCTCCAACCCTCACAAAGTAAAAACGAAGGAAAAAAGGGGAGAGGGGCTCCGTTAAAGCTGACAATACAGTGGCACATGGGCAAGACTGCTTTTTCAGTGCCCCTTAGGAGTGGTGTCTGAAAAGAGACCAGGTGAGTCACCCTAAGCTGCAGGTAATAAGGCCAACTACACCTGCATTTCAAAATAGCATTTCTAGGGGCAGGATTTCTGATTTACTGCTCTTTGCATCTGCTTACTCCAAATGATCCAGAAGAAGCCTGCTTTTCCATTTTTATGGCTTTATTTCCACACAGTGGATCAACTCCTCTCCAATCCAGTTATTCACCACACACAGCATTCATGAGCCTCACCCATAACTATGAACATTCTAAAATGATGCTTCAGCATCATGCTTTGCAGTCTTTGCAGTCTTCCCTTCTCAGAAGAGGTATTACCTTTCATAATGAATACAATGCATCCCACAAACACCAGCCCCATATAGTGTTAGGACACCACACAACCCTGTTAACCCGTGATCTTTTAAGTCCAACTTCAGGGCACTAGATAGACACTCTCTCTTTTTTTTAAAGGGTTTCCACTTGTCTGGGAGTGAAGGTGCAGTTTCAGGATGACTGTCTCAAAGTGCAAAGTAAAATCTTTCCTAGTTCATCTTTATTTTGGTTGTCATGGCACTAAAGTATTGCTGAATCAGAGGTATTTTACACAGTTTGTCAAAATGATGCTCTCCCAATACAAGCCTTCTCCCTTAGGCAAAGATAGATCTCAACATCAGAATATAGTAGTTCTGCTAGTTATTTATCCTCACTAAGCCTATGAATAGAGAATTAAACTTGGCTAGTTTATTGGAAAGAAATGGAACTTGACTCATTAGTACGTTTCACAGTGCTTCCAGAAACAGGGCTGGGGTGTACCCTTAATAATAAATTGGTAACAGTTCCAAACAGCATTGACTTTCATTTCAGAGGCAGAAAAAATGACTTAACTTTGCTTAACATGTCTGACCTGAACTAATGTTCTTATTCTCAGGCTGTGCCAGTTCCTTGATTACCTGATAGTCACACTTGTCATGTGTAAACCTGAGGGCCTTCACTCTCTTTGATTTCAAAATGTGGTTTCTTCTGGAAGCCTGTACCAGGTCTTGAGGACCTGTATCTCCACAACTCCCACCTGGGGGAGCTCCAGGGACAAGGAGCTGATTATACCTTTCCATGCTTTGAAGGAAGGCATGTGCTCATGCCATGCTGGACAGCACCATACAAACACTATTCTCATCCGTCTTCTTCCCTTCTGTCCTGAACATCAGTCCTTGATCCAACTATAAAGAATGTCATGTCACCCCAAGCATGTATGTACATATTTATCTAATGCATGTATATAGTATTTACTACATGCAGGCACTATTGAAAGACTTTAACTAATAACAGATTGTTTAATTCTCATAGTAATCCTACCTAGAGAGGCAGCTGCAGGTATGATTCCCATGACAGATGCTGGGTCAGGCTAATGACTGTGCTGCTTCAGTCGTGTCCAACTCTGTGCGACCCCACAGACGGCAGCCCACCAGGCTCCCCCGTCCCTAGGATTCTCCAGGCAAGAACACTGGAGTGGGTTGCCATTTCCTTCTCCAGTGTGTGAAAGTGAAAAGTGAAAGTGAAGTGCTCAGTCGTGTCCGACTCTTAGCGACCCCATGGACTGCAGCCTACCAGGCTCCTCCAGCCATGGGATTTTCTAGGCAAGAGTACTGGAGTTGGGTGCCATTGCCTTCTCCAAATGACTGTGCAGAGATTCAAATTTAGGCATCAGCTCCAGTGCCTATATGCTCTGGAGTCTAGCCCTGACCGTAGCCTGAAGGATCCAGCCCTGGAGTATTTCATATAAATCTCCTGGATAAACATCTGCAATTGATCTCTGTACCACCTTGAACTTCCATGTTGTAAACTAGACACTGCTCCCTCCTCAGGCCACACGTGGGTGTCCAGTTGCTCAGTCATCTCCGACTCTTTGCAACCCCATGGACTGTATCCCGCCAGGCTCCTCTGTCCATGGGATTTTCCAGGCAAGAATACTGCAGTGGTTGCCATTCCCTACACCAGGGGATCTTTCCAACCCAGGGACAGAACCTGAGTCTCTTCCACAGGTGGGATTATTTTAATGGATGTGATATTCTGAGACACAGACAGACTTGGCAACTTTATATTTTCAGTGTCAATGTCCTGGGAAGCCGTTCCTGTAATGGAACCTTTGTTGACAAAATGGAGGCTGCTATGATCTTTCACTTGTTTCTTTTTAGGCTTTGCAAAGGGCCCTTCCTCTGTTGGTCTGAAGTTTCTGATCCATTCTTCTGGGTCTCAGCACTAAGCTGGGATCCCAGACAATTTATCTGCTTTACCTGGTTGATGCTCAACCCAAGTAAACTTTAAAAGTCCATCAGTGGCTGTTGAAAGAAACCTACCCCACCTTTCACAAAGTGACACTAATGTCCAGATGTGGAAACACAATTCTGTTTCTCTGAGAGACACCCGGCAGAGGTGACAGGACGCCAAGTGGCCCACTCAGCCATTCTGCTCTGAAAGCCACCTCCCCTCTTCACCCTCCTTCCTGTCTCCTGAGAGACAGACTCCAAAGATAACCAGCTCCCCTCACCTGATGAGTCTGATCTAACAATCAAAGAACTTCAAAGTATCTGAGAATGTTTTAGGAGAACATCTTTATCTAGGCACACTAATCTAGGCTGGGGGATAAAATGTGAATACATTACCTAAGAGATGAATTAAAATCCAGGTTTGAGTCAGTTGTCCATTTGATTCATCAACAGCCTAGTGTTTCTATAACATAACATATCAGAGCCTCGTGCATTTGGACTGAAAAGTGTTAACAAGCTCCTAGACAAGATATTGATGAAATTTACACTTCTATAACTGCCTTAAATCTTTTTTTTAATTAACCAATTTAGCTGTCAAACATAAAATATTCATTTTGTGATTCATATAAGTAATGATCCCCAGCACAAAGGCTAGTTTAATTTTCTATGTGAATTTCATTATTTATGTTTTCTTCCTCCCTCATTGCAGGCAGGATTGTGACAGCTGTCCAGGGGCCCTAATTACACACCTAAACTGGTCCATGTTATATTCGCTAAGACACTTGAAAATCACCACCTGAAAACAGCCTTCACCAAACAGCTACCAAATATATTCTGATCTTCCTCCTTACCAGCTATGAAAACCCACTCACACAGGTCATTAAATTAAGAACCTTCTACTCTCATATGGAGAAGAAAAGACAAGCAGATCAAAGTTATTTGGGGGACCCACGTCTTTGTTAAAAGAAAAACTCTACATCTTTCAGATAAGCATGATCTCTGAAGAGATTTTTCTCCATCCACCTGGCGTATGGGTGGTCCTGAGACAAATGCGCTCCCTCCCAGATTTCCCAACATGCACTGCTCATCAGCCAGGGTTGAGTGGTGGGGGAGGATCTGGCCACTGGGCATGTTTCTCAGGGCCTCAGACACACTCATGGCACTCAGAGATGGTTGTTTGGTGGTGAATCTGTTTTGGAGTTTACGGCAGCTTTTATGCTTCATCTCTTTGTGGCTATGCCTTTTCTGGCTATTGGCAGTGCCAATTCTTACCTTTTGATAAACATTTTCCAGAATCATGAATTCCTGCTACCTACTGTACACAGATTTTAAAAATCAATAAATGCTTTCTGGCCAACTTTCAGTAAACACTAAAAGGTCATTGCATCCCCAAACAAAATCATCCTACAAGAAGCAAGAGGTCTCATGATGTTTTTCTGTTCCTTTCTATGATCAAAACTGATCCAAGAAGTCCTGATGAAGGACACTTGTTGCAGACAAATGTCAAAAATCATTAAACAGCCAGTGATCAGCAGAAGTCAGAAATGGCAGCTGGCTTGCTATCATCATAATTAAGAGCATTCTTCAAAATCCCATGGCTCCTTTTCTGCAAAACAGGGAGAAAGCTATTCCAATCTTCCCGGATAGAATTACCTCCATTTTCTCAAATGGTAATTTTGATTTGAGATGCCAAACAGGTTTTATTGGGTGGGTCTGGGTTTTTTACTCATAGAAAGTTAGTAATATTTTAAGACAATTTTGTGAGCTGATGCTCTTTGGTAGGAATACTTTGCAGGAAGGAGCTAGAGTTCTGATATCCTGGTACTGATATCCTAGGGGAGTTGGGACAAGACTGGTAAGGAAATATTAGTGCCGGAGGTGGGCAGGATTGGTGAATGACTTCGTCTTTTGGTCCTTTGGGTGATTGATTAGATTTCAGTGGGTTATTGATCTCAACTATATTTGTTGGGTGAGTTGTGATAAATGGATTATGCAAATTATGTCTTTGACAGTCCTCTAACTTTAGAGAACATTCCCAAATATTAGCCACAAATCTTTGCTTTCTATAGCTTCCTTCCTCCTTTCTCTCTCTGTCTCTCTCTCTCTCTCTCTCTCGTGCCCTTTAGCTAAATGATCTCCAGAAAGTACATGGATATTTATGAGCCCTTTCTTAAGACAATTTTGCATTTATTTCAAAAATTTTACATACAAGGAGAGATGTTGATTTATTTAAATTAGTGAAAGAAAATTCTGCAGAGTACCCACTTCAACTACAATCCCAATTACTTTTTTCCTTCTGTCATCACAATCATTTGAAAATTATAGAAGTCTCAGCACCAAAGTTTGCAAACTCAAGAAATGAGCATTTTCAAGGCTACATGCTTTAAAAATAGAAACAAACATCCCTTTAAGCCACTTCATTTTACAGATACTACAGATGGACCAAATATATTATTCAGAATTATGATTTTATGATAATAACAAACACATATTGTGCCACAATGCTATCCCTGATAAGTTACTTTCTAATAATAAGAAATTGCTTTATACATAAATATGTTTAGAATTGGTTCTGCTGAACCTGCCAGAGGACACAAACTCTGTTCTTCCCCCATAGATTTACACTGTTCAATAAGGTAACCATATGTGTCTATTTAAATTTAAATTAAATTAAAAATGTGGTTAGTGGCTACCCTTATTGGACAGAACAGATTGTAAAGCATGCCCATTCTTGCAGAAATTACTACTGGACAGCACTGCCTTAGCTTAGACCATGGGGCTGTTTTACATCAGAGACTATGACTATTCTTCAACAGGGATAAGGGAATTTGATAAGACTATAACATTTAGACCTAAAGCATTCTAAGTCTGACTTTTTCATTCCACTTTGCAGTAACAAATTGCTTCACTTTTTTTTTTTTTTCTTTTTTGGCTGCATGGCATGTAGGATCTTAGTTCACTGACCAGGGATTGAACCCCTGCCCCCTGCACTGGGAGCGCAGAGTCTTAACCACTGACTGCCAGGGAAGCCCTGAAAATTGCTTCACATTTTGATTTAACAGTTACCTAACAACACTTTCTGGGGGCTTCCTAGGTGGCTCAGTGATAAAGAATCCACCTGCCAGGCAGAAGACGCAGATCCGATCCCTGGGTCGGGAAGATCCCCTGGAGAAGGAGGTGGCAACCCACTCCAGTATTCCTGCCTGAAGAATTCCATGGACAGAGGAGCCTGGCGGGCTACAGTCCATAGTCAGACACAAGTGAGCGACTGAGCAATACTTTCTGTCTCCCAGCTAGGCTTTGAAAGGTCTTAAGCACAGAGATTATTAGCCAATCAGCTAGAATTTATTGAGCACATACAAAGCACAGCATTAGAATAAATAGTAGGTAGGTTATATCACATTTTAATTCAATCCAAGAGATTTTTTTTTAATGTCTGTACTTAGTATTAACCTGAGAGGCAATGAAAAGAAAGAAAGATTTAGAACTGTCTCGAAGATAGCTGTACATTCACTTTTTAAGGACAGCAACAGCACTAACTGGAAGCCTTCCCTGACCCCTTCAGGCAGAAGCAGGTCTTCCCTCTTCTACGCTCTGCACAGCTCAGCACATTGCTCCACATAACAGTCGTCACTTTGAACTCTTAAGTATTTTTCCAGACTGCGAGCACAACGAATGCATCTCTATAACCACACTTCCTAGCACTGTGCCCAACACACAGCAGACCCTCAAAAAACGCTTTCTGAATGAGTAAAAGAATGAGAAGTGGAAGTAAATGCAGACTCAGAAACAAGTTTCTATGCTAATTAGTACTAAAAGAAGATTCATTTACTGTCTCTGTAATCAGCCCCTCTGACCTGATTATGTATTGGAGTCCTGAGGTTCTCTGCAAATAATACTATTTATGCAGCATGTAAATGAAGACAACTCTTAGAACACTAAGAGGTTTGAATTCCCATTCTGTAATACAGCTCTTCTCAATTAATTCCAAGTATCCTTTTGTAAATAACAGCCTGAGAAGTGCTAATGGTTCTGTCGAGCAAGTCCTACTCTCTGCAAAGCTAACACTGCCCTTTATTTCCAGAGTGTAGTCTCTGATCCTCCTGTCCATGGAAGGTGGGCAAGACACACACGCTCATCCCTGTCCCACAATGAAAATGATTCAACTGAAGTTTGTTGTTGTCCAATCACTCACTCATGTCCGACTCTGTGGCCCCATGGACTGCAGTGTACCAGGGTTTCCTGTTCTTCACCATCTCCTGGAGCTTGCTCAAACTCATTCCATTGATTTGGTGATGCCATACAGCCATCTCATCCTCAACTAAAGTTATACAGCTTGTAAGTGGAGAAGCCAATAGTACTAGAACCCATCCTAAGATCCTCTTCTTTCTTTTCCACCACAATTTTGGACCAATGGTTCTCAAAAGGGTCAGCTGCTCGGTTGTGTCCAACTCTTGCGACCCTATGGACTATAGCTCACCAGGCTCCTCTGTCCATTGGATTCTCTGGGCAAGAATACTAGAATGGGCTCCAGGATCCCTTGGAGAAGGGATCCTTCTGACCCAAGGTTCCAACCCAGATCACCCGCATTGCAGGAAAACTCTTTATCAGTGAGCCACCTGGGAACTAGAGGCAGGAGCCTCAGACAGAGTATGTTATAAATGTGAATTCTTGGGCAGCACCCTGGACCTAGTGAGTCAAGGGGCTGGGGGACCTACTGTCGCCCCTACTAGGGTTGGGAGGTGAAGAGAAGTAGGGGAAAATAAGGGCCAGCAGTGTTTTAACAGTGTTTTAACAAGTCCTCCGAGTGATTCTAATGCAAATTTAGGTTTGAGAAGCACTGCTCTAGATAACTCATTTTAAAACAGACTAATAATCAAAAAATTGATTCAAGCTATATACCACTTATTTGAAGTAGTGTAAACTTTTCTGCCTAAAATTAAAATACAACTTGAATACATTTGAATCAGTTCTAATGAGGTGGGTGATGCTGGAGCCTATTATACAGAGTGAAGTAAGCCAGAAAGAAAAACACCAATACAGTATACTTACACATATATATGAAATTTAGAATGATGGTAATGATAAACCTGTACGCAAGACAGCAAAAGAGACACAGATGTATTGAATGGCCTTTTGGACTCTGTGGGAGAGGGAGAGGGTGGGATGGGTTGGCAGAGTGGCAGTGTAACATGTATGATATCATAAGTGAAACGAATCGCCAGTCCAGGTTTGATGCAGGATGCAGGATGCTTGGGACTGATGCACGGGGATAATCCAGAGAGAGGGTGTGGGGCGGGAGCGGGACTAGGTTTGATGCAGGATGCAGGATGCTTGGGACTGATGCACGGGGATAATCCAGAGAGAGGGTGTGGGGCGGGAGGGGGGAGGTGGGGGTCGGGATTGGGAGTTCATGTACACTCGTGGCTGATTCATGTCAATGTATAGCAAAACGAATACAGTATTGTAAAGCAAAACAAACTAAAAAATAAAAATTAATTAAAGAAAAAAAAATACAACTTGAAATTTTGGACTTATTCATTACCAATTCTTCATTTTATTACATTGTCTTACTAAATACTGTTTGTGCAAGGACGTAAAACTTGCTTTATATGATATTGTTAAGCAGTTTGTCACAACTTTCCAATCACTGTTAAGCTCAAATGAAATAATTGTGATAAATTAAAAATTGCATTTACAGTTAATCTGTTTCCATCAACATTATATCTGCTTTAGTGCATACAGCTTTCATCATACTTTAAGGGCAAAAGGACATAACAGAAGTTATACTACAGAGTCCATTTCAGGAAGAGATGTTTATTGGTTAAATAGTGAAATAAATGGGGAAAGGTATTGCAGTTTTCCATAAATATGACTAATGAAATCTTTGCTTAAGAAATTCATCCAAAATAGAAACTTGGCAGCTTTCCCTTGGAGAAGCTATGGAGAGTGATTATGTCCTTGAATGATCCCTGAATTAGAGGCTTCAAGCATCTGAGAGCTAAGCAAAAGTCTATGAAAGGGTCTCAAATAGATTTTACTTAGAAAGATGCAAGATACATGTATTATTAACAAGTACAGCAAAAAAAAAATGTACAGCAGAATAAATCATTGAAATTACATAAGAGGAGGAGCAAATATCCTTCTTGTGAATTTCCATTATTAAATATTCTTAATTTAGGGGAAAACACCTTAAAGGTGGTAATGTCAATGATTCTGATTTTATATTTTCAAATGAATATGCACTGCACTGTGATCTGCACAGTAGCTGTGTGTAGTCTACACTGAGAATTTTTGCTCTTCACTTTGGTCATCACTTTCAGGAGAAAAGAGATTGGCATCAAACCTAGAAATAACCTATAATATTTTGGAGCTGATAATCCAACCTAACCATTATGAACTTTTCACCTTTCCGCTTTTGAATGTTTAGCTAACTGGCCTCTTTTCCCCCATCCTTTCTTCCCCTCCCCTGCTGGAATATAAGAGATTTCAACAGGCTGTTAATACTCCTTGATTAACTTTGGCAGATTCTACAGTCTCTAAATCACTTTCATGGAGCACACTGCATTCTGGGACAAGTTATCAATTTTGCGTTCCAGTGACAGCCTTGTCCTTTTCCACTCACATCCTTTACTCTCACCCCTCAGGGAGTTAATCCTAACCATAAAGTGGAAAACTGTAAAGGGGAAAGTGTCTAAAAGGTTTGAGTACTGAGCACAAAACTGAGCTGAAATAAAGATGTGAGACTACTTAGAGTCTCAGCAATTGGCACAATACCTAGGGTGAAGTTAGCAATCAATTAAAGTTCGAGTGGGTGCAAAACATTAACAGTTATGTCTTTTATTGATGATATACTCCAATGCACCAGGCCATTTTTCTAAGCAGTTGATCAACATTATCTCATTGAACCTTCACAACAAAGCTTCCTATATAGGCAGTGTTGTTCCCACTTCACAATTAGCAAGTGAAATTCAGAAGTTACGCAGTAACAACCATAACACAATCATATGGGAGAAATTCCAAACCTAGGTGATCTTGACCTCATGGTCTATGCCTCCTTTATGACACCAAAATGAATGAAGGGATAATCGCATTTTTATTGTGGTTTCCAATGACAGTTCAGAGCACTGATGCTCAATGACTCCTTCACCCATTAGTTCAGTTCAGTCGCTCAGTCGTGTCCGACTCTTTGCAACCCCATGAATTGCAGCACGCCAGGCCTCCCTGTCCATCACCAACTCCCAGAGTTCACTCAGACTCATGTCCACCGAGTCGGTGATGCCATCCAGCCATCTCATCCTTTGTCATTCCCTTCTCCTCCTGCCCCCAATCCCTCCCAGCATCAGAGTCTTTTCCAATGAGTCAGCTCTTCGCATGAGGTGGCCAAAATACTGGAGTTTCAGCTTCAGCATCATTCCCTCCAAAGAAATCCCAGGGCTGATCTCCTTCAGAATGGACTGGTTGGATCTCCTTGCAGTCCAAGGGACTCTCAAGAGTCTTCTCCAACACCACAGGTCAAAAGCATCAATTCTTCAGTACTCAGCTTTCTTCACAGTCCAACTCTCACATCCATACATGACCACAGGAAAAACCACAGCCTTGACTAGATGGACTTCTGTTGGCAAAGTAATGTCTCTGCTTTTAAATATGCTATCTAGACTGTGTGGATCACAATAAACTGTGGAAAATTCTGAAAGAGATGGGAATACCAGACCACCTGACCTGCCTCTTGAGAAACCTATATGCAGATCAGCAAGCAACAGTTAGAACTGGACATGGAACATCAGACTGGTTCCAAATAGGAAAAGGAGTACTTCAAGGCTGTATATTGTCACCCTGCTTATTTAACTTATATGCAGAATACATCATGAGAAATGCTGGGCTGGAAGAAGCACAAGCTAGAATCAAGATTGTCGGGAAAAATATCAATAACCTCAGATATGCAGATGACACCACCCTTATGGCAGAAAGTGAAGAGGAGCTAAAAAGCCTCTTGATGAAAGTGAAAGAGGAGAGTGAAAAAGTTGGCTTAAAGCTCAACATTCAGAAAATGAAGATCATGGCATCTGGTCCCATCACTTCATGGGAAATAGATGGGGAAGCAGTGGAAATAGTGTCAAACTTTATCTTTTTGGGCTCCAAAATCACTGTAGATGGTGACTGCAGCCATGAAATTAAAAGATGCTTACTCCTTGGAAGAAAAGTTATGACCAACCTAGATAGCATATTCAAAAGCAGAGACATTAGTTTGCCCATAGCAGACTGATTTGGAAATCCCATGGACAGAGGATCCTGGAGGGCTACAGTCCCAGGGGAGTCACAAAGAATTGGACATGACTGAATGACTAACACTTTCACTTTGGGGCTTCCCAGGTGGTGCTAATGGTAAAGAAACTGCCTGCCAATGCAGGAGACATAAGAGACGTAGGTTCAATCCCTGGAGGAAGGCATGGTAATCCACTCCAGTATTCTAGCCTGGAGAACCCCATGGACAGGGGAGCCTAGTGGGCTACAGTCTATAGGGTCACAAAGAATCAGAGGGGACTGAACACTTGGCAGGCTCGCACCCTTCATTCATAAAATGACTCCTGCACAGCTCTGGTAAGGGATATGCTACTGACATCACTGAAGTGTCTCCTTTGGGTCAAAGATCATTTCCAAGATGCTGAGGTGCAGGTCATTTATGTGAAATGGGGCCAGAAGAGCCCTGTTCCATCTTGGATTGAGTGAAACAGTCACTGAGTTTGTATAGGCAGAAGTTAGGAAAGTGGTTCAGCCAGACCTCTAATGAGGACAACTGACAATTTAGACAAGAGAAAGCAGAGGCCATCGAGAGAACAGAGGATACCAGAAAGAGAAGAAGGGATGGGGGTAGGGGCTTCAAATCATACTCCACCTGCTTTGACATCCCGCTTTGATACAGTAATTCTAATATTTGCCAAGACCAGACTCAAAAATTCTCACTATGTCTAACTGTGTCACTGATCAACCTCCCTGGTAATCCAAAAGTTTTGAGTGTAAAAGAGCACAATCATCCTCAGGAGATTCATCCAAGATAAAAGAAAATTCCTTTAAAATTTTTTTCTCTAGATATTTCATATTTTCCCAGTAAAAATAAATGTTCATTTCCAAGGCAAACCATTCAATATCATGGTAATCCAAGTCTATGCCCCAACCAATAATGCTGAAGAAGCTGAAGTTGAACAGTTCTATGAAGACTTACAGGACTTTCTAGAACTAACACCAAAAAAAGATGTCCTTTCATTATAGGGGACTAGAATGCAAAAGTAGGAAGTCAAGAAACCTGGAGTAACAGGCAAATTTGGCCATGGAGTACAGAATGAAGCAGAGCAAAGGCTAATAGAGTTTTGCCAAGAGAATGCACTGGTCATAGCAAACCCCCTCTTCCAACAACACAAGATAAGACTCGACACATGGACATCACCAGATGGTCGACACCGAAATCAGATTGATTATACTCTTTGTGGCCAAAGATGGAGAAGCTCTATACAGTCAACAAATACAAAACCAGGAGCTGACTGTGGCTCAGATCATGAACTCCTGATTGCCAAATTCAGACTGAAATTGAAGAAAGTTGAGAAAGCCACTAGATTATTCAGGTAGGACCTAAATCAAATCCCTTATGACTATACAGCGGAAGTGAGAAATAGATTTAAGGGACTAGATCTGAAAGAGACAGTGCCTGATGAACTATGGACAGAGGTTCATGACATTGTACAGGAGATGGGAATCAAGATCATCCCCAAGAAAAAGAAATGCAAAAATACAAAATGGCTGTCTGAGGAGCCTTACAAATCACTGTGAAAAGAAGAGAAGCGAAAAGCAAAGGAGAAAAGGAAAGATATACCCATTTGAATTCAGAGTTCCAAAGAATAGCAAGGAGAGATAAGAAAGCCTTCCTAGGTGATCAATGCAAAGAAATAGAGAAAAACAATAAAATGGGAAAGACTAGAGATCTCTTCAAGAAATTAGAGATACTAAGGGAACATTTCATGCAAAGATGGGCTCAATAAAAGACAGAAATGGTATGGTCCTAACAGAAGCAGAAGATATTAAGAAGAGGTGGCAAGAATACACAGAAGAACTATACAAAAAAGATCTTCACAACCAAGATAATCACGATGGTGTGATCACTCAACTAGAGCCAGACATCCTGGAATGTGAAGCCAAGTGGGCCTTAGAAAGCATCACTATGAACAAAGCTAGTGGAGGTGATGGAATTCCAGTGGAACTATTTCAAATTCTGAAAGATGATGCTGAGAAAGTGCTGCATTCAATATGCCAACAAATTTGGAAAACCCAGCAGTGGCCACAGGACTGGAAAAGGTCAGTTTTCATTCCAATCCCAAAGAAAGGCAATGCCAAAAATCACTCAAACTACTGCACAATTGCACTCATCTCACACGCTAGTAAAGTGATGCTTAAAATTCTCCAAGCCAGGCTTCAGCAATACATGAACCGTGAACTTCCACATGTTCAAGATGGTTTTAGAAAAGGCAGAGGAACCAGAGATCAAATTGCCAACATCTGCTGGATCATGGAAAAAGCAAGAGAGTTCCAGAAAAACAACTATTTCTGCTTTATTGACTATGCCAAAGCCTTTTGACTGTGTGGATCACAATAAATTGTGGAAAATTCTGAAAGAGATAGGAATACCAGACCACCTGACCTGCCTCTTGAGAAGCCTGTATGCAGGTCAGGAAGCAAGTTAGAACTGGACACAGAACATCAGACTGGTTCCAAATAGGAAAAGGAATACATCAAGGCTGTATATTGTCACCCTGAATATTTAACTTATATGCAGAGTACATCATGAGAAACGCTGGGCTGGAGGAAGCACAAGCTGGAATCAAGTTTGCCAGGAGAAATATTGATAACCTCAGATAAGCAGACAACATCACCCTTATGGCAGAAAGTGAAAAAGAACTAAAGAGCCTCTTGATGAAAGTGAAAGAAGAGAGTGAAAAAGTTGGCTTAAAACTCAACATTCAGAAAACTAAGATCATGGCATCTGGTCCCATCACTTCATAGGAAATAGATGGGGAAACAGTGGAAACTGTCAGACTCTATTTTTCTGGGCTCCAAAATCACTACAGATGGTGACGTCAGCCATGAAATTAAAAGATGCTTACTCCTTGGAAGGAAAGTTATGACCAACCTAGACAGCATATTAAAAAGCAGAGACATTACTTTGCCAACAAAGGTCCATCTACTCAAGGCTATGGTTTTTCCAGTGGTCTTGTATGGATGTAAGAGTTGGACTATAAAGAAGCTGAGTGCCGAAGAAGATGCTTTTGTGGTGTTGGAGAAGACTCTTGAGAGTCCCTTGGACTGCAAGAAGATCCAACCAGTCCATTCTAAAGATCAGTCCTGGGTGTTCATTGGAAGGACTGATGTTGAAGCTGAAACTCCAAATCTTTGGCCACCTGATGCAAAGAGCTGACTCATTTGAAAAGACCCTGATGTTGGGAAAGATTGAGGGCAGGAGGGGAAGGGGACGACAGAGGATAACATGGTTTGATGGCATCAGCGACTCAATGGATATGAGTTTGGGTGGACTCTGGGAGTTGGTGATGGATAGGGAGGCCTGGCATGCTGTGGATCATGGGGTCACAAACAGTAGGATATGACTGAGCAACTGAACTGAGCTGAACTGAAAGCCTGCTGCTCCTGCTAAGTCACTTCAGTCGTGTCCAACTCTGTGCAACCCCATCGATGGCAGCCCACCAGGCTCCCCCGTCCCTGGCATTCTCCAGGCAAGAACACTGGAGTGGGTTGCCATTTCCTTCTCCAATGCATGAAAGTGAAAAGTAAGAGTGAATTCGCTCAGTCTTGTCTGACCCTCAGCAACCCCATGGACTGCAGACTTCCAGGCTCCTCCATCCATGGAATTTTCCAGACAAGAGTACTGGAGTAGGGTGTCATTTCCTTCTCCAGAACTGAAAGCCTAATCTAAGTTAATTTTCATCAGGGTAACACTGTACTCATTTTGCTCACATTAGCAGGATAGAAGTTCCCAGAGAAGGAAAACTATTCATCTAAACAAAGTGTGGATTTTTTTTTTAATCACAAAATGATTAAATCTCTCTTTGGAATACTATCATCTTCTAGAAAAAAAAAATCTTTTATAGGACTGAAAAACATGAACTCAAGAGAAGAGAGAGACGCACAATTTATCCATTTCTTTAACAAATGTTTATTAAACATTTCTTCTGTGACAGGCACTGAGGGAAATAAAAACATGAATGGGATCATCCGCTCCAGCTGTCTATTTGAGGACACATACACATAAAAGCTACAAAACAATTCAACAGGGGCGGCAACAAAGGTTTACACTAGGCCCTGCTGGAACAGAGAGAAGGGAATCAGGTGTTTAGCCTCTCTGTATGGAAGAAAATTCCAGAGAAAGGACATTTAAGTTGTTCTCAAAGGAAACAGTCCCACGTGCAAATTTCCGGAGGCAAGACAACATGAGGCCTGTTTGGGAACAGCGTGAAATTACACATCCACTTGAAGGAAGAGTTTTTTATTTATTGAACATTATGTAGCTGATGTCTACTTTTCAAAGGACTTTAGATGCATGCACTCATGCATTTTTCAGTCTTCAAAATACCTTTCAAAATAACTCAGATTTTACAGATGAGAAAACTGAGGTTTAGAGAAGTTCAATAATGTGTCTAACATCTCATTTGAACAAAACTAATATACAAATCCAAAAAGCTGTACTCTAGCACCGGTGTCTTTTTTATAATTTCTACATAGACTTCCCTGGTGGCTCAGAGGTTAAAGCGTCTGCCTCCAATGCGGGAGACTTGGGTTTGATCCCTGGGTCGGGAAGATCCTCTGGAGAAGGAAATGGCAACCCACTACAGTATTCTTGCTTGGAGAATCCCATGGACGGAGAAGCCTAGTAGGTTACAGTCCACGGGGTCGCAAAGAGTCGGACACGACTGAGCGACTTAACCTTCAACCTTCAACATTGGATAAGTTTAAAGTATACAACGTGTTGATTTGATCCATTTATGCATTGAGATATAACCACCACTGGAGCATGAAACAACACCTCTATCACAGCATGTAATTATTTCTTTTTTGTAATGGAAATAAGTAAGATCTAGTCTTTCAGCAATTTTGAAGTTTATAATGCAGAATTGTTGTCCATAATCACTATGCTGTACTACAAGTTCTAACCATTACACAGCACTGCCCATGAGGATAAAAAAATAAATTCTGAAGGACTTTATATGTCCTGCAGTAGAATTTGAACTTGATAGAATATAACCATCAAAGGTTTCAACAGAGTCAGAATTAGGATTGGAAATGTTAGTCTAATGGCAGCATATAGAATGGACTGGAGGGCTTCCCTGGTGTCTCAGTGGTAAAGAATCTGCTAGACAATGCAGGAGACACAGGTTCGATCCCTGATCTGGGAAGATTCCACATGCTGCAGAACAACTAAGCTCATGTGCCACAGCTATTGAGCCTGTGCTCTAGAGCCTAGAAGCTGAAATTACCAAGCCCATGTGTCACCACTACTGAAGCCCAAGCACCTTAGAGCCTGTGCTCCACAAGAGAAGCCACCACAATGAGAAGCCTGCCTACAACAACTAGAGAAAAGCCCATGCAGCAGCGAAAACCCAGCGCAGCCAAAACTAAATAAATTCATTCATTAAATTAAAAAAAAAAGAATGGATTGACTGTGCTGGAGAATTTGTTACTTAGAAGATATATTTGTTAGTTATTTGAAGTGAGAATTATACCAATTAGTGGATCAGACATCAAGGAAATAGAGGTAAGAAGACCTGTTAAAATTTTATTGCAAAAGTACAAACAAGAGACAGTTAAGATTTTCATCATGATGGTGAGTCTGTGCAGGAAGAAACAGAACAAAGACTTAATGGTTACATTAATAGGGTTTGGTGACCCTAGGAACAGAGGTAGAGAATGAGGTGGAGACTGGAGTCCAGGGTGACATAGTTTCGAGCCTGAGCCACTGGGGAGATGCTAAGTCCCTTGGTCAAGCATCAACAAAGGTGGAAATGCAAGAAGAGGAAGTTTGATTACGGATGTTAGTAAGTTCCATTTGGGAGATGTTAAATTTGAGGTACTCCTTGAAATACATTTCAAGTGTTGAGAGGAGGTAAAGCCAGAAGATAAAAATTTGTTTGTCATTGTCAGAGGCAAGGCTGAAGCCATGGAGGGACATGAGTGAATGTAGCAGTGATGATAAATTTCATCCAGGGGTAGAAGAGATCACCTAGGATGTGACTCGTGGGTGAAAGAGCTGAGATGAGGAAGAGAAGTCCACAGACAAAGAAGGGAAAGAGGGAGGAGAGGGGGGGAAAGGAAGGAAAAACAGAAAGAAGTAATTAAAGAAAAGTTGAAGCAAAATAAAGAATTGTTGTTGTTCAGTCGTTCAGTTGCTTGGTCGTGTCCGACTCTTTGCAACCCCATACACTGCCACATGCCAGGCTTCCCTGTCCTTCACCATCTCCCAGAGTTTGCTCAAACTCATGTCCATTGAGTCAGTGATGACATCCAACCATCTCATCCTCTGTCATCCCCCTTTCCTCCTGCTTTCAAGCTTTCCCAGCATCAGGGTCTTTTCCTGATGAGTCGGCTCTTTGCATCAGGTGGCCAAAGTGTTGGAGCTTCAGCATCAGTCCTTCCAATAAATATTCAGCATTGATTTCCTTTAAGATTGACTGGTTTTATCTCCTTGCTGTCCAAGGGACTCTCAACAGTCTTCTCCAGCTCCACAGTCTGAAGGCATCAATTCTTCGGCACTCAGCTCAGCTCTCACAGCCGTACATGACTACTGGAAAAGCCATAGCTTTGACTCTACAGACCTTTTCAGCATAAAGAATCTGACCATCTTAAATTTCCAAAACATAATCTTACTTTTAATAGAAATTTGGCTTGTAATTTCCTTATATTTCATTTTCCCTTCCCTTAATGGTATTTAAAAATATGATTCTCTTAATAGCTGATTAGCCATTGTATGGGTTTCCCTGATAGCTCAGCTGGTAAAGAATCTGCCTGCAATGCAGGAGACCCCAGTTTGATTCCAGGGGTGGGAAGATCCCCTGGAGAAGGGATAGGCTACCCAATCTAGTATTCTTGGGGGCTTCCCTGGTGCCTCAGACAGTAAAGAATCTGCCTGCAATGCGAGAGACTGGGTTCGATCCCTGGGTTGGGAGGATCCTCTGGAGGAGGGCATGGGAACCCACTCCAGTATTCTGGCCTGGAGAAACCCCATGGACAGAGGAGCCTGCTGCTGCTGCTAAGTCACTTCAGTCGTGTCCAACTCTGTGCAACCTCATAGACAGCAGCCCACCAGGCTCCCCTGTCCCTGGGATCTCCAGGCAAGAGTACTGGAGTGGGGTGCCATCGCATTCTCCAACAGAGGAGCCTAGAAGGTTACATTCCATGGGGTTGCGAAGAGTCAGACAAAACTGAGCAACTAAGCACACACAGGCACTGTATTATCTGTAAATAACTAACAAATATATCTTCTAAGTAACAAATTCTCCACCAAAGTTAATAATTTCTTAAACATAGAGAGGTTTGTCACAGACCTTGGGAAAACCCTGTCCCCCTAAAGAAGAAAAGAAAGAAGACACTTTCACATAGGAGGAGTTTAGGCATTTTCTACTTTTGCTTTTCCATGAGAGCAAATTCAGATCATTGAACAAAGAGCATTGGTAAATACTTTTCAATGAAGTGAGAATTATACCAATTTAAGCAAACATTGACAGAATGCTCACTTGTAACTTGTCTCCACTAATTAAAAAAGAGATAAATATTTGCATTTCTGGTAAATTAATGATAATCATTAAAAATCATATTTGTATAATACAAAAATGGGTTCTTTTTGAAACACTTTTTCAAAGACATGAACATGAATCTCTGTATGTGAGAATTTTGTACATACTGTAACACTGTATCAAGAGAAACAGGACTTATATTTAGTACCCAAGTATGTGCTTCCTCGACCAGTATACCTAGTCTAGAAATAACCAGAGCCAGTGACATCTATGAATCTCACAGCCAGCACTGGATAATTTGATCTCAAATGAATAACAGTCGTTTAAAAGCCAGAACCATGGAACCATGAATGACAGCTCCCTTGGCTATCTTCCTTCTCTCTTTGGTTATTTGTTCTTCCAGCAGTCAGATTTCAATGAAACTCAAAATTATAGGCAATACAAATACCACTTGTTGTTTGAATAGGATAATAAAACTTAAGACACATATATTATCCATATGTGGGTATGAACGTCCCTCACATTACATAATCAATATATCCCTTCAAAGTGTTGTACAAATAAATTATAGTAAATGGGCTAATATTTTAAGTGCCTGCCACTTAAAGAAATATATGTTTCTATAAAGTGTCAGTCAGTCAGTTCAGTTGCTCAGTCGTGTCCAATTCTTTACGAACCCATGGACTGCAGCATGCCAGGCTTCCCTGTCCATCACAAACTCCCGGAGTTTACTCAAACTCATGTCCATCGAGTCAGTGATGCCATTCAACCATCTCATCATCTGTCGTCCCCTTCTCCTCCCATCTTCAATCTTTCCCAGCATCAGTGTCTTTTGCAAGGAGTCAGTTCTTCACATCAGGTGGCCAAAGTATTGGAGTTTCAGCTTCAGCATCAGCGCTTCCAATGAATATTCAGGACTGATATCCTTTGGGATGGACTGGTTAGATCTCCTTGCAGTCCAAGGGACTCTTAAGAGTCTTCTCCAACACCACCGTTCAAAAGCATCAATTCTTCAGCACTCAGCTTTCTTTATAGTCCAACTCTCACATCCGTACATGACTACCAGAAAAGCATAGCTTTGACTAGATGGATCTTTGTTGGCAAAGTAATGTCTCTGCTTTTTAATATGCTATCTAAGTATATGCTATAAAGTGTAGCATTTTCCAATAAAATAATCATCTCTTAAGTTTGCTTACAGATGACTCTGCTAATCCCTTCATAAGTGAATAAGGCCTTACTTGATATTTTTAAAGAACTTAAACATTTCCCCTAAAGCAGAGCAAAAGTACAGCCACACTGCTAATCAAACCAGCAGGTAGCTTTCACAGCCACCCTCAGAATGTGGCCACTCCTGGGTTGTGATGAGATTCAAGGACCACAGCCTACTGTGTGGGGAATGGAGTGCAGGTGGATGGAAGGAGAGTCCAGTTAGGAGGTGCTGGTAGTGGTCTGGAAAAAATGATGATGGCCTGGACTGGGATGGGGCAGTGGAAATGAGGAAAATCAGATGGATCAAGAGTGGTCAACTAGACATGTTCATGGATTAGATGTGAGATGACAAAGCAGTGAGTGGAGATTATCTGGATGGATGAGACCCTGCTTCCTGAGATGCAGAAGACTTGATTGGAGCAAGTGTGTCAATAGTTCTTTTGAGGCCAAGTTTGAGATGCCTTCTAGGTATCCAAGTGGATGTCAATTTTCTCTGACTTTAAAATATTGATGATATGTACCTTGGTGGTTTGTTGGACATAGTACAAATAGTATATTTAAATCACCTAGCACACTGGCTAGCCCACAACAGGTACCTCCTAGCAGAAGCCATTTTTATTATTATTGGACATGCACAGGAAGGGGGCAGTGTTATTGGGACTAAAAGTCAGAATTATTGATTCAGATTTTGGAATCATCTGCACAGCTTAAGTTCACGGCAATAGACTTAGAGCGCCCACCGCGACCCAGGTATTGGGCTAAGCAATAAAGAACAGATATAAAAATTACAAAAACAGTATTCTCTCTTTCACAAAGCTCAGAGTAAATTGTAGAGGAGAACAAAATGTCCAAAAGGCTGAAATTAAAGAAGAAAAAGAAGAGGCTTCACTCGGTGAATCCTCTGTTGAACATGCAAGAATTAAGAGGAGCCAACAGAGACAGGGTGGAGAAAACTAGGAAAACAACCTGGATAAGCCCAGGGTCCCTGCCACCCAAACAGGGCTGTGTCTCAACAATGGGACTTGATGGACATCATTAACTGGAAGGAAAGTTGAAGGTGAATTAAGGCTAGGAAAATGTCAGAAGATCGCAGGTGACTTCTGTCATTTTCAGGTAGAGTTAAAAAAAGCCAGAAACTAGATTGCCAAAGATTAACTAATGAGAAAGCATATAGAAAGTAGTGTCCCTAGGATTAAGAATGCCCCACAGCAGAAGTCTGACAGGGTAAAGAAGGATGGAAAGAAACAAGAGCGGCTCGCCTGGCAGGACCTAGGACTCAAAGCCATCAAAGGCACAGATGAAAGGTTTTCACCCAGTTCTCCCCAAGAGACAAACGAAAGAATGAACAAAACTCTGGCCCTCAAACAACAGAAGACCTAGGGACAGCTGTCTGATGTCTTCTCCAGTGCTTCATTTTATTTACGCAGGCTATATATGTATATGTGTGTTCTATAGACTTATACACACACACTTAAGGACCTCTTTTATCAATTCTCTTTACCTTATGAGAAAGTTGAACCAGTGTAGCATCAATTCACGGTTATAGTTTCAAAGAAAAATACCATATTTTATATTCTCATACTTGAGTTTTTCCCTCCTAACACTGTTTTGCATTCAGGTTTTATTGTGAATTCAAGAGCACCATGGGATGCTGGTTCTTTATTCCAGGTTTCACTATTAACTGATGCCTACCTCTGGACACAGAACTATGCGTTTGCAAGATTCTGTTCTGATACTTGTGAAAGGTGGTTGGAAATTGCTTTCTTATTGGAAAAAAAGTATGACTGTCTCCACCTCACGTCCCCCTAAGTAGATGAAAGACAATTCCAAACCTCTAAAAACTAAGGAAAGCACTAATTTAAAAATTCAGTAAGCTTGATATTGCCAGGTTGTAGAGATGGATAGGATATAAAGACAGACACGGTCAGCTTGACAGCCAAGTCCATTGCTGGTGCTGCTGGGTGAGGTCACTATTATAACAGAGAGAAAAAAAGATGAAGAGACACAGGTCACTGTGTAAAAGTGTACATGGCCACGCTCTCAGCATCACTAAAGGGAAAGTCTAAACTGAGATTTATATTATTTAAAGGGGAAACATGTTCAACTAATTGAGTTACAGACTCAATTTAACATGCACAACTAGTTCGTAAAGGTGTGTAAAGATGTGGCCATTCTCAGGTGAAGATATATCTATAGATATAGACAACAGATAGCTTCCCACTGCTTTTAAACGGCCATATTAAATATTTTAATGACTATCAGTAGTCAATTATGTGCTTAATCTGTGCTAGGCACTGTTCTAAACAGTTTACATGTAGTAATTCAATGATCAACACAATCACATCAGGTGAGCACTATTAAAATCCCCACCTTTTAGATAAGAAAGCAAGACCTAGAACAGTTAAATAACTTATCAAAGATTCAGTCTAGTTCAGTTCAGTTCAGTTGCTCAGTCGTGTCCGACTCTTTGCAACCCCATGAATAGCAGCACGCCAGGCCTCCCTGTCCATCACCAAGTCCCAGAGTTCACTCAGACTCATGTCCATCGAGTCAGTGATGCCATCCAGCCATCTCATCCTCAGTCATCCCCTTCTCCTCCTGCCCCCAATCCCTCCCAGCATCAAAGTCTTTTCCAATGAGTCAACTCTTCACATAAGGTGCCCAAAGTACTGGAGCTTCAGCTTTAGCGTCATTCCTTCCAAAGAAATCCCAGGGCTGATCTCCTTCAGAATGGACTGGTTGGATCTCTTTGCAGTCCAAGGGACTCTCAAGAGTCTTCTCCAACATCACAGTTCAAAAGCATCACTTCTTCAGCACTCAGCTTTCTTCAAAGTCCAACTCTCACATCCATACATGACCACAGGAAAAACCATAACCTTGACTAGACGGACCTTTGTTGGCAAAGTAATGTCTCTGCTTTCGAATATGCTATCTAGGTTGGTCATAACTTTTCTTCAAAGGAGTAAGCGTCTTTTATTTTCTTGGCTGCAGTCACCATCTGCAGTGATTTTGGAGCCCAAAAAGATAAATTCTGACACTATTTCCACTGTTTCCCCATCTATTTCCCATGAAGTGATGGGACCAGATGCCATGATCTTCATTTTCTGAATGTTGATTATATGGCAAGTAACTGGCAGCCTCGGAATTTGAACCCAGGCAGTATGGTTCCTGTTCATCTATCTCACCATCTCTCCATACTCTCTGCTACAAATATTTATTTACCCCCTCACTATATTACAAGTAATGGACTGTGCACTGGGACACAATAGTAGACGAGGAAAATAGGGATTTTATAAAACAGTGGAGGATATAAAAAATATGTGTGTAAAATAAAGGATTCTAGGTATGCCCTAAGAGCACTGGGTCAGAGCAAAACTCAGATATGTTTGGAGGGAGGAGGAATCTCAGGGAAGGAATCTTGAAACAAAAACTGGAAAGAAGAGTAGGGAATCACCAGAAGAAATGAAGTGGGGGTGAGAGGGCGAAGAGTGGGAGAGGGAGAGAGAGAGTCCTACGGGAAGAAAGTGCATAGAGCATCTGCAGAACTGAAGAAGCACTTTTGGAGTTGGGGAAAGACAGACAAGAGAGGTGAGGTGAACTCAGACACGTGAACAGGAGCCAGATCACCCAGGGACCTGCCATGATGAAAACTTTGGATTCTGCTCTCAACCAAAAAGGAGCCAGTAAGTGGTGATAGAAGGGGAGTTTCTGGATCTTATTTGAAATGTATAAAGAACATTATGACTGCTGTGTGGAGTCACCTGTAGAAAGACAAACACAAACATAGAGACTCAGCAACTCAGTGCAGTGATGTAGGTAAAAGAGCATAGTGCCCTGATCAGGGCATCAGTCAGTTTAGTTCAGTCGCTCAGTCGTGTCTGACTCTTTGTGACCCCGTGAATCACAGCACGCCAGGCCTCCCTGTCCATCACCAACCTCCGGAGTTCACCCAAACTCACGTCCATTGAGTCAGTGATGCCATTCAGCCATCTCATCCTCTGTCGTCCCCTTCTCCTCCTGCCCCCAATCCCTCCCAGCATCAAAGTCTTTTCCAATGAGTCAACTCTGGTCATGGGCGAAATAAGAAGAGAACACATTTAAGAGGAATTTAGGTAAGAAACACAGAACCTCCAGGGAAGGGAAATAGGGAAAAGAGCTATCAGGGTTGACTAACAAATCTCTGGTTTGCCAAGCAGTCTTTTCCAGCAGGTTAAGGCAGCCTGCTATAGGTCTGAAGGAGGCAAAGAACTAGAGTGACCCAGGATTGCAGTTCTGCAGGCCTGTGGGGCAGTGGGGCAAGTGGGTAGAGGCTGCCGGCAAGAGAATAATTTAAAGGATGGAGTATGACATCTAAGTTAAATAGGGAAGAAAAGAGAGAGAAGTTGGAAGGTAGGAAATTCAAGGAACTAGAGCTTTTTACCAGGCTACAGAAAAGATCCATGAGAAGAGATGTTGGATTGTGGTCAGCAACTGGGATGCTGAAACAGAAAAGTTGGAACAGTCCCATAGAACACAGACTTTAACATAGAATGGAGGGAACTATCAAAGAGGGGTTGGGTGTTACCTTAAAGTCTACAGGGTGTCGTGTCACAGAGGAGACAGGTCTGAATGAAGAAGAGGGGGCTGTGTTGTCCTTAGCCCCTCAGTCGTGTCTGACGCTTTGTGACCCCATGGACTGTAGCTAACCAGGCTTCTCCGTCCATGGGGATTCTCCAGGCAAGAACACTGGAGTGGGTTGCCATGCCCTCCTCCAGGGGATCTTCTCAACCCAGGGTTCGAACCCAGGTCTCCTGCACTGTAGGGGGATTCTTTACCATCTGAGCTACCACTGACCACAAACTGAGGATGCCTCTGCCAACCCCTTCTCCCCACCCCCAGGCTCTCCCACCCACTCCAATAGAATCATCTACTCTTTACAGTGACAGCAGGGCTATGAGGTTTGGTGAATTTCATTACTCTCAGCAGGGGCACAAAGGGCTGTTGCATCCTAGCCTCTAGAGGACCAGGAAACCAAAAGCTTATTTTCATGAAACCTCTGTGACCCTTACCCTGGCTGTTGGCCTCTCAAACGCTATGGTTTCTTCACACATAGAGAAGAGGAGGGGCATAATGCTTCCCCCTACACTTGCATAAATCACCCAGAGGTCTTTCTCCAGCCATGCCTTCAAAAATTATTTATTGAGTGCCAGCTATGTGCCAGGCATACAGTACCAAGCAGGACAGATGTCCTACTACCCAGCAAGCAACCCAGGCCTGTCTCTAAGGATTTTTAAAACCACTATTCCAGCTGGAGGGTGAAGAATCATGCTTGTGCTGGCCTCAAAGGGACACTATACTGGCAATGCAACTGGAGAAATAATAAATAAAGCTAATGTGTGAGGATTTTTTAAGTAAGCAAATTATCATAGATCTCACTATTATTTTCTTGCATGAATTCCTTGAAGGAAAAGAAGTGCAAATTGACAGCATAAATATGCAAAATAGTTGGCATGCAAAGGAGAATTTTTTTGCTTTTCCAAAGATTCAAGAATCATTTTTTTAATCGAGAAATAATTGATATGTAACATTAGTTTCAGGTGTGCCACATGATTTGATATCTATATGCACTGTGGAATGATCTAGTTACCATCTGTGGTGAATGGATGGATACAGATGTGGTATATATACATACAATGGAATACTACTCAGCCATAAAAAAGAGTGAAATCTTGACATTTGCAACAATATGGATGGACCTAGAGAATATTATGCTAAGTGAAGTCAGTCAGATAAAAAAAGACAAATACCATGTGACTTAACTTATATGTGAAATAAAAAACAAAACAAAACTCACTGATGCAGAACAGATTAGGGATTGCCAAGATTCATTCTTGAATTATAAGAATGAAAGTATTAAGCCTGTGAGAACTGTAATGCTATATGTAATCCAAATAAGTCACAATTTTAAGTAAACATGTATATACATTTTAAAAAACCTAATAATTTAGAAACAAAACCATGTTTTATTTTAACACCTTCCCAAATAACCAGTTGTAGTTGCCCAACTTGCAATATTCACAAAAGAAACTATTTGCTCCTTTATATTTATTTTCAAAAAATACCCTGCAAATTGTAGAATAGTAGAATGATTCAAATTTCTCTTCTCTATTGATAGTAGATTTTATTTTAATAAATTTATAAACATACAGCTCATTAAAATCTTTGGTCTAGGCAAAGCCTACAAAACATAAAGATAATTTTAATGCCAAACAGATCACAAAAGGAGGCAAATTATTGCTTTAGTTATACCACCACAGTTATAGTACTCAGCTTAAAGCTACAAGAAAAGGTGAGTTGTTTTCTCTGTCTACCTGCTTATCTTCCTATTTATCAAAATTTAATTCTAACACATTATTTCAGATCAAGCTAAGACCATTTTAGCAGGTGAAGACTTGGCCTACATGCTACTGAATGAAATACATAGTATCTGTGCTCTCCACAGAAAATGGTGAGAAAAAAATTCATATATACATATATATTTGTGTTTATCTTATATACACAAATATCATAATTTCTAGTATAACACAGATTTTTAAATGACTGTAGCAATTCAACCACCTATTCGTTAGCATGCCTAAAATATTAAATCTCTAGATAGTTTTAAGTGAACTTGAACTTGATTGTTTCTTAGTTCAGCCTCAGAAGCCCATGTTCACATGCATGCAATTTCCACAGAAGCGGAAATGTGGATGTTGTGGGTCAGTGAGCATTCCTTTCCAGGGTGCTTCTGAGATGAAGCCCCACGATTAACACAGTGCCCTTAATGATGGGCGGGGGACTAAACATTCCAAGATTGGCCTGGATTCTTGCCAGAAGGGAGAGAAAGGGGTCTTTGTATGTGGACATCTGAAGGGCGGGCATAAACATGTTAGTTGATACTTAACACCCAAAACCAGTGCCAAAACCGTTAGCTCCCCTCAATAGCTTACTCTGGTTTCAACTGTCCACGACAATGGAGCAGCCACCTCAATATACAAAACTTGCTCTTTAAACATCCTCCGAGGAATTCCCAAAATAGCAGCTGTTAGAAGAAAACAGACTCCAATTCATAGACCTAAGCAGACCTTCTAATGTTTTTTTGCAGACAACTTTACCTTTTTTTTTTTGGTACCTACGCGACCATCTATGCATTTTTAATAATTACCTTGTAGATTACGTGATGCCATTCCTCCAGGCACTTGGAGAATGAGCCGCGGGATTCACATTCAGATGAAATTGCTAGTTTTTGCGGCAAGCGGCCCAGCTAATTTATGTGGTGAATTTTTTATACGTTTCTCTCCCGGTTCTCCTTCCCTGCTGTCCTCGCCCCCTTTCTTCTTCCGTACATTAAGAGATTCTACGGCGCCTGCAGCCACATCCGCCCCGGTGGCTGACTGCGGCGAAGCCAGCCCAGACTTGCCCGCCGGGGAGCGGACCCTGCGCGCCGCCTCAGCACAGCTCCGCTCCCTCGGAATCCCCTCTGGGGTCCCTCTGCCACCCCCTTCCACCAGGCCTGGATCTAATCTCACACCTTCAGTAACTTTTGTGGGTTCAGTTTAGTTCCTGGCAGGTATCTGTGTTACATAAATTCCACTCGGAAAGCAAGCAATCTCCTATCTCTAGAGAACCGTAGGCCAGGCAGGTTGCTGCAGTAGCGGCAGCTCCAGAAACTTTGGCTTAGGAGTGGCCAACGTGTAGCCAGATAAGAGAATAAAATGGTATGCTTGCAATTCCAAGGGCTTTGATTGCTTTCTCCTCATATTTATTTATGCAAGATAGTAAGTCTACATTAAGAGGTCATTCGGTGATTTTTTTAATATATATAAATATATATATAATCATATATGTGTGTATATATATATATATATATATATATAGGACAGATGGTTAATACATTTTCAAAAGGACTAGGGCTTAACTCAGAAATGTCAGTTTTCAACGATCGGCTCAGCAAACAAGTCTGGTCAGCACAGGAGGTTGGCGTCAACGTGGATGTTTATTTGGGAAGGCAACATTCCCACAAGCATCAGCCACTCTAAGTAGATCATTTTTCCTCATGAGGAAACCACTTAATGGAGACACCTACAAAACACCATTAAATTTGAAACTAGTTAACACATTTTAAAAATTACATCTAAGAATATACATAATAGCTTTTAAATATAAAAATGACAACATGAAGTGGCCATTAGTAAAAATGAAAATAATTTGTTATTCTTAAATATCTTCCATAATTTTTAAATCATCAAGAACTCTAATATATTTTATTTATAGTGTTTAGAAGTTTCATTTAATGAACATCTATTTATTTGGAGCAGAATTACAGTGCTACGGTGAGAAATTGGTGTAACTAGAGATTCTAGTAAAGGGGAAAGCAGACATTACAAATGTAACAAGCCTTTTGTGTGACCTAATTGCATTAGAATATATCAGTCAGGTTGCATACTGTAGGTTTTATGTTTCATTAGAAAGGTCATCTCTGATTTGGGTGGAATCGTTAGAGAAAAGAGCCACACTAGCAGAGTGTTCTACAGGGTGAATGTACTTTGCTTCATTGGAGTTATCTCTCTGTACCTATGTATTCTGATTTTTCAGTAGGAAGAGACCATAGGACAGGTTGGAAGTCCCAGGTTCCATACTCCTCTAGTTGAAAGTTAGTTAGTTAGTTAAGTTGCTCAGTCGTGTCCGACTCTGTGCAACCCCGTGGACTGTCGCCCACCAGGCTTCTCCGTCCATGGGATTCTCCAGGCAAGAGTACTGGAGTGGATTGCCATTTCCTTCTCCAGGGGATCTTCCTGACCCAGGGATCAAACCCAGGTCTCCCGCATTAGAGGCAGACGCTTTAACCTCTGAGCGATGGTTAATTACACCATGACATTGTTTCTCCAAAACACAAACACTGTAAATGCAGCCTATTTGTTCTGATTATAATCAAAGATATCAGCCCCCAAACCTGGTCAATCATAGAAGACCTTACCTTCCAAATTGTAGTGTTCTTTAACGTTTGGGCCACTGTATTCAGAAATCTTGTGCTGTTTTGGGAATTCCCTGGTGGTCCAGTGGTTAGGACTCTGTGCTTTCATTGCTAAGGGCACAGGTTCAACCCCTGGTCAGGGAACTAACATACCCCAAGCAGCACAGCATGGCCAAAAAAAAAGAAAGAAATCTTATGCTGTTTTAAGACATCACAATGTTCAATGCCAGAGTTGTTATTGAAACAAACACATAACAAGTTTTCTGTGTAGAATTCCTGAATGTTTTTATAGATTTAATAAAAACAGAAGCCTCAATAATCCTCAGTTGGTGTTATCTGTAATTACACTGGGAAGAAATTTTAGTTGTTCTCTTTGTCTCACTCATGACAAATAAATAAATAAACATACATTAATGATTTATTCTGGTAAGAATTTTGGGAGAATTCCTAACTTCTATTAAAGGATAATAAAGTATCCTTTCATTTAATCTCTGTATAATATGGGTTGACACTTGTGTTTGGTTTTTTTGGTTACAAAGAACAAAAACATGCAGATTACTAGTATAATGGGCCTTATAGTAAGGGCCCAAGAGAGTAAGGAATCAGGAAAAATTTTTTCCAAGCAAGACCTGTGCAAATGCTAACTCACCATCCCACTGAAAAACCTGTTCAGCGGCTACCATCATGTGCCTCCACTTCCTGCTCCTTCTATAACTCGGGGTTGTGCTTGTCTCATTTCAGAGCCTCCCTTCACTTCAGAGCCATCCTTTGTGGCCTCATTTCGTTCTGTTTAAAGCCAAGCTCTTTAAGAACAAGGATGCAATCTGGGTAATCAATCCTCATCCTGCTGAGAGCAGCCACACTGGAAGGACCTATCTTACCTGACCGTTCAAATACTGACCCAGAAGATGGTCCTGGCTCTTAGGACAAACCCAACTCTGGCTGTGGCCAAAGTAGCAAGGTCCTGTGACAAGGCAGGAAATGATTATACAAGGAACTACTTGCTCACAGGGGACTCTGGGTTTGTGATGATCACTCATAGCACCAAGAGGATATATCACCTCAGTGCACACAGAGAATACCTCACCAGAGAGTCAGCTTCAAACTACTTACCACCCATCAGAGAAATTTAAGGGACCTGCTAGCTAACCATCCCTCTACCAAGGTGGATAGCAAATGCTCTCATTAGTGCCATATTTTCTACACCCCTATGGAATTGTTCAGAAACAAAATAGGACACATTTGAAATTGCTGTGCTTTATATTTAGGTTTAAGCTTTCTGGTGGTCTAAGTAAAAAGGGAAAATTGGACACTTGAAGATGGGGAAATAAACATTTTCTCTGATGCACATAAAATTTTTCTTAGCACATATCCGTGAAGGAAATTATTCTTTGATTTTTTTCAGAATATTCAGAACTATTCTTTTCCGTCTTCCTTTTGCTTTCATTTATATTAATGAAAAGGGGAGAACCTTTGTTTTGGAGAACATTTATTGCATTTGCTGTATGAGCACAATTATGAACATCACATATGAGTCTTCTCATATACAGCTCTGGGGATATGAGCTAAGAAAAATTTTAGTGCACCAGAGAAAATGTTTGTTTCTCCCTCTTGAACGATTATCCAATTTTCCCTTTTCACTTAGGCCACCAGAAAGCTTAAACCTAAATATAGAGCACAGTTATTTCAAATGTGTCCTGTTTTCTTTCTGATCTTATCTTTTCTTCTAATTCCAGTTTCCTTTAATCCTGATTGTTTAACTGTTTTATATTTTGCCATTCTTTGTGTAAATTAATTCAAATCCCTTAAGGAAATAAACAGAGTAAAATAAATAATATTTTAAAGACATACATGACAAAATATAGCCTAAGACACAAGAAAAAAGCATGCTACTTTATCCTATCATACTAAAGTTCTGAGACCACACAAAGGGCCCTTGCTGGCTGACTGTTCCATTAAACTAAGCAGTCAATTCAAAACCACTGCAGAGGAAGACCTTACCAAAAAGAACTGTCCCAAATGCAAGTAAATATCATAAGCAATTTTAACTATGAAAAATATCACAAGTATTTAACCTCTATGGACTTTCAAACAGCAGTTTATATTATCATAATTAGTACATAATACTATACAATGTATTAGTCAACACCATTTCTAACAACAATTTTGTCATGGACAGTACTGTATAGATGTAAAAACCCAAGTTAAAACTGACATAAACAGAAATATATGAATTTCCATATTTTACCAGTAAAAAAGGAAGAAGACTAATCAACATGATTAGGTGACTTTTTTGTGAAAGAGAGGGAGGTAGGAAGTGAGGAAGGAAGAAATGTAGGTAGGTTAAAGCACCTCAAATCCTTATTTCCATTGTTCATTCTATAGCGTAAATAAATAATTCCTATTTTTAGTAGAAGGAGATACAGTGTCAAATGGCTGATACTGAGTCTGCTTCCCCAGTGTTTTTAAATAAAAGGTTATCCAATAGTACATAACGTTCTTTTAATTTAACCCTAAACCACACTGGTCTCTACAAAGTAGGCTTTAGGTAGCAAGGTAGCCAGTGTTCAAATGTACTCCAGTTCTGAGAAAAAGGGAAACACCCTGTTAAATGTGCAAGACTAATCCCCAAAACCTTCTCAGGTGGAGCAAAATAATCATTTTATGTTGTCCTCCCAAACAGGATCTCTCTATCTCATACATATACATACCCCCTTATATTCTTCCACCAGACAAAGGAAGATACTTGGCTACATCCACAGATTCAGGCAACATGCTGCCTTACAAAATCAAACAGGAACAATAAAATTACACAGATATACTCTTTCAAGGCAGAAGAATTTTCAAAGTGATAAAGGAGACTCCTAAGTTTCACATCTCTAATGAAGATGAAAATCATGTTAAATACCAAATACACTTGTCTAATTACATCAGGAAATACCGTTCTGTATTTGCTAATGAAATGTGATGCTACTGTGTTCACAGAGAGCCAAAACAAAGTGAAGATATAACATTCTAATTACAAAAAGGCAATTGGTAAAATGGTTGTATGCTTTGAACTGTAATAAAAATTAATAAAATTATGTAAATACTAACACAGTTACTGAAAATGTGACACTCTAATTTTAGAAAAGCCACAGAACATAATGACTTAAGAAACTTCAAACCATTTTTAACCTCATTCTCTTCACAGAGAGAAAACTAATGAGAAATGTTTGTCTAAAATGCTAATATTTGTTTTAATATATTTACCCCATTGCTCTATGTGTGAAAGCCACTCCATATTCTTTTGGCAGTTAAGGGGAAATTTCTAAATAAATAAATATGTAAGCATGAGTCTTCCAGCCACAGCATTTTGCAATCTCCCAGCTAAGTCACCACTGATGCATTCATAAACTTAAGGTCTTAATGGCCTTACTACATAGAATCCTGTTATAACGCAGGAGCCAGAGTATACACACAGCCCCCTTATCATATGCTTTCCAAGTTTCAAGAAAGAAGGAAAGAAGATGTATCACACATCACTACGTACACAAAGAATGGGAATCGACCTCCATGATCAAGTCCATGGTATAACTAAATGCCTTGCAATAGGTCATTATCGTAGCTGGTACTTAGTGATTCCCACAGTGGGCTTTGTTCTATACTAATTTTTCATCCTACAGTCTCTTCAGAGTGTTCATGTTGACTCAAGAAATGTAGTGTCTTTAAAATTAACCTTAGGAATATATGTTCTATTAAATTTTCTAATAATTTAAACATGAAACTCATTACTAAAATTCATATAGCCTACTCTTACATTTTAATTCTTTAAAATTAATGTCTTCATTGGCTGTGACAGAGATCAGTGAAATGATAAGCTTTCTTACTTTCATCACTTAACAATATCTTGGTCAAGAAGTGAATATGGCTCTAAACCAAATAAGCAATTTAAAAACTCTTCAAATGTTGTGTCTCTGAATCATCTGAATAAATACCATATTCTTTACTAACAGTCTTCAGTGATAAATGTGCTTATTTGCCATACACTTACTCAAGGAGTTATGAAGGGACTGGAGATAATGTAAAAGGTCCCCACTTGCTTTAGGATGCAGGGAAAAAAAACAACTTCAAGTCTGAAAATATATGATGAAGAGTATATCTTCCATTTGGTTCTGATTACTTTTTGTAATCTACCAGGAGTTAATGTAAGTGCACATATCTTCTGTGTTTCTATAGACGTCTTCCCTAAGGTAGGTATGAGAATTAAACCAGCTGCATAGGGTGTGAATTTACTCTAGTAAAATTGGCACAAATACACTATCAAAATTATGCGTATATGAAAATTGGGAAGATTTTTATTTTCAGTCACTTTCAAGATGTGATTACATCAACAATGAAGGATTTACTTAATCCATAAAAATATAACATTTTTTGTGCTTTTAATGCAGCTCTTAAAAATACACACTTCGCATATCAAGCACACTGGAACAAAACCGGAGCAGTATTTAAAACACCCAGATTAAACATCTAAATGATAACTATGGCATGGTCCTGCACATCTGTTCTTTGTAGTGTTTTCCAGTAATGCAACGGAGTGCAGCATTTCAGCAAACCAATTCAAACATGAGAATCACTATAGCGCAAAAGCTCTTGTCACTGTTTGTATTGTCTAATGGTATATGGTTCAGTCATAAAGGGCAGCTGACAGGCTGGTATAAGAAATGAATTTTCTTCTTCCTCCTGACACATCAGGGTAGGGCCCCCTGCTGTAATGCAGAAAATCTTTTATGCAAAAAGAATACACCATCTTTCAGCACATGATTACTATTCAGAAGATTCTGATTAGGTTTTTTGGTGCATTTTTAAAATATTGATACAAAATTGCACAAAGAGTACACTAGGTCTAGGCTGATGCCTTATCTTTCCCCCTTAGTCCTTCTGTGACCTTGGACGTGTTACCTTCATTTCCCCATCTTTGAAATGGGAATAGTAATAGTAAAACATAGTTCCTGTCCTCCAGCAAAATGAGATGAATAAAATGAATGCATATTTATTCTTTAAGAATTTTAGCAATGTGGAAAAATATCACCAGGCAGTGTTAGGGAGACAATGTTATCTTTTCCAATACTTAAAGAAAAACAATCATAATAAAAGCCCTAATCGAAAATTAATTAAACATGACATTTTTAATTTTGATATTTTATATATACTGTATAAAATGTAAACATTTCACTCTCCTGGACACAAAGCGATCAGCAGTCCTGAATAAATCTGTGACGAAAACTATTGTTTTCACGAAAATTATTGTCTGTGGGCTGTGTGCTAAGCACTGTGGTAAATACATTATGTTTATTTTCTCATTTAATCCTCACAATTTCTCTAAGAAGTTAGCGCTATTGTTAATTCCATTTTACGAAAAAAGAAAACTGAAGCCTGTAGACTTCTGTAAAACAGCCCCTAGTTAAAATACCCAGGGACAGGAGGACGTTTCAAACTTTTTAAGAACTCTGGCTGTCCAGCCTGCAGTCATGAACTACTACGTTATTCTGTATTTATTCACTGGAAGAGCTACCCAGTATCAGGGGAAAGATGAGGTGAGGTGAGGTGAAGTCGCTCAGTCATGTCCGACTCTTTGCGACCCCGTGGACTGTAACCTACTAGGCTTCTCAGTCCATGGGATTCTCCAGCAAGAATACTGGAGTGGATTGCCATTTCTTTCTCCAGAGAATCTTCCCAACCCAGGGATCGAACCCGGGTCTCCCGCATTGGAGGCAGACGCTTTAACCTCTGAGCCACCGGGGAAAGATGAGAGAGTGGGGGGGGGGGAAGAAAACCAGGGAGATTTGGGGGCTGGAGAAGAGAAGAGATGGGTGCTCACATGGGAGAGGAGCCCTCGGTCCTCTAGACAAAACCCCAGGGAAGAGGGACTCCAGCAGCAGACACTGTAGGTGAGTGGAAGGGCAGGCGCAGAGGCTTGTCAGAGCAGGAGCAGAGTCCTGGGCCTCAGCTGAACTGGTGTGAGAGTCAAGAAGGAATGAGGTTTATCTGCACCATTTTTCTAGATTCTGCATATATGCATTAATATACGATATTTGTGTTTCTCTTTCTGTCTTACTTCATGCTGTATGACAGACTCTGGGTCCACCCACATCTTTACAAATGACCCAGTTTCATTCCATTTTATGACTGAGTAGTACTCCACTGCAGACTTAGAGAATGGACGTGTGGTCATGGGAAAGGCGGGATGAACTGAAGAGACTGGCATTGTCATATATACACTACCACGTGTAATACAGACAGCTCGTGGGAACCTGCTGTGAAGCACAAGGAGCTCAGCTCAGTGCTCCCCGATGACCTAGAGAGGTGGGGTGGGGAGGAGCATGGGAGGGAAGTCCTAGAGGGAGGAAATGGAACCCTCCTGCCAATGCAAGAGACACAAGTTGGATCCCTGGGTCGGGAAGATCCCCTGGAGAAGGAACTGGCAACCCACTCCAGTATTCTTGCCTGGGGAAATCCCATGGACAGAGAAGCCTTGAGGGTTACAGGCCATGGGGTCTCAGAGTCAGATACTACTGACTCTAAACACCATCATAGCTGATTCACTTCATTGTACAGCAGAAACTAACAAAACATTGGAAAGCAACTATATCCCAGTAAAAAAAAAAAAAAAGAAAGAAAGAAAAAGAGTGAGGAAAAGGACTGGGCAGGGGGCTTCCCCTGAGAGAGTCAGGACGATTATACAAATAACAGAGACGAAGCCGAGGTTGGGAGGCAGGCTGGAGGCACGCTAGTCACCTGGGAAGGGAACCTCGAAGGGGAAGCAGTACTAATGAACGTGATTTATGTGAGTTCATGTTCATAAGGCCGTATAAATGCAAGTTGTTATTGCTTGAGGAGTCTTATACTCACCAGAAGACAAGTGTTACAAAAGAGAAATGAAGGAATAAGATATCTCATGCAAATTAACTGGAGCAGCTAGTCTGTGGCTAAGAACGGCCTCCGTCTGGCTGAGTATCACATTATCTGAGATGGGCAGGGAATGGATTAGTGTTACTTCCAGAGGTGGGGAGAGAGATTTCAAAGCACACCCTCTCAGAGACTGAGGAGCTGCTGGAATTTTTAAGAAACACAAAGATGCCTCATTTTCTGAGGAAGAAGACAGGCAACCAGCAGAAATACTTAAAGGGAGGCTACAGTTGGTGGGGGAGTAAGACAGGTCTGGGTGGTGGGGGTATCCATGGAAGATAGTTTTGTAGGAAGCCTGAATTGGAAAAGGCCTCACCTTGTGAGTTTGAGAACATCTAAATTGACTAAAATGCCAAGTTTTATGTTTACACGTCAGTGTTTCTTGAACCGAAGTCTGTGAGTGTATTCTGATGACTCTTAAGATTTTGTTAGCTATTTATGGTCACAGGACTTTCTCATAACTACTTGATTGATTTATCACACCTGACATTGTCCATTATTTTAATTCAGAGAAATCAGGCAGAGATTATAGCAAAACCCTGGGACAGGACTATAGAACCCTAATACCATACATTAGACCCTTCAGTTTTATATGGCCCACAGAGTCAAGTCATAAGCAAAGTAAACTGAGTGCTTCCGAGAAGAATCTTAAATAGATTAAACCACTGTGCTGAAAATTCAGGATTTTGACTCCTTTCCAAGAAACCTCACTAAAACAGGGCTGATGTCCCTTAGGAAGAGCTCATTATGGAGTTAAAAGACTATCTGAGGTGTTTTTTGAGGTGATTTTTTAAATATTCAGGGGGAAACTGTTTTAAATCATTTTGAAAGTCTCTTAAAAGCTATTGCAGAGGATTGGGAAGACCAAGGTCATAGAATGTAAATTAATCCCAAAGTAAGGGGTTTATAATACAAAAGAAATAAAGGGACAAATTCAGGTTTCCTGAGACCTTAAACTTACACAAGTTGGGGTCTTTTTTAAGAAAAAGGATTTTAAATTATAAAGTAAAAATACATACTAAAATGAGTATTTCCAAATGGTGCTGGTAAGAGCCCAGGCAAATGAGGAGTCTTGAAAGTTCAGCATCATCAGCCTCATAGTACATCCACTCCTGGGAGGAGCTAGGAAAGAGGACATTTCCTCATCTTCTGAGTCTCATAACACAGGTCCTAAGAGCCTTTCACTGGAATAAATTAAAGGTGATCTTTCTCATAATTAGAGACAGCAATAAAGAGAGGTTAGTTGGTGCTAAAATTAATGTATCAAAATGATTTCTATAAGGAGCCAAGAGCCAGGAATACAGTGATTAAGCAGCAAGGGGGGATAAGTCATGGACAATCCTGTAGTTTAAAAAAAAAAAAATTTAATGAGCACCATGTATTAGAAAATAATGTGGCATGACCTTGTCAAGTTAACATCCACATACTGTAAACCTGGGAATTCTGCTCTAAGCGTGTGCATATGTATGTGTGTGTATATATGTTAGAACAGTTTTGCATATGTCCACCACAAGACATGTACAAAAACGTTCAGAGCAGTGTTTCTTGCAACAGCGAATAATGATCATAAGAACCTAAACCTCCACTGCATGTGTGTGTGCTAAGTTGCTTCAGTCGTTTCTGACTCTTTGCTACCCCGTGGACTGTAGTCTTCCAGGCTCTTCAATCCATGGGATTTTCCAGGCAAAAATACTGGAGTGGGTTGCCATGCCTCCCTGCAGGGGGTCTTCTCCACCCAGGGATAGAACTTGAGTCTCTTAATCTTTCACATTGGCAAGCGGGTTCCTACTACTGAGCCACCCAGGAAGCCCAAAAACTCCAGTGCCACATTAGAAATAACTGTGGTTAATTTATTCAATGGAATATTAGGCAGCATTAAAAATGCACAATGTAGACCAATTGTAGAAACCACAATACTGAAAAGAAAAAAAGTAAAGTCACAGAAGACTAAGCTATATAATTCCATTTTAATGAAATTGAAGAACAAGAAATACAAAACAATATATCATTTAGGGATACATACATAGAAGGTTCCAGAAAAACATCTACTTCTGCTTCACTGACTATGCTAAAGCCTTTGATTGTGTGGATCACAACAAACTGTGGAAAATTCTTAAAGAGATGGGAGTACAAATCACCTTACCTGTCTCCTGAGAAATCTGTATGCGGGTCAAGAAGCAACAATTAGAACTGGACATGGAACTACTGGCGGGTTCCAAATGGGAAAAAGAGTACAAGACTGTATATTGTCACCTTGCTTATTTAACTTATATGCAGAATCAAGATTGCTGGGAGAAATATCAGCAACCTCAGATATGAAGATGACACCACTCTAATGGCAGAAAGTGAAGAGAAACTAAAGAGCCTCTTGATGAGGGTGAAAGAGGAGAGTGAAAAGCTGGCTTAAAATTCAACATTTGAAAAAATGAAGATCATGACATCCCATCCCATCACTTCATGGCAAATAGAAGGGGAAAAGTAGAAGGAGTAAAAGATTTTATTTTCTTGAGCTCCAAAATTACTGTGGATGGTGACTGCAGCCATGAAATTAAAAGACACTTGCTCCTTGGAAACAAAGTTATCACAAACTAGACAGTGTATTAAAAAGCAGAGACATTACTTTGCCAACAATGGTCCATCAGTCAGTCAGTTCGGTCGCTCAGTCATGTCCAACTCTTTGCGACCCCATGAATCTAAGCACACCAGGCCTCCCTGTCCATCACCAACTACCGGAGTTCACTCAGACTCACATCCATCAAGTCAGTGATGCCATCCAGCCATCTCATCCTCTGTCATCCCCTTCTCCTCCTGCCCCCAATCCCTCCCAGCAGCAGAGTCTTTTCCAATGAGTCAACTCTTCGCATGAGGTGGCCAAAGTACTGGAGCTTCAGCTTTAGCATCATTCCTTCCAAAGAAATCCCAGGGCCAATCTCCTTCAGAATGGACTGGTTGGATCTCCTTGCAGTTCAAGGGACTCTCAAGAGTCTTCTCCAACACCACAGTTCAAAAGGGTCAATTCTTCGGCACTCAGCCTTCTTCACAGTCCAACTCTCACATCCATACATGACCACAAGAAAAACCATAACCTTGACTAGACGGACCTTAGTCGGCAAAGTAATGTCTCTGCTTTTGAATATACTATCTAGGTTGGTCATAACTTTTCTTCCAAGGAGTAAGCGCCTTTTGATTTCATGGCTGCAATCACCATCTGCAGTGATTTTGGAGCCCCCCAAAATAAAGTCTGACACTGTTTCCACTGTTTCCTCATCTATTTCCCATGAAGTGATGGGACCAAATGCCATGATCTTCGTTTTCTGAATGTTGAGCTTTAAGCCAACTTTTTCACTCTCCTCTTTCACTTTCATCTAGAGGCTTTTTAGTTCCTCTTCACTTTCTGCCATAAGGGTGGTGTCATCTGCATATCTGAG
>SJXQ01000065.1:98217-133649 GCA_006408695.1 Aepyceros melampus | reverse complement strand
TGTGAGATGAGTGCAATTGTGCGGTAGTTTGAGCATTCTTTGGCATTGCCTTTCTTTGGAATTGGAATGAAAACTGACCTTTTCCAGTCCTGTGGCCACTGCTGAGTTTTCCAGATTTGCTGGCATATTGAGTGCAGCACTTTCACAGCATCATCTTTCAGGATTTGAAACAGCTCAACTGGAATTCCATCACCTCCACTAGCTTTGTTCATAGTGATGCTTTCTAAGGCCCACTTGACTTCACATTCCAAGATGTCTGGCTCTAGATTAGTCATCACATCATCATGATTATCTGGGTCGTGAAGATCTTTTTTGTACAGTTCTTCCGTGTATTCTTGCCACCTCTTCTTAATATCTTCTTAATATCTTCTGCTTCTCTTAGGTCCGAACTCTAGGTCTAGTGTGGACTGAACTCTCCTTTCTCGGTCAAACTTTTCGGTCTCTGACCATTTCATAACTCCTTGGGAATTAGAAGTACTAACCTAATCTATCGGATCATAGACTTTCAAGGGACTTGTGATCTATACTGTTATTGTATACTGTGGCAACTTGGATTGGTAGTCAAGAAGCGCCTAGCCTCGCTAGGAATTGGAAGTTCAGAAACTAGATGGAGCTCTAGTAGCAAGAACATCTCTGAGGTTAAAGGTTACTCAGATTGGGACTGCAATGGGTTTTTTCCCTTTGGTAATGCTGGAATGCTGGAGACCCGGGTTCAATCCCTGGGTTGGGAAGATCCCCTGGAGAAGGAAATGGCAACCCACTCCAGTACTCTTGCCTGGAGAATCCCATAGAGGGAGAAGCCTGGTAGGCTACAGTCCATGGGGTCGCAAAGAGTCGGACACAACTGAGCGACTTCACTTCACTTCCTCTGTTAGGTCCAGACCATTTCTTTCCTCTATCGAGCCCATCTTTGCATGAAATGTTCCCTTGGTATCTCTAATTTTCTTGAAGAGATCTCTAGTCTTTCCCATTCTGTTGTTTTCCTCTATTTCTTTGCATTGATCACTGAAGAAGGCTTTCTTATCTCTTCTTGCTATTCTTTGGAACTCTGCATTCAGATGCTTATATCTTTCCTTTTCGCCTTTGCTTTTCACCTCTCTTCTTTTCACAGCTATTTGTAAGGCCTCCCCAGACAGCCATTTTGCTTTTTTGCATTTCTTTTCCATGAGGATGGTCTTGATCCCTGTCTCCTGTACAATGTCACGAACCCCATTCCATAGTTCATCAGGCACTCTATCTATCAGATCTAGACCCTTAAATCTATTTCTCATTTCCGCTGTATAATCATAAGGGATTTGATTTAGGTCCAATGGTCCATAGTCAAAGCTATAATTCTTCCAGTAGTCATGAACAGATGTGAAAGTTGGACCATAAAGAAGACTGAGCACTGAAGAATTGATGCTTTTGAATTGTGCTGCTAGAGAAGACTTTTGAGAGTCCCTTGGACAGCAGAGGATGAGATGGGTGTATCCGTCATTGACATCGATGGTATCATCAATGGGCGTGAGTTTGAGCAAACTCTGAGAAATAGTGAAGGACAGGGAAGCCTGGAGTGCTGCAGTCCATGGGGTCACAAAGAGTCCGACACAAATTAGCAACTGAACAACAACGAAGTGTTGAATAAGTGGATTAATGATTGATCCAAGCAGTAGAGCATGGGGAACTCAATCAAAGCAATGACAGTAGAGATAGGAGGAAAACTGTGATACAAAATGAATTAAAAGTCAATTTTCATTTCAAACCCAGAGAACAGAGGGGACATTGGAGACACTGTGGTTTTAATCCAACGGGATTCTACTTTGCTTATACTGTGTTGTGCTATGCTGTGCTAAGTCACTTCAGTCATGTCCAGTTCTTTGTAATCCTATGGGGTATCCTGCCAGGCTCTGTCTGTCCATGAGATTCTCCAAGCAAGAATACTGGAGTGGGTTGCCAGTACCTCCTCCAGGGGATCTTCCCAACCCAGGGATTGAACCCAGGTCTCTTACATCTCCTGCATTCACAGAAGGGTTCTTTACCACTAGCAACACCTGGGAAGCCCTTATGCTGCTGCTGCTGCTGCTGCTAAGTCGCTTCAGTTTTGTCCATCTCTGTGTGACCCCAGAGACGGCAGCCCACAAGGCTTCCCTGTCCCTGGGATTCTCCAGGCAAGAACTCTGGAGTGGGTTGCCATTTCCTTCTCCAATGCATGGAAGTGAAAAGTGAAAGTAAAGTTGTTCAGTTGTGTCCGACTCTTCGCGACCCCATGGACTGCAGCCTACCAGGCTCCTCCATCCATGAGATTTTCCAGGCGACAGTACTGGAGTCGGGTGCCATTGCCTTCTCCGGGGAAACTGTTATACCACTTCGAAATAACACCACAGTGAAAATCTTTGTGTAATAAATTGCTCATTCCCTAAACTTCAACAATGACAAACTAAATCATGTAATGCAACCACATTTCAGTAAAAATTTGACTAGTGTCCTGAAATGCATCAGGATAAATTTTTAGGACAAAATTTGAACTATTAATAGTGAGAGAAAAGAAAACAATTTCTAGAGAAGGAGCCAATAGAAAAATAGTAAAATTTGCTTTGACACTTATCCTGGTAGAGGTAGGGACATAAGAAAAATATAGACTATTAAAGTGTTCATAAATCATTTTCATTATTGATTAGTGTGCTGATCCATGGTCAGTCATCAGAAGCTATTTGGGAAGGCTTGGGATTCATCCCTCATTTTTTAATTATGCAACCAAAGGGCTCCCCCCACGAATGCTGGACTCATAGTTTGGTGTTCTCACTGTTTCTTGAGACCCAGGTTGGATCTGTTTACTTAAGGATGAGCTGGTAGTGACTCTGCTTATTTCACACCCCATCCAATCCTCCTCCTGCACTCCCTGTCCATTCTCTGTATTGAAATAATCTGTCAGGTAAAAAATAAATCCATCTCTCCCAGAAAGTGTCGCGAGGTCTAAGAAAACCACAGAGAATGAAAGCACAATAACAGTATACATGTACACATTTGTAAAATATTTAATAGATTTCCTGTCACATGGCAGATCAATAAATGGAAACTGATTGATTATTTCTTCTATTTGACTTCTGCTGTCACTGCCCAGATCATTGCAATAGAAGACGATGAAAGAAAGTAAACATGAGGCCCCTGCCCTCAACAAGCCCAAAGGATGATCACAACCACATCAAACATGGAGATGCCATTCCAGCAAATAGCAGGGCCAGGCAAATAGAACTCTTGGCCACTTCAAACACTGTACATACTCATACAGTAACACAGTGCACATGGTACATACCACTAGCCAAAGGAACAACAAATTCAAACCACAAGTGTCAACCACAGGTAAGGAAAGGATTGAAGAAACCACCTCTCTCACTTATACAGAAGTCAAACCCCAAAAGGATACACCTGGAACAGACGTGCTCACCTCCTACCCTGGTGGACTTTGCTTCAGTTTCATTAGTCCTGTCATCCCACTCTACTGTCCTGAGCAGGGAATACAGCCGCTGGGCTCAGGATTTGCATGTCTTACATGGAGTCCTGGAGCCCCACACTCAGGAACATCAATGCTTTGGCTCCATCTCTTCTCGTTCCAAATTTCTGTCCAGACAAAGGGTGCCATCTTTTGACTCACCATATAGAAACTGCCACTTACATACATTGAGATCTTCTGCTAAAGCTTAAGAGTGATTCTCAAGAGCCCAAGAGCCTAGAGAAATGTTCCAATCTGAGAGATAAACTCCTTCTTCCGTGCTAACAAATGACGATAACTAAACCGGTGAAACTCCATCTCCTTAGGCCTAACAAGCTAATAATGTATTAATCATTTGACTGAGTTGTATAAGAATTACACTCAAATAAGAACAACAGGGGATTTCTACCACAGAAATTGAACAAAAATAAAACAATTGCCCACATGGCTAAAATCTTTAGCTATCTTCTCATCTGTCGAAAGCATCCTGCTTGTGTAAGTCAACTACACTTCAATTAAAAACCAATTTTTAAGTGTCATCTTTAGATGTTTGCCAACCAATAATTTAAATTGAGATGCATGTTGCACCATGGTAAACATATTGGCAGAAAAGTTGAAATATGGATTTTTTTTTTTCTGGCGAGGTCTTTTTCCTGCAAATAACCATTTGAAAGTGAAAATGTTAGTCACTTAGTTGTGTCCAACTCTTTGCCACCCCAGGGACTTTATTTCACCGGGCTCCTCTGTCCATGGGGTTTCGCAGGCAAGAGTACTTAAGTGGGGTGCCATTCCCTTCGCCATGGAATCTTCCCTACCCAGAGATCAAACCCAGGTCCCTTACATTGCAGGCAGATTCTTTACCAACTGAGCCAAAAGGGAAGCCTCCAGTGGCCATTTGATCATTAATAAACTCCCCCACAGGGGAGCCTGGTGGGTTGCCGTCTCTGGGGTCGCACAGAGTTGGACACAACTGAAGCGACTTAGCAGCAGCAGCAGCAGAGCTCTTATTTTCTCTTAGGCACTGTTCTAGGCCTTGGGGTATACCACTGAGCAAAACGGACAAAAATCCCAATCCTCATAGGGCTTCTGTGCTATTGTAGAGAGACCAACCACAAAATTAATAATACAACAATAAAAATAATAAATTAATAAATTACATAGTAGGTCAGAATGTAATAAAAACTATAGGATAAAGTAGAGCAGGGTAGGCAGTTAGGGGAGTAGAGAGGGGACTTGATGTTATAACTTCAAATAGGGCTGTTGGGATAGATCTAATAGAGACATTAAAGTTTGAACAAAGATCGATTGAGTTCTCCATGAGACTGTCTGGAAAGAAAGTGTGACAGAGAGAAAACAGTGCAGAAATCTAAGAGGGGGCACGTGTGGTGTGCTGGAAACACAGCAAGGAGGCCAGCTGTTTGAGCAGAATGAGTAGACAAGGAAATGACCCACAGAGAGGGCAGAGAATCAGAACATTCCAGGCTGTGGACCACTATAAAGATTTCAGATTTTACACTGAGAGAAGGTGGAACACAGGTCGGGGTGGAGGGTGTTGAAAAGAAGAGGACATGATTTGACTTTAAAGGGATAAACATTATTATGGGACAAGAATGAAGGAGGAAATCCATAAAAAGACCATCATGGGACTTCCCTGGTGGTCCAGCGGTTAAGAATCCACCTGCCAGTGCAGGGAACACAGGTTCAATCCCTGGTCGAGGAACTAAGATCCCATATGCCATGGAGCAACTAAACCTATGTGCCGCAACTACTGAAGCCCGGGCACCCTGGAGCCAGTGCTCTGCAGCAAGAGAAACCACCCCAGTGAGAAGTCCTAGCTCCGCAACGAGGAGTAGCCCCAACGCATCACAGCTAGAGAAAGCCTGTATGCAGCAATGAAGACCTAGTGCAGCCAAAATTAAATTAATTATTTAAAAAAATTTTAAAAGACTATCCCAGTGACTGGGATGATAGTGGCTTGAAGGAGGAAAGAGCAATGAGGGTGATAGGAGACCAGATTATGGGTACATCTTGAAGGTAAAGCAGACACCTGGTAAGATGTGAAGAGTGAGAGAGGGAAGATGCAAGGACATCCCCAGACTCAGCATAAGCAACTGAAAAGGTGGACTTACTACCAAGTGGAATGAGGATGCTCGTTCACGTTTGGGGGTAAGTTCAGGGCATTCAGAGAACACCACCAAAAGAGAAAAAATAATAATAAAAGGAAGAATCCTCATGAGGAAAGAAAGAAAATTCCCGTGTCTTCTTTTGACTCAAAATCAGACAGAGAGCTAAGAATTTATTCTGTATTTGTGTACTAATTTGACAAAACTCTTTCTCTCTCTCTCTGCCTCTCTCTGTCTCTATCTCTCTCTCTTTTCCCACCTTGAAAAGAGAGCATTTTAAAAGAAAGATATGCATGGAGGAGCTTTCTATGTCTGCAGTTTTTAAAACTGTAGTTGAAAAATCACATTGCTGAAAGAGATCAGGGAAAGATTTAGTCTTTGTAAAATTTTTATTTCGGACTACATAAAGAGATGAATACTTTGTAAAACCCCTCTTGAAGGTAATTTGTCATTCTTGATGGTACTTTGTCTAACATTAATACAGCCACTTCAGCATTGTCTGATTAGCGTGGTATATCTTTTCCTATCCTCTTACTTGTAATACATTTGTGTCATTATATTTAAAGCTCATTTTTGTTGTAGACAGTATATACTTGAGGCTTGTTTTTTATCCAATCTGAGTATCTTTACCTTTTAAATGAGATATTGAGACTATTTATAGTTAATGTGATTAATAATATAATTCGGTTTAGTCTCCCACGTTCTATTTGCTTGCTATTGCTTCCATTGGCTTTTTTTTTCTTTTTGTTCCCCTTTTCTTCTCTTTGTTTCTGATTTCCTTTGAACTAATTGAGTATTTTTCATGATTTTGTCTTCTCTTTTGTTGGCTTATCAGATAAGGTTCTTTGCTGTGTTGTTTTAGTGATTGTTTTCAGATTCATTGTGTAACATCGCAGTCTACCTTCAAATGACATTATACCACCTCATATATAATACAAGAATTTTACAATACTGTTTTTATTTCTCTTTCCTGAACTTTGTTCAATTTTTCTCATACATATGTCATAACCCAAAAATACATTATTATTTTTGCTTTAAAACAGTCAACTATATTTTAAAGGGATTTAAATGTTTTATGTTTATCCACATAGTTACTAATCCAGTATTTTCATTTCTCTCTGCAGATCCAGATTTCCATCTGGTACCATCTTTCTTCTGCCTAAAGACTTCCACGAACATTTCTTATAGTACCATTCTGCTAGTGATGAGGTCTTTCAGCCTATGCTGAAAAGCTAAAAAAGTCATTATTTCACCATTGCTTTAAAAAAATGCTTTCACTGGTTACAGAATTCAGATAAACTGTAAACATCCACTTGGGTTCTCCCTCTCTGCACTGTAGCTCAAAATTCTCTCCCAGAAGTAAGCTGGGGCAATCAGGAGGCTTTCCTCTCTACTGCCCCATCTCTTAGGAATCACTGTCCTTCACTGCATGATGCCAGTGTCTTGCAAACTATTATTTCATGTATATTTCTTTCAGTTTTGTAGTTGCATAAAGTGAGAGGGTAAATCTGGTTCTTCTAAACCAGGTTTTTTAAGATAGGAAAAAAAAAAAAAAAAAAAAACAGGCAACTCCATCCAAAATGACCAGAATTATTTTCAATTGATGGCTAGTTAAGGAATGGTCTAGGAAAAAGGAGAGAAGTATAAATTTGAAATCATGTTGATCCTTCAACCAAGGAAAATTGCTGCTCATCTCCTGTTTGGCTAATCAGCTATTTCAGTCTTCAGTGGGATACTTATCATTTCTATCAAAAATCAAGTTGAACCAAAGTAAAAGAGGAGAAGGAGCATGGGCAGGAGGGGTAGGAGGAGAGGAAAAAGGAGACGAAATTTGAAGAGTGGGACTTATTGTAAAAATACAGAATACTAAGGTCAACATTCCATTCTTGTCATATGCTTCTTGTTATGTATTTCCCAGTGAAACATAAAGCAAAGATAAAATTCTCTATCTTCAACACTCTGGGAAAGTTTGCTTCCTTCAAATCTAGGACTTAATTGGATTATCCAGTTTTTAAACTTTGAAAAGCGTGATACATAATCTTTTCATATAATTTAGGGCAATAGAATTTAGGGGAAATTTTGATGCAAAATTTACAGCAGTTTTCAGATAGTGACCAGTTAAATTTAAGGAACCCAGCTGACTATCCTAGTACTTGTATGACACTATGGTTTCAAGTTTGATTGGGTGTTACTATTATTTTTTCCCATGAAATAAACATTTTTATTTGGGGCTTCCCTGGTGGTTCGTCTAAAAGAATCTGTCTGCCAATGCAGGAGATGCAGGCTCAATCCCCAGGTCAGGAAGATCCCCTGGAGAAGGGAATGGCAACCCTCTCCAATATTCTTGCCTAGGAAATCCCATGGACAGAGGAACCTGACAGGCTACAGTTCATGAGGTGGCAAAAAGAGTTAGGGAGTTACAATGTTTCCTAAAACTTTTTAACTTATTCCCAGCAAAACGAAAAGTCGTCTACACTTTGTAGAAAATGAAAACTAGAAATTAAAAATCCAGATTAACACTAGGAATGAAAGATGGTACTTATCTTTTCACACGAGAAGATATAACAATATATTTCTCAATGAATAATAAAACAATACTCTATACACTTATGTAGAGGTGATAAGACATCTATTAGATGTCTTATAAATATGAATTTGCTTTCCTAAGAAATGGTAAGCTTTTAATATGTGGTACAGAAACATATGATTCTGCATTAAAAATGCAAAGTTAAATTTATTAAATAACCTTGTCAGTAAATAATAATGTTTCTCCAGCAAAGAATCATCCTATTGTACAAAAAGGACACCAACTTCATCTCATTGTGTCTATCAATCAGCTTTGAAATGCAAATTCCAAGAAATCACAGAGCGATTACATCGCCTATGAAAGCTATCTGATCAACACAGTGAAATTTTCAATAAAGGTAAGAGTTTTCAATCTATAATTCTGCTTAAAGAATATCACTTTAATTAATAGATACACACACATATATGTGAAATTCAAAAAAGCAGAATTGCTAGGGATAGAGGAGGACACAATCCAATAGGATTAATAGCTGTTGTATTTCAAAATTCCTCTTAGACAATCTCAAGCTCTTTCCTGAAGATGCTTTCTTTTTTTTTTTTTTTTAATTAAATTTTATTTTTTAGTTTGTTTTGCTTTACAATACTGTATTCGTTTTGCTATACATTGACATGAATCAGAAGATGCTTTCTACCCAGCAAATGTGGAAGGGAGCATGAAGGATGTTCATTGATATAAAATTAACTAAAAGATACTTTGGCCTCAATTATCTAGATATTTTGAGCAAATGCCAGATGGTTTCCTCATTTTTCACTTCCTTTGCAAGAAACAAACAGCCTATGTCTTCTTTACAGGAAAAACTTTGCTCCCATTATATCACTGACAAATTTCAAAAGTATAAAATGACTTAGAGATGAATCATCTCTAAGAGACCAGAGACTTGAATGGTTTCCCCTTTTGAGATTGGACTTCTTCGTGATTTCACAAAGATCTTGGCACTTTCAGTCTGGGAGAGCAGTGTGTGATCCCACCCAAGCAGAACTCTAGCGTCTGAACTAGTTTAACCCTGTGACACTTTTCTGGGCTCCTGGGTACTGTCCACCCCCGTCACCACCCAGCACAGTCCTGAGACTTCACTCCTTTCCTCCACCTGCTTTGATCAGTCCAGGCTCCCCTAGACAGGCTGGCTCCCAGTTCTCTCAGCTTTTTCCTAACAGAGTTTCTTCACTGATGACAGGAAAAAGGAAGGGAAAAGGGCATTGAAGACACATGCTTTGGCTGGATTTACTTGTACCAACCCCACAAGCTGAAATTTGAAAAATTTAGTCAGTGTGCATCAAAACATTTGATTTGACTATATTTTAATTGTGGTGTTTGCTTATCTGACTGAACACTAAATGGCTCTCTTCTTAAGTGCCAAATGATCCTAGTAGCCACTTACTTTCAGGAATAACAAACTAAAAATATTTGTTAAATGAAAATTACAATTCTGGGCTGATATATGCCAACCTTTAAGAGATCAATAATAAATAATTCCATTCATGAGTCTAATTCATTCTATCATCTAAGGAGTGTGTTCTGCAACTCTGGGACCCCATCAGGATGCCTAGGTGGTAAGTGTACATTGTACGACATAACATTTTGATTTGGCTGTGGATGTCTGGTAGCACCCTCTTTGGAAAACACTAAAGCGAAAGTCATTTCTGTCATGCTACTTGGGTTGTCTTAACAAAACAGTTTCAACTGCCTTGGAAAACTCTGGCTTTCCCCACAGGTCTGTCTATGACCCTACATGTGAGGTATAACGGCATCACGTGAGGGCAAAAACACAAAGCAACCTTACTTTCTTAAATGTGTGAATACCACCACTTGGTTCCCATAGGAATGAGTTCTGTCCTTAAACCACAGTGGAGAAGAGCTGATAGACTGTTCACCAAGCTAGACAGAATGACCTTGATGTGTTTGACAATGAGATCCAGACAGAAAGTAAGTTTAAGCTGCCTGCACCTCTAGAGTCGAAGTTCTACAGATAGAGTGTGTGTGTGTGTTAGTCGCTCAGTTGTGTCCGACTTGTTGCCATCCCCATGGACTGTAGCTCACCTGGCTCCTCTGTCCCTGGGATTCTCCAGGCAAGAATACTGGAGTGGGTTGCCATTTCCTCCTCTAGGGGATCTTCCCAACCCAGGGATCAAACCCTGGTCTTCCACATTGCAGGCAGATTCTTTACCATCTGAGCCACCAAAGAAGCCCAGAGATATGTCATATTAAATATCGAAAGGTTAAATACTTGGGCAACTTCCCTTCATAGCATACGACATGGCCTTTTCTCAGAGGAGAGCATAAGAATGATCCACACTGACTGCACTCTGTTTTGGTGAGGCCAACAGTTGCTAAGGATGTTTACCCCTTCTGTTACACATGCTACGTCTGCAGTAGTTACAAGGGTCAGTTATAGGAGCAGCTCCTCTATGAAGGGATGGTTGTATTTCCTCTTCTCCATAACAAGTTAGGTCATTTATATCCTCTCCCTATTGTCTTTGCTGTCAGAAATGCTCACAATCATAACCACTGTTCTTTAGTGTTATTTTTTTCCTTCTTAAACTGCTTTTCCTCTTTTAAGAATTCATATGAGACTTCCCTGGTGGTCCAGCGGTTAAGAATCTACCTGCTAATGCAGGGATTGATCCCTGGTCCCAGAAGATTCCACATGCCCAGGGGCAACTAAGCCCAGGAGCTGCAACTACTGAGCTTGAGCACCTAGAGCCTGTGCTCCACAGCAAGAGAAGCCTCACAATGAAAAGCCCATGCAATGCAACTAGAGAGTAGCCTCCCTTCACAACTAGAGAAATCCCACATGTAGCAACAAAGACCCAGGGCAGCAAAAAAAATGATTCATTTCTCCTCCATGAACTTAAAAAAAAAAAAGAATTTATATATTCTTAACATTTGCCCTTTTGTAAACTGACTTGATTTGCTTCCGGTAAAACTGAAAATATCTCCCTGTCCTCACTCCAAGCCATGGACACCCTCCTCATCAGCACATTCGCATCCACAACTGTCCAGCATCTGCTCTCTTTATGGTACACATCCCTTCTTGTAAATGATCAACCCCCCAACTTTTCTATCTTTCTCTCTGCATACACACCTGTTGTAATAGTCTCTATATGAAATAGAACCTGGATTGGAACGCATGTGCCCCGAGGCTAATGTCCATTTCTCCGTGCCTCATTCATAGCAAAATTCTTTAAAAGAGTCTGGGTTCACTGTCTTCAATTCTCCTCCTCCCATGCCCTCTTGAACCCTCCCTGGTTACATGTTTCTTCACAGCACTACTGAGTTAGTTTTTGTCAGAATCACCACTGACTCTATATTCTATTTTTTTTAAGTTGGACTTTTTAATTAACTTTTTAGAGTTATAGTTGCTTTACAACGTTGTGTCAGTTTCTACTGTACAACACAATGAATCAGCCATACATAGACTCTCACTTTTGGACTTCCTTCCCATTCAGGTCACCGCAGTGACCTGCAGTAAGTAGAGTTCCCTGGGCTATACGGGCTATTTTATACCTGTATAAAATAGTTATAAAATAGTTATCTGTATAAAATACCTGATAAAATAATATCAATAGTGTATATGTGTCAATCCCAGATCTGTATTCTTAAACCCAATCCATCCTCTGCCTCTATTTTACCCTGAGTATAGGTAAGGCAAGTGAGGTGTTCATTGCAGGTGCAAATTTTAAGTAGGCGCCCCAAACATTGAAAGTAATATTTCACTGTAATATTTTCAATGGGAAATAAACACAAAAATTCATGATGAACCAAATACCAAAACTGTAAATAAGATAAAATCTGGTCAGGCCAGGACCAAAGTGAGAGGCGTAAGTTAAGTGGTGTGAGTTGGAGGGTCTGATCTTGTCTTGACTTAAATTGTGATATTTTGTTTATCATGGGTTGCTTAAGTAAAATTTTCTTTTTATAGATATTACGTTATATTAATTATTTTGATGGCTTTCTTGCTACCTCCTTTAGATTTTGCACCCGAGGCAAGTGCCTGGCTCTCCTCACCCTATCTCAACCCCTGCTGCCACGCCCTTCAATCACTTTCTGAATTTGGCTTTGAGGGCATCATCTTCTCTTTCTCTTTCAATCTGTGGTGACTCAGACGGTAAAGAATCAGCCTGCAATGTGGGAGACCCAGGTTTGATCCCTGGGTTGGGAAGATCCCCTGGAGGAAAGCATGGCAACCCACTCCGGTATTCTTGCCTGGAGAGTTCCATGGACAGAGGAGCCTGGTGGGCTACAGTCCATGGGGTCTCAAAGAGTTGGACACAACTGAGCGACTAAGAACATCCAATCTCACAGGTTACTCTTTTTCAGTTTCCTCTGTTGGTTTCTCCTCATCCCCTATCTCTCAAATATTCAGGGCTCAGCTCTAAGACTGCTTTTCCATCTATCCTCATCCCCTAAATGATCTCATCTGGGCCCATTGTTTTATAATTTTTAATATTTATCTTATTTATTTACCTGCCCTGGGTCTTGGTTGTGGCACACAAGATCTTCCATCTTTGTTGTGGCATGCAAGGTCTTTAGTTGTAGCATGTAGGATCTAGTTTCCTGACCAGGGATCAAACTCGGGCACCTTGCATTGGAAGCAGAGTCTGAGCCACTGGACCACTAGGGTAGTCCTCAGGCCCATTGCTTTAAATAGCACTTATGCCCTGACAACAGCCAAATTTTATCCCTAAACTACACTCTTCATTTTCACCCTTAAACCATCCACCCCTATGGTTTTCTGCATCTCCATAAAGAGCTATTCCATCTTTCCAGTTCTGAGGCCAAAACCTTTGGGGTCCTTCCTATCTACTCTCTCCCTCTTCTCTCATATCATATATATTCCATCAACAATTCTTGTTGGCTCTGCCTCAAAATAAATGCAGAATTCAACCACTTCTCACCACCTCTATTACCATTCCAGTCCAGGCCACCATCAGTTCTTGCTCAGACAATGACAGTAATCTCCAACTGATTTCTTGGCTTCTTTCCTTTGCCTCCCTATAGTTCATTTTGAACAAAGCAGCCAGAGTGATCATTTTTCAATGAAAATCCAGTTATATCCTATGCTTAAAACACTTCAATGGCTCTCCATTTAACTCAGAATAAAATCCAAACGTAGCCTCCAACCCTGGGTCTCGAACTTGAGCTGCAACAGAATCAGAAATGTCTGGAGTCTTATTAAAACACAGATCAGATTGCTGGGCCATACCTGGAGTTTTGACCCAGGAAGCTGGGGTGCAGCACAGTAATTTGCATCTCTCACAAGTTCTGGGAGGCGCTGATGCTGCTGGTCTGGAGAATACACTCAGAGAACCATGGCCAACAATGCTCTGTGTGATCTGTGACTGCTCTCAACTCGTTGCTCCCTGCCTTCTTCTGTACTCAAGCCACACTAACTTTCTTGGCCTTCAAGCCAGCTCCTACACCAGGATCTTTGTATCCTCCATTTCCTCTGCCTGGAACATTCTCCCCCTAGATATCCTCCTGGCCACACTCTCCTTGAAGTCTCTGATCAAATACTTTTAATAAGTTCCTTGTGTGCACACATATGCAGTCACTTCACTCAGGTCCAACTCTTTCCAGCTCTGTGGACTGTAGCCTGCCAGGCTATGTCTTTCATGGGATTCTCCAGGCAAGTATTCTGGAGTGGGTTGCCATCCCCTTCTCCAAGGGATCTTCCCAACCCAGGGATCCAATCGGTCTCAAGTCTCCTGCATTGGCAGGAGGGTTCTTTACCACTAGCGCCACCTGGGAAGCCCAGCAAGATCCTTACTGAACATATAAAAACACCAAATTTCCTCATCTTACCTTGAACTGCTTTATTTTTCTCCATAGAACTTATCACCATCTATTCTTTATATATTCATTTGATTACTTGACTATTTCTTATGCTACAATGTAAGATTCATGTGAGCGTAGACTTTTTATTCATAGTTTAATATAAAATCCAGAGCTTAAAATGGCACTTAGAACATGGATGCTTAATAAATACTTGTGAATAAATGAATGAACAAATGATGTCAGAGGCATTCACAAGAAACCATTCCCATGTCTAGTTGCAGATTGGAAGTGGTCACCGAATATATACTGTGAACCTGAGCAAGTCATTTAAACACTGCACCCTCGTCTTGATTCATTGTAAAAATTACTTTAACTGGCTTAATCATCCAGAAAACAAAATGGACATCAATTCAGTGACCAGTACAGGCAGTTTCCAAATCCTTTTTCTGTTTTACCCACAATCCTGACCTGTTATACATCGAGATCCACTTTGGTTGGCTAAAAATAGAGTCCTTTTACTGTGTTGCTTCCTATAGTCCGTCTGTTCCTATAAAGAAGCATCTCTGAGTCTTATTTCCTTGAATGGTTTTTTCCTCTATCACTCTCCTCTATCACTTTCTTTATAATCCCTCAGAGAGTCACCCATTTTTGCCCAGCTAACAGTCATTCACTTTCTCCCTTACGAGGAGTGGCCCCAGTTCAGTTAAAGTGTCCATCCTCTCTTATGACTCAGAATAAAATCTGGCAAGGAATACAATTCAGATAATTCTGATTGCTTTGTGAGTGCCTGGTTTAGATATGTGCACAACACTGAGTTCCAATCTATGGACATAATTTCCTGGGGACTTCGGGAAACTTTCACTTCCTCTCAATAAAGAGACACATGAGATGAAACATCTTTCTTCTACTATTGGACACTGTGATATGTTAGGCCTGAAACTGCGTGAACAATTTTGCAACAATGAGGAAAAAAGAAATGGCAAGAACGTGGGTTCCTAATGAATCAATGAGCCAATGAATTGACAACACTCTGACTCAGATTTCTTGATATGTAGGACAACAGAAGTTTCTTATTGTTGAGATAGTTGGCTTTGGGGTTGGGAGTCATTACTCACATGCTTGCTGATACAGAGGGCTGTGTTCACAATAACATTACTACACAACAGCCCAGTTACACACATAATTTGTAGAAAAGGCAAACTCCATATTCCACATATAACCTTATATCCTGGAATAGCTCTTTCCATACTCCATAAACTGCTTCCTGAGGTTTGAATGCCTACCATGGAGCATCTCATGCTGAGTTGCCCATGTTAAATTTCATATGGGCCCCAGTTTCTTTAAGATAATAGCAAAAACCCCAGACATCTGCTTCCTGGGTGTGGCTCCAAAAGAAGCTGGCTTACATATGTAAACCAATGGATGGAAATAACTGAAGTTTTTATTCCATATAATGACCAAAAGCAGTAACCTCTGGCTATTATTATCATGAGATCTAGGGAAGAAAATGTATCTTGAACTTTGTAGGACCTTTCCATACAATCAGCTCAATAGAACTTCAATAGATAAAAATGGAATAGCTATATGACATTTAAAAGAACCCCTACAGATATGCATAATTTGAATAATTATAATATTTTAAAGTTTCAGAAATTTCCAAATCAGAAACATTCTAATATAACTATTAAATATCTCAATGATGCTCAAATGTTTATTCTCACAAAATATTTGCATCATTGAGGTTTTTTTTTTTTTCTTTTTAAAATCACTTTTAGAAATGGAATCTCTACCTAGACTGGGTTGCTGCTGCAATATGGATAGAAAATTCAGTTTGTTTTTTCTTTTTTTTTTTTTCATCAGTTCCACTTTCAGCCTTCTTTTGGGAAGATCTAGGGGTTTCTTCTAGGGTTTAGCTAATAATCCTTACTCAGGAAACCTCCAGATGGACATCTCTGAGATGCTGCTTCAGTTTTTTTTCTTTTCAATTTGGACATGCCATACACAACCTCACTGATGTATAAAACATTAGTACAAAATACAGAAAAGTTCTTTTGCTTTTTCCTGCGTAGACCCTTTTTATGATGAGCTGAGATGTTTTTCCACAGGCAAAAGTTTTCCTAAAGAAAAAATGAAAAATAAAAAGCTAAAATAGAACAAACAGAAACTTTGCATTCAGATTTTTTACAGTTTCCTGCATAAAAATATGAGGATGCTGTGAAGTCTCTGGGAAAGCAAAGAAGCCCAACTAGAGTGACACTTTCAAGAAAGGATGTCCAGAGTACTGTTGCACATTTCAAGAGTTAATCATTATGGATCAGATTATCAAAGAGGCATCCATCCTAACATCCAAAATTACATTCACTGTTTCCATATTTTCATGAGAATCATAAGTAAATAAACATTGCCCAATTGTGCTAAGTGGATACAATAAGAGACCTAGGAATTACGATGCAAAAATGTTGACTTTGCATGATTTCCTTACAGTAGATTTGGTAAATACTTTAAGAACGTGGAATCATGACAGTATTTTTATGTTGTTATAGTTCTTCACCTACAAACCTTTAGAAATTCATGGGAGCACTTTATCCATACTAGAGCACTGTAAACATCCTTCTAAAATAATGAAAATCCTGGTTTTTATCTTTCCCTTCTATTGGAAAGTATCGTTTGCTTTTTCTGGGAGTTAGTGTAGTGATCTATCTGACAGATCTAGGTTTCTATCCTGACTCTGTCACCTCCATGCTCAATCCATAATGTTGGGCAAATCCACTAACATGAGAAACCCTCAGATTCTTCATTTGTAAAAGGAGAAGAAAGACCACAGCTCCCCACGCTCATGTTTATCAAAGGCTTTTCACACTGGATTGTAATTGTCTGGTTGCTTGTCTGTTTCTCCCAGGATATTATGATATTCTTCTTCCCTGAAGAAAGGAAGAATACCTTTCTCTCTTTAGAACAGTGATTCTCAGCCTTGAGGGCAATTTGAATCTCCCAGGACATTGTTCCCAGCCCCAGTGCCCATGCTGCATCCAAACCACTGAAACCATTATCTCCGAAGGTGAACCAAGATATCTGTGTTAAGTTTCCAGGGGATTCTCTGCATTAGAACCAAGGTTGCGAACCACGGCTTTAAAAGGCTTAGCACAGTACCTGCTGTGTGGGCATGTTACATCGAATGAATAGGAAATTTCATCGGTAAATGAGTGAAGATGTCGGAGACTACATTATGCTATCTCCCCCAGCAGGCTGTGAGCTCATGAGAGAACCAAGGGGCATATTGCTTCCTATCCCCATCTCCTAACACGATGTCTCATTCACCTTCACATCCCTTGGCTCAATATTTGGTTGAAAAAAAAAAATGTAACATGAAATAAGAAGAAAAGAATTTTATTGGTCAATGAATTTTTTAAAATATTTTTTTAAGTAGAAGAGAGTTAGAGATTAGATTTTGCTCATGTGTTTCCAGTGGAAGGAGAGAAACAAGTGTTCCACTGTTCCACTTCCACATATATTGTGTGCTAACTCCATAAACCCAGAACTAGGTACTGAATAGTCACAATTTGGCCTTCACTGATTACTCTGAGAAAATCATGAAACAAGTGGGAAAATACATCCTTTTTGGCTTTTCTCTGGACTTTTGGGGGCTCTCCTGGAAGAGCTGAGCACATCATCCGAAAAGGACAGGCTCACGCCTCATGAACACAGATGTAAACAATGCATCCTTTACTGGGTGGCCACTTACTGTAAACTATCCTGAGTAGCCAGGGATGCCTGCTTCCAGTTTCAGTGAATGTTTGCTCTTATGCTTCCTCACCCACAGCGTGAATGAGATGAGGTTTACTTGCTCTCCTGGCCTAAATATAGCTAGAATGTTCCTGAATTCCATGAAACGGAGCCAGAGAGACTCTCATTTTGGGAGGTGAAATATTTACTGAATCTCTTCTGCAAAATTTTTTCAGCACATAAAATAGCTGGAAAATGTGTGAATATTTACTTATTTTCTCATTATTTTATTGATACATCTTGGTAAATTTATATCCTTTAAATAGTGTGATAGAATTATCATGACATTTCTTTAATTCCCTTTGAATTCTCACAGGAAGTGTGTATGTGAGTAAATACAAACTGCAATGAAAGCAAAGTTAAAATAAATACACACATAAAATAAAAGCCAAAACATAAAATCTGCCAAGTGTTTGAATGATGATGATTTCACTTCATCTATACAACAAATTTATTTTCCTTAGAGAGTCACTGGTTCCACCTACTGGAATTTTGACATCCTTATTATGCAATAATGTTATTGTATAAATGCCTAAGATAATAAGACTGATGGCCCAGCTGAACTTAACTGAGCAAAGTTATTGAAGAACAAATCTTACTGGGTCAGCTAATAGAATAGATATGAAGTTCTTCTTACAGTTATAAACTGAGAACTGAATATATGCCCTGTGTAGAATGTAGAATCTGCTCTTGTGTACAACAACAACACACACACACACACACACACACACACGGGCAGTCCTCACTTCGCATAGTAGGAGTGTAAAAAGACCATTCAAGCCGAAACCATGTAGAGTGATCTTAATAATCAGTGAAAAATTCACTGATGAATTCTATGAAATATTTGAAGAATTACCATCAAGACTTCTCAAACTCTTCCAAAAAATAGAATAGGAGGCAATACTTCCTAACTCATGCTATGAAACCATTATTATCCTGATACCAAAGATAGACAAAGGTATCACAAGAAACTAGAGACCAATATTCCTTATAAATATAGACGTAAAAGTCCTCAACAAATACTAGATAACTCAACCCAGAAGCATATTAAATGAGTACACATCATGACCAAGTGGGATTTATTCCAGGAGTGCAAGGTTGGTTCAACATAAAAATCAATCAGTGCACCATATTAATAGATTAAAGGTAGGAAAAACCACATGACTGTCTCAATAGACACAGAAAAATCGTTTGACAAATCCATCACTCTTTCATGATAAAACCACTGAACAAACAAGGAACTTTCTCAGTTTGACAAAAGGACCCACACTAACATCATACTTGATGCTAAAAGACCAAAACCTTTCCCTCAAGATCAGAAACAAGACAAGGATGTATATTCTACCATAGCTATTTATACTGCACTAGAAGTTCTACCCAGGGGAATTAGACAAAAGGAAGAACTAAAATTATCTCTGCTCATAGATGATATGATATGATATGATATGTAGTAAGAAAAAATTATTGGAACTAACAAAAGAGTTCAAAAAGTTACAGGATATAAGATCATATAAGATCAACATATAAAAATCAGTTTCATTTCTATACACCAGAAATGAATAATGTAAAAATAAAATGAAGAAAAATATTTCATTTATAATAGCATTAAAAAGAATAAAATACTTGAGAATACATTTAACCAAAGTACAAGATAGGTGTGTTCCCTGAAACTACAAAACATTATTAAAAGAAATTAAAGAAGATATAAATAAATGGAAAGATACACCATGTTTATGGTTTATAAGACTTAATATTGTTAAAATGGCAACAACTCCCAAACTGATCTGCAAATCAATATAATCCCTGTTAAAATTTTAGCTGTGTTTTTTTTCCAGAAATGATCAAATTGATCCTAAAATGCATTTGGAATTGCAAGGAACACAGAATTCCCAAAACAATCTTGAAAAAGAACAAAATTGCAGCAACCACACTTCCCAATGCATGATACTAGATGCCTGGGGCTGGTGCACTGAGACGACCCAGAGGGATGGTACAGGGAGGGAGGAGGGAGGGGGGTTCAGGATGGGGAACACGTGTATACCTGTGGCGGATTCATGTTGATGTATGGCAAAACCAATACAATATTGTAAAGTAATTAACCCCCAATTAAAGTAAATAAATTTATATTTAAAAAAAATACTTACTTCAGATCTACAGTAAACAAAACAATGTATGGTACTGACAAAGGAACAGGTATACCCTGTTAATGGAATACAGCTAAGAGTCTAGTTGAGGCCATTAGTGGCTGGAAACTAAAATATGTCTGCTAATAGCATCCCAGCAGCTGGGATAACAGGTCTCTCCTTGAACAGGGAGTTGGATGGCATACCCCTGGATCCACTTAGCTGATGTGTATGATTCCATTAAATTAATTATTTTTTGGTGAAGAATACCTTGGATTAAGTTAATAGGCAGGAAGCAAAAAGTGTGAAGACATCAACAATGTTTATAACTAATAATTACAAGTATCTAGAGTCTACAAAGAAACCTATAGCAATCCCAACTGAAGAAAGATGGATAATGCATATAAACAGATAATTTACAGAAAAGAAAATCCAAGCATGAAAAATGTGCTTAAACATAATCAGAAAAAAAAAACAAGAGAAAATGAAAACGCCTTCTACAAGTAGACTGGCAGAAATAGGAAGGCTGGATACTGTCAAGCTGGCTAGGATGTAGGATAGCACACAGTGACGGTACATCCCAATTTGTCTGAAACAGTCCTCAGTTCAGTTCAGTTCAGTCGCTCAGTCGTGTCCGACTCTTTGCGACCCCATGAATCTAAGCACACCAGGCCTCCCTGTCCATCACCAACTCCCGGAGTTCACTCAGACTCACGTCCATCGAGTCGGTGATGCCATCCAGCCGTCTCATCCTCGGTCGTCCCCTTCTCCTCCTGCCCTCAATCCCTCCCAGCATCAGAGTCTTTTCCAATGAGTCAACTCTTCCCATGAGGTGGCCAAAGTATTGGAGTTTCAGCTTTAGCATGAGTCCTTCCAATGAACACCCAGGATTGATCTCCTTTAGAATGGACTGTTTGGATCTCCTTGCAGTCCAAAGGACTCTCAAGAGTCTTCTCCAACACCACAGTTCAAAAGCATCAATTCTTCAGCATTCAGCTTTCTTCAGTCCAACTTTCATATCCACACATGACCACTGGAAAAACCATAGCCTTGACTAGACAGACCTTTGTTGGCAAAGTAATGTCTCTACTTTTGCATATGCCATCTAGGTTGGTCATAACTTTCCTTCCAAGGAGTAAGTGTCTTTTAATTTCATGGCTGCAATCACCATCTGCAATGATTTTAGAGCCCCCAAAAATAAAGTCTGACATTGTTTCCCCATCTAGTTCCCATGAAGTGATGGGACCAGATGCCACAGTCCTAGTTACATTTAATGTCCATCATAATTATTAATATCTGTTTTCATTGTCAAAAGTGTCTCCATTTAGAGCATAAATCACATGATCTCCCTGGGATAGAGGAATCATCATAGATAGTTGGTATAAGTATAGACTGGTATTGCCATTTGGGAAAACAATCTGACACATTATTCAATCACATCAAGTATTTAAATAACTTATGGTGCTGAAATTTCCCCCTGGATATCTGGATTATGGTCTTCCCTGGTAATTCAGCAATAAAGAATCTGTCTGCAATGCAGGAGATAATGCAGGAGACCCAGGTTCAGTCTCTGGGTTGGGAAGATCCCCTGAAGAAGGAAATGGCAACCCACTCCAGCATTCTTGCCTGGGAAATCCCATGAACAGAGGAGCCTGGAAAGCCACAGTCCATGGGGTCGCAAGAGTCAGACATGACTTAGCAACTAAACTATCACCATTTGAATTAGGAAATATATATGTCTGATATATACGTATGAACATGTGTATGTACAAAACTCACACAAAAGTCCATAAGGAAATATCTAACAAGCTGGTCAGTGTAGCATTATCTGTAGCGGCAAAGAGTTAAGAGTCTATCTGAGTCTCCATGATTGGAAGAGTAGAAAAGTAAAGCAGGAGGACGCATGAGGAGCAACACAAAAAGTGTGAACATCAGAGCGCAGATGGATATTTAAGACCATGCTGAAAGACTAGGGAAGACGTTTGTGGCCATACAGACTGAGCACAGGGCACAGCCTCCAACTTTTTTCTATGGTTTATTCTTTTACCTACTGAAGCTTGACAGATACATACACAATCAAGAACTGTGTAGCAATTATAAGCAATGGATTAGACGCACACATAGCAACATAAATAGATATTAAATATACAGCAATGAGTGAAAATGCAAGAAACAGAACAAGGTTTTCAACACAATGTCACTTACATGAATCAAAAATAATTCCTTCAGAAAAACAACATGTATTTTCAAGAATATATGGAATTCTTGGTGGAAATGTAAACTGTTCAGTCAATATGGAAAACAGTATGGAGGGTCCTTAAAGAACTAATAATAAAACTATCATAAGATACAGCAAACCCATTTCCTGGGCATATATCCAGAGAAAACTATAATTTGAAAAGACACAGGTACTCAATGTTCATAGTAGCATGATTCACAAAAAGCCAAGACATGGAAGCAACCTAAATGTCCTTCAACAGATGAATGGATAAAGAAGATGTGGTACATGTATACAATGCAATATTATTCAGTCATAAAAAAGAATGAAATAATGTCATTTGCTGCAACATGCATGCAACTAGAGATCACATACTAAGTAAAGTAAGTCAGAAAGAGAAAGACAAGTATCATATGAGATCACTTACACTGGAATCTAATGTATGATACAAATGAACTTAACTACAAAACAGAAACAGACTCACAGACATAGAAAACAACAGATGGCTACCAAAGGAGAGAGGAAGTGTGGGAAAGGGATTAAAAAAAAGAGATTAGGAGATTGGGATTAAAAAAAAAAAGAATAATAATACATACAAACAGAAGGGTGGCCTATGACAGAGACAGGAATCTGAGTGAGATATGGGGATAAAAGGAGAAGGAAGGAAGGAAAAGAGGAAGGAAGGAAGGAAGATAGATAAGAGAAGGACTTTGTGCGACCCAACGATGATGCTGTGCTGTGAGCTGAGCCATTTGATTAACTTAACTCTCTGCCCTTAAGAGCCCGAGAATCATGAAGGAATCAAGGCTGTTTCCATTTCAAGCAACAGAAACTCAAACTCATTCTAGGGTGGGGTTGGGGGGGGGGTGGGAGTGATTTTTTTGGCTTACATAAAAAAAGAATCCAAGAGTAAAGGTGCAGCTGAACCCAAGAGCTCAACCTCGTCATCTTATGTTACTTGTCATACGTGTTTCTCTGTATTGGTTTCTTTCAAGCATCTCCTCTTCATAACAGAGCTCTAAGAGGATGAATGATTTTACTTTAGCAGGTAAGGGTAATGAGCACTTTAACTTTTTTCTTCTTCCTCACCTTCTAGACAAAATTATGAAGCTAATGTTCATTGACTCTAGTTGGCCTATTCGGGTCATGTGCATTTTCTAAACCAGTCATGATAGGGTGCAAATAATTTCATAGGCCAAAATAGGTCATTCTTCCCCAGATTGTGGGGTCAGTCCCATGAAAATCTGTTCCTAAAGGCAAATTCTACAATACAACTCCAATAAAACAGTTCCAACACTGCCCAGTTACTAATAAAGAATTCTATAATGGCGTTGTTTTTCCAGTAGAAAGTTCATATCCGGGTAGATCACGGAGGTAGCGCTGGTCTCTAAAGAGAGGACAAAGAAGGTGACTCATGGCCATGTGGCTATATTTTAGGAATGGTGCAAATTCCTCTTGCCTAAAATATCTTCCCCATCTGCCAACCAGAGTCTTAAATTCCAGTTCCACTACTGAGATGCATTGTTTGGGGCCTGTAACATGGACCCTCCAAGATGCTTTGGAAATACATGTAAATACCTCTTAGCATGTATCAGCTTTTAACACCTTGACACTGATTACCTTACCAGACTGATGATGACAGGGAAGAGTCTAAATGGGCTAAAATGTCACAAAGGACAGACCTGGAACTGTGGGATCAGGGTGATAGGCAAAAATGAGAAGGGTAGAAAGGGACAGGATGCTCGAGACACAGCCTGACTGCAATTTTTCTTGGTAACAGCTTTCCTGTGTGTCAGAAAAAGCATCCAATGAAAGGATGTTTGGGAGTCTAGTCCCTTCCCCTAACAAGACAAGTCCCATGTTGGAGACCTAGATGTAAAGAGCACCTGGCTGTGTCTGCTGAGAGAGGTAAGATTGTTTAAATAGAAAATGCTCAACGGGAAGAACCTTGTACTCTAAGAACCTTATTGATATATTTCTAGCTTTTAATAGTTAAACAAAGATGTTCCCAGAACGTTTGTTGATCCCTTCTATTGACTCTATTGACACGAAGGTGCCAGTTCCTAAATGATATTTTGCTTTGTCTTGCTTCCGGCTAGTGCAGTAGCAGTGTAAAGCAGTACTCCAAAGCTTGCTTCCCACATCATTTGGGACAAGTATTTTGTTTCCCTGGTGGCTCAGCAGTAAGGAATTCACTTGCCAGTGCAGGAGACTTGGGTTCAGTCCCTGGTCCGGAAGATCCCTTGGAGGCAGAAATGGCAACCCACTTCAGTATTCTTGCCTGGGAAATCCCATGAGCAGAGAAGGTTGGCGGACTACAGTCCTTGGGGTGGCAGAAGAGTCAGACATGACTTGGTGACTAGACAACATTTTCCTTCTTTAGAGTATCCCACACTTGAACTGTTCATTACTAAGTTTCTTATTTCACCAGGCCCCCTCTTGCTAAAAGGAATTGTAATAATGCATAACAATAAAAATCTGGCCCAAAGTTTAGTAAGTAGATGGGGAGCTGTGGCGGGAAGGGAACTAAAACTATCAGCAGTGGTTATCTCAAGGATGGGAACTGTGATGTAGGTGAAGGTAGTGGAGTAGAAAAGTTACATTTTATTCCATATATTATTGCTTGACTTTTGTTTACAGTTGATCATGTATTCATGGATCCTTTTAATAATTTAGAATTTAGTTAAATTTGCACTTAATTGATTCTACTAACTAAAACTTGTTCTCACATTTGGGATTAAACTTGAGAGAGACAGGGCTAGCTCTGTGGCCTAGATAAATGCTGACCTCACAGAGAACAAGAGTATCCTATAAATGTCCCCACTGTCTGAATTAAGCTTAAGAATGATGCTCAAATTACAAGACACCAAGTTGAATAAAAATGCAAAATGTTCCAATTCTTTGTTACATCTACTTTTCTCTTTTTTTCAAGAATGAACTACTGCTGTTCTTGAGAGCATCATAAAGATACAGGTCGTTTATGCTGCTGCCCTGTATGGGTTTCAGTTGGTAATAAATGGTTTTCTGAGAGGTTTGAATTAAAGCTCTTATGTAAATAGAGAGAGGCTTACATAATGCTCTTTAAACTAGAACTTTGAAGACAATCTGCAGTAGGCATATGAGATCTGTCTGTGAGCAAATGGCATCTGAAAACTATCAGGAAGCCATCCAAGATTTGGTTCAAGAAAACAGGAAGAATAAACACCCACGGTGCAAGCTTCTGATCAATCGTTTAGCCAAACCTCAGCCACAACCAAACAGACAATGTGTAAGAGATGTGCCTTAGGTTTATAGTAGTGCTACTCAGCCAAAGTATATTTCAGCAGCGCTCTTGAGCAAGGTTCATTGTCAATTTCTACGTAAAATTCTCCAGGGGCTGGAGCCATGCCTTCAGCGGGGCCGTTTCCCTCCCTGTAATGTTAGACAGTGCATCATCTCACGGAAGAGGCTAAACTGGTATTGATTTTCCAATTTTTAAAAGGAGTAACCGTTTCTAGCAAAGGCACGCTGGGGGCGGGAGGTGGGGGAGAGGGGTGGTCTGTGTAACCGAGAAACACTTCAAACTGAAAGCGCTGCCGAGAAGGGAGGAGGGAAGCTGCGGTGAGCTAGCGGCGGCTTCTCTCTGCCCAAGTATCCGGGCTGCAAAGTTCTGGCCACAACAGCTGCGACGCTCTCTTTCGGTGGAGTTGTTTCTCTGCCAAAAGAGAGAGATTTCTGTACTTCTCAGGGAGGCGGGACGCAATCTCTTCTGACCGTTTCCACCGTCGCCTCACCCCGGTTACTCCTGTCCTTACGCCCTCCGTTCGGAACCCCATCCTTGTACAGCCGGGAGGGAGAGATGGGGGAGGAGGAGCGCTCGCGCTGGGCTTCAAACTCGGCCGAACTTTGCAGAAGCCCCCGGTCTTCACCGGGCTCCGTGCAGGCGCCCCTCCAGACTTCCCAGTTCTACAGCCCCGGGGCCCAGAGAGACGGTGGTCTCTAACTTTCAGGTCCATTCCAACCCTGAGATTGGATTGCACTAGGAGTTTGAGGTTCGCGAAGTAACTACTGCGGCCGAGCGAGCTCGGGGCCGCGCGCGGGAGGTCGGAGGGCGGGCGGCTGGAGGAAGCCGCCGGGCCTGGAGCCCCGGGAAGTGTCCCGCCCGGCCCGGAATGAGCCCTCTTCACCGGCCCCCTCCTCATGCCTCCGCTCCCACCTCCCCCTACCCAACCCTGGTCCCGACAGCTCCGCGGGAAGGGGACCTCGCAGGCAGAGCCCTGAGCAGCCGGCATCTGCTTACTGCCCTGACGCCCCTTTCCCCTGCCACGTAAACACCATTGAGAACTGCGTAGACTCGCGCTCCCGCACCTGCCCTTTCCCCAGAAGCCTGAAAGTGGCTGAATGGAAACACTGACACGTGAAAACTCTATTCTGAGTGACTTAGCGTCCGCCGCCTTGAGGTTTTAATCTTGCTCTGCTCCGTCCCGCCCGGCGCTCGGGGCAGCTGTCCGCAAGGTCCTGGAGTTCTTTACTGTCCCCGGGGGACGGTGAGACGAGGAGGATGGGGAGGGTGGAGAAAGAAACGTGAGAGGTCTGGGGCCACTTGGTGTATACAAGAGGATATCCTAATCCCAGGAATTGAGGTCCCTTGCATTGTTACCAAGCCAAATGCACAGAGCAGCTTTTTTCGAAGCCCTGGGACCCCTAAGTCACGTCTTATGAACCGAGAGAACGGACGCGCGCGCGCCACCACTGACCATCTGTCCTGGAGGTGGGGGCCGGTGGCTGTACTGTTCACTTTTAACCCTGCCGCCTGCATCAGCAACAGGTATTAAAGCAAGGAGACCCACGCAACATCTGGTCCTCCTCCCCAGCCACGTTGTGGCTGACGCCCCGCCCTGTGTTGCCCCAGACAGGGTAAGATAGAGACTCAGGGTCACTTGTGGCCAACAAGGTGTGAGATTTCAAAATGTCAGGGCACTGCTGGACAAGCCTCTTGTCAAACCTCTTCTCAAAGGAACTGAGTGCCCTTGTCTTGGCCTTTGACTGTTTCCCACCTAAGAAAACCTTTTTTCTTTTGCAAATACAACATCGAGGCTCTCTCGCGTCCCTGCAATTCTAGCTTTGACATTTCTTCTGAAAAGGGTTCACGGCGGTGCATTTTGGCTGGACTTTCTCTCCTTCCGCTTCCCCGCAGGGTCTTACTGCCTAGTTTTCTCCGCCTGAGACAATGGCCAGTGACCCAAGTTTTCTCCAGACAGTTGATACGGGTCCCTCTGGCGTTCCAGGTCTACTTGAGGACCGCCCATCAAGCTCCTTGCTCTCCAACTACCACTGTCTGTACAGGGTGGAGGAGATTCACTCTCTAAATTATGACCTCTTCCAACCTGAAGGCTCTTCCCCGACGAAGCCAACGGAAAGAAACAAAGGAAAGCAACGGAGTTGGTGGCTGGGCACCCCAAACTTTGACTTCAGAGAAGGAGAACCTTCCACTACTGCCTCTCACCACCTTGCATTGTACTCCTGAAACCCGGGAATGAAAATGGAAATTGTTTGATGTATGAGGAGACGTTATCTAATTAGGGCATAAGAAATTTAATCTTTCCAGCATGCAGGTCATATAATTAATGTTAATTTAACGCTCAAATTCTCAGTCATTAATTTTTATTCTCTTAGATGCAGTTTGGCAGGGGCCCCTGATCCATGGCAATGGATTTTACTGGATGTGAGAGCACACTTGGTCTTAGGAGTGACTCACCGCAGACCTTCTCATCCCAGTAACAAGATCGCATCATGTATGCATTATTAAGCCACGTAATTGAACGGTCCATAGTTTGCATATCAGACTATTAAAATAATGTGTTTTGCTTTTCTCCGAACACGAATTGTTCAAGCCTCTGCGAATATGTGGCGATTCTGATAATTATCACCAAATTACTGCAAATGTTCTCTTAATTAACATGATTTCTTTCAAGCATTTTCAAAAATGTGAATATTACTATGAATTAAGGAACTTCTTACAAAGTTATCTCAACTTTTTTTTTTTCAAAGAGGCTTGTCACTTGGAAGGAAAGGATATAATTTACGTCGGGAAGGGAGAGAACTCTTGTATGCTTTTCAAATGACTTCCTCCAGCCAAATAAAAGTTTTCTCTCTGGATTTTCAGACGGGTTCTAGGCAAGAGGCAGACACAGAGAGAAGAAAGAGAATGTAAAAGTCACGCAGAGTAAGAGAATTTTTTTTTTTAAGTTTTTGCTATCTGATTCCCTTCTGGCATAGATAACTTGTCTCCACAAACAAAATCATAACTTTTTTGCCACGCCCTGAGTAAACGAATATTCTCTCCTTTAAAAAATACCAACTCAAAATTTTCTAAAACTAACAGATCGTAAATAATTAAATAGTGCTGTTTTCCTCTAGTTGTCCTAAGTTTTGTGGTTGGAGAAATTATAAGCCAAATCGTAAGGAGCCCTTATTGTAACCCTCCCTTCACACAGTGTTCAAAGTTGAATAGTAAGATATTAAGAAAAACAGAAAAGGAAGAAAGAACACTATTGCAAAATAAGAGTCTCTTTTTAATGTAAGAAATTTGCATCTATATGCCTTTCCAGTAAAATTTCCCTTTGGGTGATTTTTAAACTCATAACAAACAGCTCATTCTGCCTCTGGTGTCACCGCTCCTTTCCGGTACAGCGTCGCTGTCGTGCTCAGGTCTCTCTCCTCCGACGGCGCTTCCAGCGCGGAGACGCTCCCACCAAGTCTAAGCAAGGAGGGGGTTTCACCCATCGAAACGTCTCTCGAGTCTGAGAGAGTTGTAAGAGTTTTTCTAAATAAAATATGGCAGGGAAAGTGTAGGCAGAGAGAGAGTGTGTGTGGCGCATCCGCCCGCTCCAGCAGTAATCTGCTTGGCTGTTCCCTACTGGGCTGAATACCCCCTCCCCTCGTTCGCTGCCCGGATCCGCCCGGCCCCTCTTCTCGAGCCCGCTGTCAGCTCTCCGGGGAAGGGGTGCCAGGCCCCGGGCAGCACTTTTATTTTGGCTGAGAGGAGAGAACGCTGCTCCCAGGCCCGAGGGAGGCGAACTGAGCCCTTCTGTTTGGATTTCCCTCCTCGCTATAGCAACCAGCAGCATCCGGACAAAAATGCGCCCTCCCTGGACAATGGCCGGGCCTCCCGCTTCTCGCCCTCGCCTTCCTCCCCCGGATCGCAGCCAGGACCTGCCTAGGAGCTCAGTGGCTCGGTGGCGGGAACGCCCCCACCCCCAGCTCGCGGCGTTCCCTAGCGGTACCCCCGGGAGGTCAGGCCGGGGCGCCCGGACGCCGCCGCCCGTTCTCCCTACCCGGGCTTACGCCCCACGCAGGCCGAGGCCCGGACACACTGCCTCCAGGCGGAGCACGCGGGATCCCACCGCGGAGTTTTCCGCGAGATTGTGTGGGTGGTTGGATGGCCCTGAGGGGCACAAACTCCAGCATTTTTCAGTGTTTTTCTTTTTTTTTTAAAGGTTAATATAATGCACGAAGCAGACCACTTCACCCCGCACATTCACGTAAATACAAGCATCCTAAACCACGGACCTAGGCTTGATCTCTGACTTTCTTTCACTCTCCCAAGGTTAATTAAGTTCCCTTCCACGAGATCCTCGCCCATTCATTATTCTCTTCCTCTGACCTAGGGCGTCAGTATGATCAGGCCTGTGACTCTGCCTGTCCTGTTTTCCTATTTTTGCATTTAATGCTGGGATCCAGCTGCCCCAGATTACCATCAAAACTCGCAGCAAAGACCAGAGGGGTGAGATGGTCTCATTGCTCCAACCTAAGACTCCTTTTTTCTGAGTCTTCTTCCAGACAATGCCAGCCTCTGCATTCCCAGGACCCACATTCTGGAAACCAGTCTTTTAAAAAATAGCCGTCTCTAGCTTCACTAAGCCCAAAGTGCCTAGAATGACAGTTTTGAAACTCAGAGATCTAGAAGATGGTCCCAGTCCACAGCTACTATCGCTGTAGTCAACTGTACACAAGAAAAACTTCGCTCAGCGCACCAGGACACTAACAATAGGACTTAATGCATTCTTACAGTTTAGCAGGGATTTGTATTCATACACTGTCCAACCAGAATAAGAAAAATAAGTCTGACTTAACTAAATGCAGCCTTGTTTCCCCCAGTGGATGGAAACCCAGCCCTAAATCTTGGACACATCACCCACAAAGTAGCTGAGGATACTCTTCCCCTGCACCTGTGCACAGGTGTGTGGGGGTGCTCTTGGCCCCCCTTCTGCTTCTCAGACTGTGCCCCCAGGAGATAAGAAAGAGAAAGGACTATGGCAAGAACTTAATCTCAGTACTATCTCCAAAAGCTTTGGAAGGAAGGTGGTTTCTGTTGAAATTACTTTTATCTATTAAAAAGTTGTCATTTCCTCCTGCTTTAGGGCAAGGGATAAGGATGGGAAAGGCTTCATTGTTAGGAGTCATTGACTGTTAGTCCTTTGAAAAGGAAATTTCAGAAAGGTAACTAAGAGCCACCAATCCCCTCATGTTGTCTCCCGCTATTTCGGTATAAACAAGCTGTATTAAGGCCAAATAGAATTTGCCTTGTACACTGATGGAATGTGTCCTTTATGCTCTCTCCCCTTTAAGGCCTCATATTCACCAGTCAAAATTTAGCAGACTTCCTTTGATAAATTACTCAAAGTAATCCTTGAAATAGCTAGACTGCCTGCGTGATATGGTTTTAGAAGTCTTCAAGCCAAGCCGTGCCTATCTATAAAATATTCACTTGTGGACTATAAAGGTGGGGGGGTCACTTTTAATGATGAGATTGAGAACTTGAGGAAAAGGAGAAACAGATTAATATCCACAAATTCAAATAATTTCATTTTAAAATACTGACTTAGAACATTACATCTTACTGGTTTACACAGTAGTAAAGATAAAATAGAATCATCCGTATGTGAGACATGGACAAACAGATTTGGCAAGAATATGAAGAATGGGTGTTTCAACTTTCAGAAAACTTTTCCTTCTTCAAAACTGTTTATGACATGGAGATGGATGCATATTTAGAAACTTGTAAAATGTATATATACACAATAACATATAAATCTATGTGGAATTTTTTTAATCGGGAAGACATTGTGCTGCATAATTAAAGATATTAATTTCTGTTATTTTTTAAAGTAAATATTTATTGTGTCTCACAAGAACTGGCAGCTTGGAAATGCATTTTCCTTGCTTCTTACAAATGCATCTCTAAGTCTGTAAGTCTTCAAACTCTAAGGAGGTTTTCATTAAAGAGCCAGCTGCCTCTTTGTGTGGATTGGTTGTTTAAAGCTGAAGCTCTAAAGTGGAAACCTCAGTTTTGATATTCTGTAGGCCCTTAGCAAAGAAGTTCCATTTAAATGAAGCTCTCAAACAGCTCCTGGATACTAGCAGAAGAGCAGAAAGTACAGGAATACAATGACTGGGATAAGGGAGAAAGGGGAAGAGAGAAGGAACTTGGAATCCTCCTCCAAGGTGGATATATTAAAAAGGAAATCCCAGTAGGTAATTTTACCCAAGTTTAAACCAGCTACCACCTTGGAAGTAAATTCCCTTTGTTTCCTGATTTCCATTATCATAAAACTATTAAAACATCAGTAAGAAATAAATTAAGATCTATCAAATGAATAAATACCATCTCATCTCTATTTTAATAACTGCATCTTTTCAGCTCAATGTTTAGGAGTGATTATGGCGGGTTTTCCGCCAAGACCTGGTATGGAGAAATACAATAAATGATATTTTACATATGGTGTGTGTTTACTAGATGAAGTTAAAATAGAGTTCAAATTAGAGTGTACAATGATATCAAATTAGGTTGATATCATTAGTGTTACTTATGTGAAGACTTTGGGAGATTCTGGTCAAGGTGCTGGGCACTACTAAGACCCAGGTCTGGCTCGCGCTTTTGAGGAGTGTGACAATATGGGTATAAATATCTGTCTTTTTGGTTTAGTTCGGATTCTCTGAGTTATTTTCTCTCCAAGCAGTGCAGTACGAAGTCCGCACCAATTCCTCAGACCAGTCCAGGTCAGGATACCGACTTAGCAGAGCCCTTGCTGGGACCTAGAGGAAGGGGATGGGCTGGCGAGGTTGCTCAGGACGCCTGGAGCTTGTTCTCGTGGAAGGGGCCCGGGGGACCCAGCAGTCAGCCAAGGAGGCTGCGAGGCCCGCGTGAACCGCTTGCTCAGCCATTGTCCTAGCCAGTGATCTCGGGGAACTGTACTGGAGTGAGGGAGATATCAAGACACCTTGTCAGTTCAAAGCATTTTAGGTTGTTTGAAATCCTCTCCACGTCAACGTAAGCAGCCTCTGTATTTGACACAGTGCTTTGAACAGTGAAAGGGAATGAGCTGAATCAAAACCTGGAGGTGTCTCCCCGAGACACTTGCAACGTGCTTTTATGAGGGTGGAGAAATGCAGGGAGACGCGTGGACTCTGCTCCGGTGGTGTCAGCCGCAAAGAAAGGCGCCCACGACGGTGGGAGGAAAGGAAGGGAGGACCGAAAACCCCTCATTGGGGGTCTAAAACCTCTGAGATTCCTGGAGCCGCAGGAAGGGGCCTCGCCGGGAGGCAGACTGGAAGCCGAGGTACTCAGGACCCGGCGTTCGCGCCAACCGGGCCTCCGGCTACAGGCGGAGAGGCGGGGGTGGCGCGGGGGGAGGTGGTACCCAGAGACATTGTGCGCGCCCAGCCCAGCCCGCCCGGTGATTGGCCAGGCTGCGGGGGTGGGGGTGGGGTGCAGAGACTGAGGCCCAGGGGTAGGGCAGTGCTTTGTGTACTCCCGGGGATTTATTGGGTGCATTAATCGAGTAGAACCACCCGGCTTACCCTGTTGGGAATGTTTCGGCTCCGTTGCCTGCCAGCGAAATGAAGCGAAGGTGGGGGGAGGGGGTGGAGTGGAGAGCTGGGACGTCAGCGTGGGATGAATCTCCGAGCAGTCTTCGTCAGTGAAGTCCCGCTGCAGACAGGAAGTTTGGATGTACACACGCAGCCTATTCTTGCTCCCCCACCCAAAACCCCAGCGCCCAAAGCCTGAAACTGGGGAAAGGGAGGCAGAAGGAGAGGAGGGTGTGGGTTGGGGGGAATTTTAAACTGACTCCGAGTCTGGCCGCCTCGGTTCCCTCGGAGATTGGAAACCTTTTTCTTCCCTCGAGTGTTTCACCCCCACCGGCTGCAAAGGGCCTTGTCCCTTGAGAAATGAGAAATCAAATCCAGAGAAAAGCAGACACCTGCCCCGGAAGGGGGAGGGGGCGAGCTGTTCAGCATCCGGACGCGGCCCTTCCCGGCGGCTGGATCTTCCATCTGTGGGAGCTCCGAGTTCTCCCAGCCGAGCGGCTGGGGAGGAGGACAGCCGGCGGCCGGGGGTAGCCGAGGGGTGGAGGTGATGAAAAGAGGCGCGGCGGGTTGGGCCAGGACGCGGCTGGCGAGTGGCCCGTGCGCTCCCAAAGCCCCAGGAGAGCCAGGCGCCCAGCGCTGGGGACTCGGAGGCGCTGCTGAGGGAGGCGGTCCTGCCCTCCGCCCAGCCCCTTCACTCCCAGTCGAGCAGCCGCGGGCGCCAGCGGCCGAGTCTGCGCGCTTCCAGGCTTGGACTTTTTCATTTTTTCCTAGCCGGGCAAAGTTACGGGATTCCTAGCAGCCCCCAGGCGCGCGGCCAGAGTGGCTCCGCGCTTGCGCGAGAACCCAGCGCCAGAAGGTGTGTGTCCTCGCCTCGCCGCGCGGGTGCGCGCGTGGGGGATGCAGGTCCGTTCGGTTGGCGGCCTGTGGGCTCGCCCCTCCCCTAACCATTTCTCTCTCTCTCTCCCCCACACACTCTCATAAACACAGGGCACGTGGAAATTCTCCACCAAAGCGCCTTGCCCGGGCGAGTGCTCAACGCGGTGATTTATAAACAGCTCAGCCACTCCCCAAAGACCTCCGCTCCTCGTTAGTCATGATGAATTCTCTGGCCCGTTCCACTTTGCTGTCTAGATTAAGATGCTCGGAGGCCCCAAAGTGCTCCCCTTCAGCGTTGATTTGGCTTCCCTCACAAACCCACGATCGCCGGCAACGCCAGCGCTAAGGGCGACGACGGAGGGTCGGAGGGCGGAGGATGAGAGGTGGGGGCGCAATTCACTTTCCCCGTGGTTGGGTCCCCCCCCCCACTTCCAGGGCAGCAACTTCTGATTCGTTTTGCAGTATTCGCGCGGTACACTCGAGCGTGCATGGTGGTTCCGCTTCTCCAGCACTAGCCTGCGCCGGATCCTTCTACCCTTGCTAGCAGGCTCCGAAAGCGGCGGCAGGCACCTGCTCCGGGTGGCTGCGGCGCTGATGGCGCGACAGCTCGTGCTGGGTAGAACCGTACTGCCGGTGCAGGGTCCCGCAGTCTCGCTCCGGAGTTCTCTGCTGAAGGCTAAGCAGACAGCTTCGCCAGTGAGCGCCTGGCAGCTGAGTTAGACCACCCCACCCGCTGGCGTCCGCCGAAGTTTAGGATTCGGAAGATTCCCCTAGTACAGCCCATTTTCCTTCACTCGCTCTTCCTCTCTTTCGAAGCAGCTAGCGGGAAAAGTTGCATCCAAAAGCTCGAGGAACACGGAGAAGCGCTCACGCAGTCGAAGCCGCCCTTGGTGCCTCCCTGCCCCTTACCCAGAGGCCGAACACCCCCTTGACAGCGCTCCTGTCACAAACTGAAGGGCTACCCGAGTAGGATCCTAGTTTTCTCTAAACCCAAACCTGTGCGCGCCCCCAGTGTTTGAATGTGTCAGAGACTTTTAGAGTTTTGTTTTGTTTTCAGTCCAGTCCGCTGCGCTGTCAGAACAGGCAACTCCTCCGCTCCTGAACAAGTAGTCTCTTACAAACCGAGGCGCCGGTGGAGCCTGCCTTTAATGGGGTCTTCATCCCGAGGTGCTGGAAGACCATCGGGTCTGGAACCTGAAAGGAAGAGATCTGGCGCTAGCGGGGTGGGGGGAGGCGAATAAAAGCACCTTTGGGGAGGCAAAAGTGTCACACCCTGCAGCAAGAAGCACATGGGCAATGAGATTCTAACAGTTGGTGAAAGGAGACTTCGATGTGTGTGTGTGGGGGGGGGTGTAGCCTGACTTCTGGCTCTAGATATGAGACGTTGGGGTGTATGTGTGTGTGTGTCCCAAGGTGAATAAAAGTCGGACTCCCCCTGGCTTGTTGAGACTCAGCCGCCTTTCTCTCCCTCTTTCTTCACTCCTTCTCCCGCCCTACTGCGAGAAGAAGGTGGACCGACACCCCGCCCCCCCACCGCCACCCAAGTCTTGCAAGTGGCTGTGGTCGATAGAGGGCCGGGGCGCCCCCGCCTCCCGCCACTTCTCCGCCGGGACCGCCAGGCGCGTCT
>SJXQ01000065.1:0-85228 GCA_006408695.1 Aepyceros melampus | reverse complement strand
CCTCCTTTCCCTTTCCTCCTTCCTCCCCCCTTTCTTCCCCCGGTGCATCTGTTCTCCAGGACGTCTGTCCTCGCACCCAAGACGACCGCAGGCCTTAGCCGAGTAGAACTTTGGCGCCCCACAGTGGCACCGGCTCAGAATTACTTTGAATTTTACAGCCTCCTAAATCTATTCAAGTTTTGTTGAAGATCCAATTCTCCTCCCCTGTCCTCCTCCTTTGCCTCCTCTGTCTACATTCCTTCCCTGAATTCCTTCTAACCAAACACTTGTGAAGGTGACTCTATGCATCTGATTTATTCAAAGGTTTCTAAACATCCAGTTCTAGAAAGTAAGTATTGATAGTTTGTATACCACTTAGTTCCTAAGTAGGAGTTTGAAAAACTATCTGCAAAGGCCATACATTCAACACCAGAAAAATTCCCAAAGAAAGATAAAAGATCAGGTCCCCCAGTCCTTGGTTCCTGCATGTTTGGACTGGGGTGGGCAAGTCTTCAGTCTCACAGAAGCCCCAGCTTTTCAGGGCCATCAAGACCAGAAAGCCAGGCTAGACGAAATGGTTAACCGCAGGAGAAAGGGAATGTTATTTCAATTCAGGTTTTACTTGTGATTTCTTCCTGTCTAGTAAGTTTGTTCAGTTATAGGGTTCAAAAGAGAGTTTCCATATTTAACTTAAATAGAGACCTGGCCATGAAAGAACTTTCCAGAATAGGGAAAACATCTCCTCCCCGCAACACCTAACCAGAGATACCAGCTTAGCATTTGGAGCTGAACTTTGCTTCCTTCAGAGCCCACAGTATTAGTTCCTCTCTCCCTGTACTGTAGGCCATGTTCATCATAGATGGTGTTTTCCCCTCTGCCTTCTCCCAAGTAACATGACAAGAGGCAAAAGAGGAAATCAAGGCCTAGCGGCACTGATGGAGCTGGAACTGGGCCTGCAGTCAGAACATCTGCATTTGTGCACCAGCTGTGCACTTCTGTGTGAGCAGCCTGAGGGGAGTCAGTGGACACTTGTGAATCTCAGTTTCTTCCTGTGCAGAATGTGGTTAATACCACTTCTTTCTTTCCAACAGGATTTAAGTAAGGCTTAAATGAAAAAATGTCCACGAATGCGTATAAAAGTGCAACCCTAATGGAAAGGGCTACTGTTGCCAACTCCAGTGGAGCCTCTGCTGTGACCACCAACAAGAAAAGTTTTTAACTTAAAAATAACGATGCAGCCTTATGTCTCCCAGTGTGGGGAAAGAGAAATTCATGGCCATCTCAGTTGCATTGTCCAGAAAAGGCATCACCAATTCTGGTTAGCTTTAAAACTGGGCTGCTGCTGCACTCGATTTTTTGTATTTAGGATATTCAGGCTCTTCGTGTTCAGTCACTCAGTCGTGTCTGACTCTCCGTGGTCCCATGGACTGTAGCCTGCCAGGCTCCTCTGTCCATGAAATTTTACAGGCAAGAATATTGGAGTGGATTGCCACTTCCTATTCCAGGGGATCTTCCCCACCCAGGGATGGAACCCATGTCTCCTGCATTGGCAGGCGGATTCTTGATCACCAAGCCACAGACCCTCACTGGTAGCTAAAACCCTCATGAGGACCTCTGGCACCACATATTAGTAACCACAACGGTTAGCCACACTGTGATGGCAGGCCTAGCCCAGGACGCCTGCAAACCACTCAATGTCTTTAACATCTTACAACCTCTTCACATTTATTGAGTCCTTCTCTGGGTGTCATTTATAGCAGCCCGCATTAGTCAGGAAGGGAATAGTGGGACGGTACACTTAAAGCCAATGGCCCACACACAAAGTAGCAGCAGGAGCAACAGCACTAACCGCTAGCAGCTCATTCTGAATCAATGCAGGCCTCCCACTGTAGAGAGGTCCAAAACTTGAGGGCCACGTCCAGTCACTGAGCTTGCAAATAAAGACAGTTTGGGTCCATCAGGAGCTCTGCGACATTCCGGAGTCACCCGGAGAGGCTGTGTCGGAAGCCGATCTTCCACTCCGCCATTCAGGGGGGTCCCATCCCACTCAGAGATTCCTGCCACCACCCTCAGGTCCCTTCCACCACCTTAGGGAGTGGCCCGGCCAGTCCCTCCCTGTGCCAGCGCCAGAAGGCCCCCGTGGGGCGCGCAGCCAGTTAGGGTCAGAGGTTCCCGGTGACGCCGGGCCTCACCAGAGCTGGAATCCCAGGTGAGGGTCGCACGCTGGCAAAGCGGATTCTGCGCGCCTGTCCGGGCTGACCCGAAGGCGCGGGCTGGGCGCGGTGCCTGAAGCGCAGGCGGGGCGAGGTTCGCCCGGGGCCGCACAGAGCTGCCCTCCCTCTTCTTGTTGGCAAAGTGGGGCGGCCGGGGCTGGGCCAGGGCCAAGTTTTACAAACACTTTGTCTCCCCAGGAGTTCAAGTGGGGGAGGCAAGAGGCGATCGGTTGGCGGCCGGAGCCGCCACGCGGAGGGGAGCAGCGGGGGCCCCAGCATCCTGCAGCCGGGGACCCGGAGGAGCCGCCCAGCTCAGACGAGGAGGTGTTCCCGCCGGGAAATGACCTGAGCGACCCGCGGTCCGCTCCCGGGGGACCCCAGCCGCACTCCAAGGTCTGTAGCCTAGATGGTTTCCTTCTGAACGCCTGAGGAGCCCTGGGGTTTCCCTGGCCCCTCCGCGCCGGGATGCGGGCAGAGGGGCTGCGGAAGTTGCTGAAAACCCCAAGGACAGCGCGCCTTTCGGGCGAGGAAGAGAAGACGGAACCGGGAAGCCTCCGGGCGGGAACCAAGGACTGCACACTAGATGAACCGTCCCTGTTTGCAAGAAAAACCAAAACACTAGTCCCAAGCCCGCAGGTCTTCTGCCAAACGCATTGAGTCCTGAACGAAAGTGTGGGCGCTGCTCCCTGCAACAAGCTTTGCTGATGCCTGGACGTGAAAACACACGCATTTCCAAAAGGACACACCCACGTTTCACCGATTAGGATCCTTAGTTGGAGTAATCAAAGTTGGGAGGGAAAGGTAATTTAGCACTTTTTCTGTTTAAAAAACTGAGTGCTTTGGCGGATAAAAAAGAAAGAAGCGGTCCCTCTAGGTAGGAGGAGATTGGCCCAAGGAGAGGAGCAGAAGCAGGAAAAGGAGGTAGCTGGTTTGGTCGCTGGGCCAGAGCACAGGAGGCTCCCGGCTGGAGATGGCCGCTAAGGGAGCCTCCTATGGAGTTAATTAGAAGAGGGTCTTGAAGAAGTTTTAATTAGATTCGAAAGGCAATTAAGAGCCATTGTGGAGGAGTGATCCGATGACAGTCACGCTTCAGGAAGGAAGAGAGGCGGGGCAGTGTGCTGGGGAGGTTGGGGAGAACAGAAAACAAGGAGGTGAGCTGGGGGGCCTGCCGGAGTCCTGACTCCAAGTGGTTCAAGAAGTCTGCAAGAGACAGCAGCTGGTGGAAAGGAGAGAGAGAACGGCCAGGCCGTGATTACAGGTGAGGGGAAGCAGATGGACAAGGATTGAGAAATGGAAGCAAGGGGAGTTGCAGAAAAACTTCAGCTTCAGATGTGCTAGTTTCACTAGTTTCTTCTCTCTCTGTCTCTTTCTCTCTTACACACACACACACAAACACATTATGCCATCAAGATAGGTTTCTCAGCAACATTTCCCTATTTATTGAACTTGTCTCTAAGGCAGACCTAGTAAAACCAACTTAATTTCAATTAGGAAATTTTCATTAAGCACCTAACATGCGTGAGGCTCTTTCCTAAATGGAGTTTCTGTAACTGAGCTGAAGAGAATAGAAAGGAAGAGAAAAGTAACATATATCAGAGGCCACACATTTTTCATATGTTGTAGGTGGGATCCACAGACTGAGAAACCTTTACAAAAGGACCGAAGCCAGGCTTCCTGTAACTTGCCAGAAGCCTGTGTGAGCCATCTCACTTCCTTTTTCATGTATCTTCTACCATGTATTTCCATCCAAATCTTTATTTGCTTCCAAGGGAGTTAAAGAAAGGAGTCTATTTTAAAGAAACTTGGACATACATTAAACTTTCCTTATTTAGCATGTCAAGTCATCTATAACTAGAGGGGTTAGATTTGAGCATAATGTTTGTATACATTTAATACTACTTCCCAGTTAAGGTATGGAAACCCCTTTCTCAGATTTCCTAGCCATCAAAAGATAGGAATGGTATACTGGATGGCTTTTTGTTAGGAGAAACACAGGCAATTTGAATAGAGGCCAGTGGAATACAAGTATGTCAACATTCTCTTGATTATAGTATAAAGGAACTGAGACTGCCTGGCTTAAACAACAGAGCACAAACTGCCTTCCACATCATTCATTTCTCTTTCTCTTTTACATGCCACAGATAGTCAACCTACAGTGTTTTTTGTTTGTTTGTTTGTTTGTTTTGCCATACCTCGGCTTCTGGGATGGTCTTAGTTTCCAGACCAGGGCTGGAACCCGGGGTCACAGCAGTGAAAGCGCCAAATCCAAACCACTGTACCACCAGGGAATTCCCTCCTGGCTCTATTTCCTGTTTAAAACTAAGCTGAAAAGAGGACCTTTTTTTTATTTTTATTTTTTTCCTTAGGAGCTTCCAAAGTGGTATTCAGAAAAGAACTTTTCACCCAAAAATGTTTGTTAGAAATTAATATTTGGAGGATATTGGAAGAAAAATGAGAAACTATTTTATGCAATAGTTGTCTGAATAAGATGTAGCCCCAATATATCAAGAGAATTAAAGTTTTCTGGAGTCCTTTAAAAAGCACTTTTTTCAGGTGTAGACATACTACTCCAAGCTTGGCCCATCCTGTGCAATATTTTATAAAATATATCATATAATAAACCGCACAGGTGCAACGAAGTGAACTAGCCAGGCTGTTGGCTCTGAGTGGGAAGATGTATGTATGCAGTGGAGTCTCTCTGCTTGTCATTACGTAATTAATTTGAAAAGAAGACGAAAGGTATTATGAAAGGATCGTGCACGGGGGCTGCCTTAGCAGAATACTCTGTATAGTGAGGCAACATTTTAGAAATCAATTATAAAAATATTTCTGAAAGAGTTTCAGGTAGCATAGATCTGAATGCTGTCTTAATCAGATGATAACTATAAAGATAACATTCTTTTTATAATTTTGCAGTGTTTCATATAGAAAGGTCTAGGGAAAACATAACAAATACCTGCACACCTACTACCCCATTTAAGAAATAAAACAATGTATTATTCACCCCTCAGTCATGGCTCCTTGATGGCCTTCTCCTCTCTTCCCTACCAGAGGAACTGCTATCCTGAATATAGTTTTGCCACTTGAATTTTAAAATATTTTTCTAGATATTTTTACACATGTAAGTTTATTTTTCATGTTTTAAAACCTTATGTAACTGATATAAAACTTTCAAATAAACCACACTTTATAGAAAATATATTAAATATTTCAAATGCAAAAGGTATCTTAGAAGTGCTGCTATACTTTTCAGGCTTACATAATGCAAGATATTGGTTCAAAGGCCTGTATTGCTCTTCCAAACCAGTTATATTTTCAAAAATTGAAATTCTACAAAGCAGAGTAAGAGGCAGAATTAGTGATTACAGTATGTTTTGCCTTTTTCAATAAGAGCAAAACCTATATATATTACAAACTATCTGCTTAGTTGTGTATATAAGCCAAAAAACAAAACAAAACAAAACAAAATACACTAGCAGGTATGCTGCTGCTGCTGCTGCTAAGTCACTTCAGTCGTGTCCGACTCTGTGCGACTCCAGAGACGACAGCCCACCAGGCTCCCCCGTCCCTGGGATTCTCCAGGCAAGAGCACTGGAGTGGGTTGCCATTTGCGGTATGTGTACTTTTAAATAACTGTATGTTCTAATACTTGCCCCTTCAGAAACACTTTCCAATAAAAATCACTACTTTTCATTTGGAGTACTTTTATAAATACAACAGGGTTCCAGAAAGATTCTGCTGTATGTGTCAAGAGGATTAGGAATAAAAAGTATCCTAGTTTCTTTCTCCATTATAAATAAAAATAAGAGTGAGGTAGATTGTTTCCGAAGATGGTCACACAAGAGGCCCTATACAGCACGCCTTTCTGCAATGAGATTTTGCCACTCTTTCTCCCATCAAGTGATAGAGTTATTCTTCCACCACTGTTCTACCTAAGCTGGGCTAGTCCTCACTTTTATTAAGAAGGTGCAGCCATAGACCTGACTCTACATGGCTTACAGGCTAATCTTTAAAAGACCTTGTAACTTCCATTTTTGCACTCTTGGAACCTCTGAGGGGAGAGGAGAGGTAAGGTGCCTCAGTCAACAACCTGGTTGAATGCAAGCCTAGCCAATCAGCTAGCTGAAGGTAGCCGAAAGACTGCTCACGAAAGATCAGACGAACTGCCCAAACAAGCCACAGAATCGGGAGAAACAATACATCATTATTCTTTTAAACCAGACATTCTCAGATGGTTACAATGCAGTCATAAACGACTGAAAGAAAGTAATATGAGAATGGGCTTGTTCTGGTCAGGCAAATGGTCAGGCACATTTGACAGTACACTGAAGTCATAAGAAAACGTTCACAAAGGGAAGTCTTACCAATTCAACATCACAGTACGATTAAATATTTTAAAATTCTTGGGGCATCATTCCTTCCCAACTCACAGTCCTCTGAGGGATGTCTAATATGAACTGGAACTTTACACTAGATGAAATTTTTCACACAACCAACTCATATGACACTGTACTTATTGGTAAGTATGTGTGGGAGCCCTGAACTCCTGTTATCAGTATTATTTATACTTACACAAGGAGTTTATAATCCAAATACACGAATATATACCAATTCAGAACAAGAGAACATTCAGAATCCAGAACAACAGAAAGTGAAAATGAAGTGGTGCCCGACTCTGCGACCCCATGGACAATAGCTTGCACCAAGCTCCTCCGTCCATGGGATTTTCCAGGCAAGAGTACTGGAGTAGGTTGCCATTTCCTTCTCCAGGGAATCTTCCCGACCAGGGATCAAACCCAGGTCTCCTGCATTGTAGACAGACGCTTTACCGTCAGAGCCACCAGGGAAGTATTATTTTTTTTTTATTTTAAATAGAACAACAGAAGCAGTAGGTATAATGTGTCAATTAAAAATCTTCATTGGAAGAGAATTCAAAGCTAGGAAGAGTAAGGTAAGAAAATTATTTAGCAGTGTTTTAATAAAATGAGAGGCTTCTCAGGTGGAACAGTGGTAAAGAATCTGCCTGCAATGCAGGAGACGCAAGAGACTCAGGTTTGATCTCTGGGTTGGAAAGATCCTCTGGAGTAGGAAATGACAACCCACTCCAGTATTCTTGCCTGGAAAATTCCATAGACAGAGGAGCCTGGCAATGGGATCTGGCAGGACGTGGGATGGCACTCAATAGAGGGAACAAATGGAAAAGACAAAGAGAACTTGCCCTTTATAGGAAATGGGTGGGAGGAAGAGTTGTCTATAAGAACATTCTTCAGCATAGTTAGGATCTGATGGTTAAGATGCTTCCATTTGCAACTAAACTGAAATTCAATCAAACAGGCTTTTAAAACCCTCAAAATCAAAACAAAACCCGAAAACAAAATAGGGAATTTATTCAATCAGACAACATAACCCTTCTGCAATGACTCAGTCCCAGAGGACAAAAGGCATCAGCAGGACTGAGTCTGGCTCATTTCCTCTCCTGGCAACTGAATGCATTCTGGTGACCAAAACTGCTGGTCAGAAGATGATGTAAGTTTGTATTCAGTACAGCGAGGAAACAGCTTGAAGAGTTCCACCTGAGGCCCAGAATTAGTTTTATTGCCCATCTTTTTTGAACAATCTGTGTGTGTGTGTGTGTGTGTGTGTGTGTACAGATGTGTGTAAGGAGGGTTGCAATGCTCTGGTCAGTCCTGAGTTCACATGCTAACTTCTAAAACCAAAGAATCAGCTGCTTTCTAATCATATGTTCTAAGAGTCTGAGAGTCGAATTTTCCCAAAGAAAATCAGGGTGGTGGTTCAAGAAGGGTTAATTCGGCTTGAACAGAAGTGGTTCAAGAAGGGTTAAATTTGGCTTGAACAGACAAAATAAATAAAATAAATCATGTCTACTATAATCAATGTACTTTTGATACAGTAACACTTGCATTTTTATCATCTCTTGGTTATGACTTGGAGTAAGTATACTTGGAAAGCTCTTTTTCTCTTCTATCCTGACTTAACAACTTCAAATAGGTAGTATCAATATTTAAGTGAGTTACAAAAACAAAGGTTATTTATCTCGTAACCTACAGTTTCCCTATTTCTTACTGTAGAGGTAATAGACCTTTCTAGGAAACTACTCTTAGAAGATTAGAAGATTTCATCTAAAAAATGTACTTATTTGAAATTCCACAACATTCTTAACGAAAAAATATTATCTGCATAATTACATTAAATGGCTTCTGGAATACATTACCACTAATGATGCTAATAGAGCTAGCCCAGATGCAAACTATAAAAACATCCATTATCTTTTGTCCTTGAAGGAACTTCAAAAATTGCTTTTTTTCTTGAAGGAAGCCTACCAATGCTATAGTCTAATTTCTTATATGTTGTTTTGTAATGTGTTCTACACAGCCCTGATAACTCATAGAAGTTTCTGAAATGATTCTGAAAATATATCTCATAACTTCATATTTTTTTCTGTGGCCCAGTTTTATCTGTAATTGATTTAACGTCTGTACTCACAAACATATTTAAATCTGATTTTTATTTCCCTTCCTAGCTTATATTCAGCCTATAGATATTGGCACTATACACAACAAAAACATTTTCTACTATTTTATAAGAAATAAATTGTTACCATTTATACACAATAAAAACATTTTCTACTAGTTTATAAGAAATAAACTGTTACCATTATTGGTAATACATGAAGTTTAAAATGTATTTCATTGTGTATCAGTGTTCTATTAATTTATAGAATTTACAAAAAATGTCTTTAGTGATAAAGAAACATATATGCTGGATCTCAAGTTTATAAAAGAACAAATGTCCTACAAAAATGATGTTATTAAAAACAAAGTAAATGCGTTGTAAAGTAGGCAAGAGTATGATGATACATATTACATGTAATGGAAACTTCTGCTAGCTATGAGTGGTCATATAACATGTCATTGATACTATACAATGTTTTGAATATAGTTATTAAAATGTCTTTATTTTCTTGTATATAGGTCATAAGCTTTTTTTGGATTAGTCCGTGTTCCCTGGAGAAAGGATATATGTGTAGGTAGATATGTATGCATGTACATGAGCTTCTCAGATGGCTTGGATGGTAAAGAATCCACCTGCAATGCAGGAGACTCAGGTTCTATCCCTGGGTCAGAAAGATCCCCTGGAGAAGGGCATGGCAACCCACTCCAGTATTCTTGCCTGGAGAATCCCATGGACAGAGCAGTCTGGCGGGCGTCAGTTCATGGGGTGATGCAGTCAGACACGACTGAGCAACTAACACTTTCATTTGCACTTCATGCATGTACATATGTTTACACAGTATTGTAAGGAATTGGGGCAAGGATTATGGATGCTGGTGAGTCCAAAATCTGTAGGGTGGACTGATAGACTGGATACTCGTAAGAACCAGTGTTTTAGTTCAAGTCCCAAGGCGGTCTGCTAGAGAAAGAGGAAGAGCCAGTGCTGCTGATGAAGTCTGAAGGCAGTGTGCTTGAGAAATGCTCTCTTGCTTGGAAGAGGCTAAGCTTTTTGTTCTATTCAGACCTTTAGCTGATTGTATAAGGCCCATCTACATTAGAAAGGCATTCTGCTTTACTTGAAATACATTGATTTAAATGTTAACCTCACCCAAACATGAAGAGTACATCCAGAATAATGTTTGACCCAAAAATCTGGGCATGCCATAGTGCCAAGTTGACATGTAAAATTAACCATCAAAAATGCACTGTTGGTCAACTTGGCATCCGTACATAACTTCTGAAACCATAAGTTGTGTCCAACGCTTGTGACCCCATGAACTGTAGCCCACTAGGCTCCTCTGTCCATTAGATTTTCCAGGCAAGAATACTGGAGTGGGTGCCATTTCCTTCTCCAGAGGATCTTCCTGACCCAGAGATCGAACCCAGGTCTCCTGCATTGCGGGTGAATTCTTCATCACTTAGTCACCTAGGAAGCCCCTATTAAAGACAATAAGAAGGTCATAATTCTGCCTAACATGGTACAACTGTACCTTGTTGTATAAAGGTTGTCTGCATACAACCAAAAGGGCACTAGCCCTTTCCGCAGAAGAGGATACAGAGTCCTTAGATGTTTACTCTCCTTGATATCCTATAACTTAAATACTATGGTGAAAAGTTAACAATACTTAAATATCATGATAGAAAGATAATATATCTTATACTGCCTGATAAGGAGATCGAATAAGGAACAACCAAGCTATTTGCTATACAAATACACACAGAGACATATTCATAGCAAAATAAGGAGGAAATACGACAATCTTAGTCCTTGTTTCTGTAACTGGTCACGTGGTCCTGGCTGGTACTCATGACTGCTTCCTTCCATTACTGTGTTCTCTTTGCTTTTGGCAAGCATCTCTGCTGGTTCTGGTTCTCTACCTGGTGAGGTGACCCAGACCTTAATACCTGACAATATACTAGCACATAGGGAATATCTAGGCATCAGACCAGGCAGTAAGTGACAAGCAGGAAAGTCAGATGAAGACAGGGAAAATGCCCAAATAAGCAGACTGTTTTAATGTGTTTTAACGTTATTCTACTAAAAGTGCTGTAAACATTTCAACAACTACTTTTTTCCTTCAGTTTTCTAAGTGCTTTAGACCTATTGTCTGAATAATTTCATTTCTCTTCCAATCAGCTCATTTTTATGGTAGAAAAACCTCTACCAGAATATGTGCTGGTTTTAGAGGCCTTGTATCAGAGGATGCTGAGGAATAAATTATCTTCTTTTTAATCAGGAAGTTTTCTAGTTTTCAAAGGAAATACTGAATGCTATTACCCATTCATGTACTATCGCATATATGTTCCATATGAAGGTAGGTGCACGGTTTTATGGGAACGTAAATCTCATGCCTCTCACCACACTGAATTCATAGTTGAAGTTTCATATTTCAATTAAGTAATTAAAACTTGTTGAAATGAAAAATCAACTTTAAATTGCCACCATTCAAAATAAAGTATCACATATAATTAAACAATAGAGTAGAAAAAGATGGAAAGTAGAGAGTTTGCAAAAGAGATGATAAATCTGAAAGTAATAAATTAAAATGACTCAAAATAGATGGGACATTAAGAGAAAATATAACTGCCTTTTAAAACATTGCCTATTTTATAAAACTTGGATCTTAATAGCTGTGCCTTTTACTAGAGACAGGCTAAGCTGTGGATCATCTCCAAAATTTTTTTCAACAAATATTTACTGAGTACCTACTATGTTTCAGGTATTATTCTAAACCCTGAAGACTGGGCTGTGAACAAAGCACTCTTTGTGCTTATCGAGCTAAAAATGGTAGGGGGTAAATATAAATCAATCCACAGTTTATCAAATAGTCATAAGTGTTACAGTCATAATAGTGCGTTTATAAACAACATAGCAAGGTATAGAGGCTAGTGACTGATGGATGGAAGAGCCCATATTATTTTATTTTGGATTATCAATAAGGGTCTGATTTTGTAGGCAAAATTTGAGCAGAGATATAAGTATAGTCAGAACTGGCATGGAGAAGATATATTGGGAAGAGCATTTCATCAAAGAGCACATTGAGGGCAAAGGAGGGCATTGAGGAGCTAAGATCCGATAGAATACAGGCTTTGGCTGTTATTCTGGAGAATTTTAAGCAGAGAAATGACATGAGCACAAGTTTCAAGAAGTATATGGATGTCGAGATTAGACTGAAAGGAAACAAGGGAAGAACCTGAAGACTGGATGTAATAATCCAGCAGTGGCACTAATTTTGTAGTATTCAATGTTTCATTCTGTGGCACTGTTTATCCTGAGCTGGATCTGCCCTGTATGCATTTGGAGAAGGCTAATACTAATCAAAGCACTTTTACTTCAAAGGAATATTAAGATATTTTGATTTCCACATCTCTAAAACTTATAATGAACATAACTGTACTATTTACAGAGGTCCCATACACTAAATGTGTTAACAGAAAAACTAAATTCACAAAGACAAAATACAAAAACCAAATAAAGAATGTAAAATTGAGAAGCACGGTATTAACTAATCTTAAATTATTATGCTAAGTATATAGTATCCCAGTATGTGGGTTTAAAAAAAATTATTATTACTGAAATAATTTATAGGATTTGTACTGCTTAGACGAGTTTGGACACCTGGGATGCTTGCTAAAAATATTGTTTTCTAGATTCTATCTAGTCTCAAAGTCTCCAGGGGTTTGAGGACTGGAAATTTACATTTTAAACAAGTTTCCAGATGATTCTTATATACAGTGATGTTTAAACCAGCAAATCTCAGAGTAACAGAAGAGTAGTAGTTTAAATATTAAGATAATAGCAAGTAGGACTGTATTCTATTACTTTATCTCAAATCTATTTTTTAATTGGGCACAAGATGAATAAAAGAATATTAAAATTCCATTCAGTTCAGTTCAGTTCAGTCGCTCAGTCGTGTCTGACTCTTTGCGACCCCATGAATCACAGCACGCCAGGCCTCCCTGTCCATCAGCAACTCCCGGAATTTACCCAAACTCAAGTCCATCAAGTCAGTGATGCCATCCAGCCATCTCATCCTCTGTTGTCCCCTTCTACTCCTGCCTCCAATCCCTCCCAGCATCAGAGTCTTTTCCAATGAGTCAGCTCTTTGCATCAGGTGGCCAAAGTATTCGAGTTTCAGCTTCAGCATCAGTCCTTCCAATGAACACCCAGAATTGATCTCCTTTAGGATGGACTGGTTGGCTCTCCTTGCAGTCCAAGGGACTCTTAAGAGTCTTCTCCAACACCACAGTTCAAAAGCATCAATTCTTCGGCGCTCAGCTTTCTTCACAGTCCAACTCTCACATCCATACATGACCACTGGAAAAACCATAGCCTTGACTAGATGGACCTTTGTTGGCAAAGTAATGTCTCTGCTTTTTAATATGCTATCTAGGAGAAGGCAAGGCACTGCACTCCAGTACTCTTGCCTGGAAAATCCCATGGACAGAGGAGCCTGGTAGGCTGCAGTCCATGGGGTTGCTAGGAGTTGGACACGACTGAGCGACTTCACTTTCACTTTTCACTTTCATGCATTGGAGAAGAAAATGGCAACCCACTCCAGTGTTCTTGCCTAGACAATCCCAGGGACAGGGGAGCCAATGGGCTGCCGTCTATCGGGTCACACAGAGTCTGACACGACTGAAGCAACTTAGCAGCAGCAGCAGCAGGCTGGTCATATCTTTTCTTCTAAGGAGTAAGTGTCTTTTAATTTCATGGCTGCAGTCACCATCTGCAGTGATTTTGGAGCCCCCAGAAATAAAGTCTGACACTGTTTCTACTGTTTCCCCATCTATTTCCCATGAAGTGATGGGACCAGATGCCATGATCTTCATTTTCTGAATGTTGAGCTTTAAGCCAACTTTTTCACTCTCCTCTTTAACTTTCAACAAGAGGCTTTTTAGTTCCTCTTCACTTTCTGCCAGAAGGGCAGTGTCATCTACATATCTAAGGTTATTGTTATTTCTCCCATTAATCTTGACTCCAGCTTGTGCTTCCTCCAGCCCAGCGTTTCTCATGATGTACTCTGCATATAAGTTAAATATTCAGAGTGACAATATACAGCCTTGACGTACTCCTTTTCCTCTTTGGAACCAGTCCAGTTCCACGTCCAGTTCTAACTGTTGCTTGCTGATCTGCATATAGGTTTCTCAAGAGGCAGGTCAGGTGGTCTGATATTTCCATCTATTTCAGAATTTTCTACAATTGATTGTGATCCACACAGTCAAAGGCTTTGGCATAGTCAATAAAGCAGAAACAGATGTTTTTTCTGGAACTCTCTTAATTCTAAGAAAAAGTGAGTTAAACTATAATAAAAAATTGTAGAAGGATATCCTTTGTTGATTAGATGACAATAAAAAAGCATTAGAATGAGAGCTTTACAGTAAGAATGACTTTAGGAAACTTGTAGAACAACTTTCTTACAGATAGAAAATTGAGACTCAGAAAAATTGAATTAACAGCCAAACAGTCCAGACTGGATACATGGCTCCCATTTTGCCTCTGCTGTTTCCATCACTACACCATCACTTATCTAGGAATATTTCTGTGATTTTTATATTTTAAATTTCATACAGGCTTAAGTGATAGTAATATTTGGGAATCTTTTTATTTTCCAAAAAATGAAATAGAAAAATACAAAGAGTGAGGATCCTTCCAAAAATCTTGAACCTAAACCAATGTAATCAGTAATCTATTTCTTCTTTAAAAACATTAACATGTTATTTTCTTTCATATTGCTTTGACATACTTGGGCTACTCATAGTGACCACAATATTTGTGGTATACTGAGGCTTCCCTGGTGGCTCAGTGGTAAAGAATACGCCTGCCAATGCAGGAAACGCAGGAGACCTGGGTTCAATCCCTGGGTTGTAAAGATCCCTTGGAGGAGGAAATGGCAACCCATTCCAGTATTCTTGCTTGGAAAATCCCATGGACAGAGGAGTCTGGCCCATGGGGTTGCAGAGTCCAACATGATTTAGCTACTGAGCACCCACGTGCATGCAGGTGGTGTAACTGTTCAGAATTACCTGTTCCCAACACTGCTGGTGATGACTCACCATGGTTCCAACAGGATGAGTAGCCTTCTTGCCCAGTGACTGGGCTGGGTCACATGACTTTCTTTGACCAACACAATACGAACAGACTTGATGAGTAGTACACACACTTAAGGGATTTCCCAGGTGGCGCTAGTAGTAAAGAACCCACCTGCCAATGCAGGAGACATAAAAAATGTGGGTTTGATCCCTGGGTCTGGAAGATCCCCTAGAGGAGGGCATGGCAACCCACTTCAGTATTCTTGCCTAGAGAATCCCATGGACAGAAGGGCCTGGTGGCGACAGTCCGTTGAGTCACAAAGAGTCGGACACGACCAAAACTATTTACCACACATGCACACATACACACTTAAACACTTTTGTATGCATTTCTTGTTGTTGCCAATTCTCCTGCTCAGTGGCCCCTGCCACTACAAGGGTATATCCCAAATGAGCCCTTCTCTTTCAGCCTGGGTCCTAGTGAAGCTGACCTGAGCCAGAACCACATCTTGAAGGACAGCCACAGCAACCAATCCAGAGAAGCCAACTTGCCACATGAGTGAGAAATAGATGTTACTGAAAGCTACTGACATTTTGAGATTGTTATTCATTGTAACCTGATAAAGCCAGCACACAAATGCTTCCATATCCAGAGCAAAAATCTGGTACCTGAAGCAGAAAAATATCAAAAGTTTTGAGGTTCTCAAGCTCAAAATCTTCATTATAAAAAAGTATAAATATCTTATCAATGTGCCTGCATATTTATTAGTGATAGAATGATCTTATGTAGTTTAGCTGTCAGTATATGACTAGGTACATATTTCAGTTATGGTCATTTGTGTCTAGAAAACAGGTGTAATGAATCTACATGACAATTTCATAATATAAAATTGTACCAACATGCAGATAGGAAATGTCACAATTTATCTGGGGATATAACTTCCAGAGTCCATGGAAATATAGGGAAATGTTTTCTTAAAACTGTAATACCCTGACCAGTGTTGGTTTCACATTAGCAGAAACAACTTGCTTCTCCTTATGAGTTTTTTTCAAAGGTTTTCTTTTTAATGTTCTTAATTCTCCTACCGATTACTGAATATCAGCTTAGACAAAATATTTTTGAATTTTATTCTTTCAGTGTATTCAGTGGCAGGGAAAATTTTCATAGAGTTTGAAGGACCGCTTGATTATAGATAATATTAATATCACCTCTGGGAAAAAACTACCAATAGGTGTATTTTGCCTATCAGTGTTTAATATCATCATCCGGTGGTGGTGTGAACTGAAGCCAGTTCACAGTGTGTGCATCTCATCCCAACTCAGCCTTGAAGGGCTTCACATTGATAGCCGGAAATCAGTCACAGTGGGAGAATTTAGAAGACAAAAACTGGAAAAGACTACAGATCAGGGCTTTGACCCCCTCCACCAGAAAGCTGGGTCTAAACACTTATCAGGGTACCAATAGGGTTATAAATTAAACTTCTTTAACATTTCATATTTTAATGTTCAAAGCATGAATAAAACAGATATTCTAATTTGATTTATGGGGGAAGGATTTGAAGCTACAGAATTACAATGGAAGCTAGCGGTTTTTTACAGTCTTCCCTGGTGGCCTCAGTGGTAAAGAATCTGCCTGCCATTGCAGGAGATGTGGGCTCACTCCCAGGGTCAGGAAGACACTCTGGAGAAGGAAATGGCAACCCACTCCAGTATTCTTGCTTGGAGAATTTCATGGAAAGAGGAGCATGGCTACAGTCCGCAGGGTCACAGAGAGTCAGACACGACTTAGTGACACCACCACCACCACCAGTGACTTGGTCCAGAGGTTGAGAACAGAAGGCAGTGAGGAGAGAGCACCAGGAGCGCTGCTCCACTGACTCGAGACTGATACAACCGGTGCGCTCAGCCTAAGACCCGGGACCCTTGATTTTGACAAGGAGTGCCCATAGATGGAAAGTCAGGAGATAGTCTCAAAGACAGAGGCTGAACAGTCGTTCAATAGTCTAAAAGTGTTTCTACTTTCTGGGCAGAAACACAGGGCCAGATACTGCTGACAAATAGTAAGAGTACCATATGCTGAAAACACATTTAAAGGTCTTTGAACTTTAGAAATATTTCTGATTATAAAAATGTATACCTATTTTAGATTTTATTGGGTACGATTATTTTTAAGACTTTTAAACAAGTTAGCAGGGCTTCAACACTCCCAGTTCTTTATTTGAGGTGTCTGTCAGCAAAAAATCTCTCAAATAAGAACAACTGTATGCCAGAATGTGTGTTAGTATTAACAGTTTTCTAGGTTTTGTTGTAATCTTAGCATCAATTAATAAATATTCTATAGAACACATTGCTGAAATATAACTCCCCACTTTTAAAAGATTTATAAGAGAAATTAAACACACATTTATTTGTGAGATTGAAATAAATAAAGGTATATATAGGTGACTAACATGTAATAGGTTCATGTAAAAGTACCTATTAGGGAAGAAATGATTTTCATAATAAATTACTACCTTCCTTTATTTGAAGACTTTAGCAAAACAGATGACAGACGTAAATGCTGTCACTATATCTTTGAAAATATCTATAAATATTTTTAAAATGGTCACTGATAAAGTTAACCTAAAATTTCTACTTTTTTCTGTTACTACACAGTTGATTATTAGAATAGTTTATGGGCTAGTATAACATACAAATTAACAGTGAAATTCTATTGCCATTCAATGTTATTAATACTGAAATAAATATTAAAAATAATCAGATGGTGCAGCAGTTCCTTTATCCATTTCTAATGGGTAGACCATGATCCATATTTCACAGAATTTTAGGATACCAATGGTAAACACATATTCTAAAAATCTAATATATGACTAAAAATTGAGTTAGAAATTATGGACCAAAATATAAAGTAATCATGCTCAGAATTTTTTTTTTAATTTATATCATCAAAGTATTAGTCAACTTCCTAATCTTCTTAAATAAAACTTAAAAATATTTTTCATAGAAACAAATTACAATGCATAATCTTTAGCAAATAATGAAAAATTACTGTAGTGAATACTTTTGATACTATACTATATTATGCTGCTTAGCAGCATTTTCCAAACTGTGCTCCAAGAAACTAGTTTCCAAGAGATGTTTACAGGTATTCCCTGGAAAATTGGCAATCACTACAAATCTTCACTCTTCTCACCTTTATCATGTCCATTAGATAGAAGAGGTTCTAAAGTTCAGCAGTAAAGAAACCCAATTTTGTTGAATTCATTGTATCCCATACTTATTCATCATAAAATTTCTTCTTGGCACATAACCATTTTTGAAAATGACTTTGTTGTTATTTATACACATTCTGCAAACCTGCCCCACCCCTAATCTTTGCTTAGCACACATATCAAAATAGTTTTATTGTCAATATATACTGTTGACTAAATGGATGGATGAATGTGTTTTATCTTGTGACATTTATTCCAGTCTAGCTGACAGAAGTAGTTTGGGTGTGACTAAAGACTGTGGAACAACTTAGGAGCTTATACATCCATGGAGTTCTCTAGTCCAGAATACTGGAGTGGGTAGCCTTTCCCTTCTATAGGGGATCTTCCCAACCCAGGGATCAAACTCAGGTCTCCTGCATTGCAGGCAAATTCTTCACCAGATAAGCCACAAGGGAAGCCCAAGAATACCGGAGTGGGTAGCCTATCCTTTCTCCAGCAGATCTTCTTGACCCAGGAATTGAACCAAGGTCTCCTGCATTGCAGGTGAATTCTTTACCAACTGAGCTATCAGTGTCAATACATACTGTTGACTAAATGGATGGATGAATGTGTTTTATCTTGTCATTTATTCCAGTCTAGCTCACTAGAAGTAGTTTGGGTGTGACTAAAAACTGTGGAACAACTTAGGAGCTAACTGGTAGTGAAGTAATTGGTTTCTACAAAAAGCATGTACCACAGTATAAGATACTTAATAACTAAAAGTAGGAAAACACTATATTAGACTAATAACAATACCAAACAATACAAAACTAGTAACAAATTAAACAAACTGCAAGTGAATAAATCTTATTTGGGGTAACTACTGAGAAAATATAAAGGAAAAGTAAATAACAGTGTGACTGCAGTTTACAGTTTAATTGCAGACTCATGTAATTTTACAGTTTACAAAATGCACCCGAGCCGATGGCACTTCATAGCATAAGGATGGATTGCTACTGTTCAGCACATAGAGATGATAGCTTATCTTCCAGGCTTATTCTCGTCTAATTTCATAGAGACTGTGACACAAACCTATTTACCCAAACCTTCCATTATATTCAGCAGTGTCCTGAAATGATCAGTTTTGAAAGTGAGCTAATGAGATACTCAAGCTTATCTTATTATTCTAAAGTACAGAATAATATGAACAATAAAAATCATTAGGCATTGAACAGCATTTTTATACAAATAAAATTTTAAACATCTCAGTCAGTTGTCTGTACAGACTCTCATTTGTAACAGAGCTTTTTTTTTTCCTTTGGTATAATCTATGTAACTTATCTGATCATATGACTGTTTTGCTTTAAAATTTTTCCTTAAAAATTTTACAGCTAAGACTGCACTAATTTACTTTACCAAATACATTGATAAAAATCTTCCTTCATCTGAAAATGTCAATTTTAACATAATAGCCTTTTTTGTTTCAAAATCAAATAAACCATTAATTGTATTCATATGCACAAAAATTTAAGCCAAAATTTAGACTTATAAGAAAAATATTAAAGACACTCTGCTCTGCCAAAGGAAAAATCTTGGCCTCTATCCACATTTATAAAGCAATGTATAAAATATACATAATAAATCATCTCTGATTAAAGTAATTTATCTCTTCCCTTTTGACTTGCAGCTATAGGTGCCAATTACCTCATTTGCTTATTGACATTAATGTACTGCTAGAGAACTGGGCTACGTGTATAAAACCAGAGCTGCTAGAAACCAGAGCTGCTAGAATAGTGTTTTGGCAATAGATAACAATGTTAGGGGTCACTGACAAAATTTTTGGAGTAACTTAAAAAAAGTTATTCTGAAGTATCAATATTAAATGTGCTAAATGGAGGAGAACTAAGATGCAACACTGATAAATGGCTTTGAAAATTACTCTGTCAGTAATAGGCATCCTTTAATACCTTAAAGTAAAAAATGAAAATCCACTAATAATATACATGGTACATAATTTTTACTGACTTTCTTGGTATTTTTATACTTGCAAATATGAGTTTTCAGTTTCTAAGTTAATTCCTAGGGAAACACTAAAAAATAAAAATAATTCTGCCAAGAAATCAGTTTTGCTTTGCTACATATTGGCTCAAAATTAATCACTTGAAAGGAAAGGAAGAATTTTAACTGCCTAAACATTTTGCTGCATATTCTGTATTTCTATACAAGCAATTTAAATTGAAAGGATCCTTTAATTATGCTCCCAGACTCAGGGAGATATCTTTGTCTATTAAGAGCCACCAGGAAGGTCATTTGTCTTACCAAAATTCTAAGATAATAATAATAAAAAATTTTAAGTCAGTTGACAGTGCTAGCAATAATGGGTCATCAGGCCTTAAACTTTAATGGATAATCTACATATTCACTTTTATTAAGGGAACCCTTGTATACTGTTGGTAGGAATATAAATTGGTATGACCTTTATGAAAACAATATGGAGGTTCCTCAAAAAAGTAAAAACAGAAATACCACAGCATCCAGCAATCCCATTTTCGAGAATCTGCACTTCCACATTCATTTCAGCATTATTCACAAATTCACAGAAGCCAAGATAGGGAAACGACCTAAATGTCTGTTATGAGATGAACAAATAAAAAAATGTGGTGCATCTGTGTGTAATATTATTCAGCCTTAAAAAAGAAGTCCTGCTATCTACAGCATGTCCTCCATGGAAACTGGAGGGCATTGCGCTAAGTGAAATAAGACAGACAGAAAAAATACTACACGATCTCACTCCTATGTGAAATCTAAAATAGTCAAATTCGTAGAAGCAGAGAATATGACGGTGGTTACCAGGGACATAGGAGGGAGAAATGGGGAGATGTTGGTGAAAAAGTATAAAGTTTCAATTAAGCATAGTAAGTTCTGGAGACTTAATGTACAACAATGTGACTAGAGTTACCAATACTTCACTGTATACTTAAAATTCGCTAATAGGGTGGATCTTATTGTCACCACCAAAAAAAGTGTTAATTATCTGAATAGGAGGATATATTAATCAGCTTGAATGTGGTGATTTTTTTTCACAATGTATATAAAATTAATGAATTGTATACCTTAAAATATATACCATTTTTAATTGTCAAATATACCTCAACAAAAAATATCTCAATCAAAAGATCCAAAATTCTTGTCATGGTATAAGTTTTCTTTTCTCTAAGTCAGCAAAATGGCTTTCCTGGTCACTCAGCTGGTAAAGAATCTGCCTACAACAATGGAAACCCTGGTTTGATTCCTGGGTCAGGAAGATACCCTGGAGAAGGGAATGGCTACTCATCCCAGGATTCTGGCATGGAGAATCCATGGACTGTATAGTCGATGGGGTCACAAAGAATCAGACACAACTGAGCTACTTTCATTGAGCTTAGTTTAGCTTAAGTTAGCAAAATACTGTTCTTAATTCTAAAATCTAAATGGCAAAATGAAAAAGATAAAAGCTGAGAACAGGTTTGATTCTGATTTATAAAATTAGGAATGGGCAAAGCTACATTAACTGATTTCAGAATCTCCTCCTAAAGGGGTCAAAAATTAGGCCCACAAGCCAAATTCAGACTGCAACTTAAAAATGTTTTCTACCATTTCCATTAGAAAAAAACTAATAATAAACATATCGAAAGAATAATTATATTTTATGACACATGAAAATCATATTAAATTCAAGTGTCCAGAAATACAGTTTTATTGGAATGTTACTACCCGTATTCACTTCTTGTCAATGGTAGCTTCCAGACTACAATGGCAGAGCTGAGTAGCAGCGACAGAGACCTACCTGATGCTCTCATCCTTTTGCACTGCTGCTTGGCACATTACAAACCATAGTGATTCAGCTATTACTACCAACATTCTGAATGCCACATGTATTGTCATTCCACAGTATTTTTAAAGTTTTTATTACCAGTGCATACCCATAAAGTTGGAACAACAAAAGAGAAAAGTAAATTCAAGCGTCATGTATTTAAGGCACAGAGGAATATGGATTATTTTGTTACCAAATAGATGGCATTGTGTTTAAAATGCAGTGACACTATAGCCACTCTGAAAGACTATTACATGGGAACTACCATACTAAGCACTCACCACAATATTCTCAGTTCATAGGAATGCAATGGCCAGAAAAATTAGTAAATTTAAGACAAGGTATCTTATCACATCAGAATGTCTTTGCAAAAATTAAAAAATGAAAATAAAGCTGTAAAGTAAATTTCTAAGTGGCTCATTTGTTAGCCAAGCAAGGAAAGCCTTTTACCAATGGTGAGTTAATTAAATTGTTTTTGATTCATCAGCTGAAGAAATGTGTCCAAAGTAAACCTGCTTAAGACTATAAATTAGCCTTTTGGCCCAAAGAATTGAGAACACTGGGAACAAAATCATTAGTCAATACAAAACCAAAGCAAATGATTCTGAGTGGTTCTCCTTGGCTCTTGATGTGTCAACAGATGTTACTGATACTGCCAAGTTATCATTTATTTGATGAGTCAATGCCAAGGCTGAAGTGACTGAAGAGTTGGTTTCTATGAGTGGTCTGCATGGAACAATTACAGACAAGAATATTTTCTAGTAAGTTAAGAAAATATGAATTCAGTATAACCTAAAGTAGAATCTGCTAAGATGTTACAACCAGTGGTGGTAAAAATATGTGTGGAGCAGAAAACAAAAGGTTTAGTTGGTCAAATTTACAAAGCATGTGAAAATGCAGTTTAAAACCTATAATTGTTTACTGTATTATTCATCAACAAGTACTTCATGAAATATATATGATTTAATATTGTGTTATTGTGCTACTGGAAAAACAATGTCAGTGGAGAACTTCATCTAACCATCATTAGTTCTGCTATTTTTCATCAGATAAAGAAGCTGAATATCCTTATTTGTCCTCTCATACAACAGTTAGCTAAACAGTGGTAGTTTTACTGTGAGTTTTTGAGGTCAGAGCGGATATTGAGATTTTTCTGAACTAGAAGAAATGTCCTCAACCACTATTACAGAATACTGAATGGCTTTGGAATTTAGCTTTTGTTGCAGGCTCGATAATGTTTTGTAATGAATTCAACCAAAAATTGGAACAGTGCACAACAGTATGACAATAGTTATTCCCACTACATGTGGATTCACTGGGATTAAGGGAAAAATTCAGACCTAAGGAGAACTGTAGAGCAGTGTTTCTCAAAGGGTGGCCCTCAGAGCAGCAGGAGCAGCAATGCCTAACTAATACTAGAAACGCAAATTCTACTGAATCAGGCGGCTTCCCAGGTGGCTCAGTGTTAAAGAATCTGCCAGACAATGCAGATGTGGGTTTCATCCCTGGGTCAGGAAGATTCCTTGGAGAAGGAAATGGCAACACACCCAGTATTCTTGCCTGAGAAATCCCATGGCCAGAGAAGCCTGGCAGGCTACAGTCCATGGGGTCACAAAGAGTCAGACAGAACTTACTGACTAAACAACAACTGAATTAGAAGCTCTGGAGGTGAAGCCAGCAAAAGAGTGCTTCTATGTGAAACTTAAAACAACAAAGTAATATTGATGACAACTAACACGGAATCATAAAGTTAACACAGAGCTGCTTTATTACTTCCTGTGCTATGGAAAGGTAAGACAAATGACAGGAGCTCCATTCTCACATGAATTTGCAGCAGATGTATGTTCTGAGTTCCAACAACAGGCCTTGCAGTGTTTTCTGGATCTCTGAATGTAAGTATAAAGCAAATACCTACTTGTCAAAACCCATTCAATTGTGCAATTGAGGAACCTCCACCCAAACTTCAATCAGGAAGTGAGTCGGGAAGTGAATAATCTGCAATGTAATATCCTGAAAGGAAAATATCAAGGGAAGAAAAAACCTAATGAAATTCTACTAATGCCTTCCAAGTGATAAATCTGCTCCATGAAAATCATATTCTCATGGATTAATGTATTTGGCAATCCTTATTTGTATGAAAAGATATTTTCAAAGACAAAATATGTAAAATCTTACTACAGATGAACATTAACAGATGAATATGTACAATCAATTTTTTTCTATTTTGATGACAGGAAATATTAACACTGACTCCAAACTAAGGGAAATGCTACCCTCCTCCATAGTATTTCTTTCAGTTAGTAGAACTGCAATATAGAAAACTTCAATTATTATGTTTTGAATTCTGTCAATAAAAACTTTGTGGAAATTCATTATCTCTTGAGTTATGTATGTACTTACAAAATAATCTCAATTTTTTGCCTCTTAGCCCACAGTATTCAGTATCCAGGTCTGCCTGAAGTACTGCCTGAAATATTCAGGATCCAGGTCTTTGCAGAAAATGTTTGCCACCCTCTGCCCTAGAACCGGGTGCCTCACCTGGACACTTTTAAAGCACAGACTGACCGCAAGTATAGAAGGCCAGACCGCTTGGGTGTGTATGCTTGGCTCTGCTAGTAGCAGCTATGGTCATGAGATAAGTTCTTTGATCTTTCTTTGTTTTAGTTTCCTCACCTGTAAATGGGAGCAACCAATGATATCTATCATACAGGGTTATTGTGAAGACTAAATGAGTTATAAATGCAACCCACAGGAAACAGTGCCTCACAGGAAGTATTAATTCAATGACAGCTGTTAGCTTAAGAGAAAAGCACCACTTCACCCAGTCGGTAGTCAAATTATAAACCCCATCCTCCACTGAAGAAGACATTCAAGATGCTTACATACATTCCTGAGTGAAAAGCAAGTGCTTGAAGATAATGGAGACTAAGCAAGCCCTTTTCTTACTGCCCTTTGCTTCTGCCATCAAACAGAAGATGTGGGGTGTATCAAAAGGACAGCAACTCTCATACAATGGTTTCTCATGTGGAGGAGACCGGATTACTATTTTAATATTTTAAATGTCACATACTACATTCTTTATATTCTATAAAAGAATAGGCACAGTACTACTTGTAATTTATAATTTTAAAATTTGACATATGGCTGAATTCAAGAATACATTCTTATTCATTCAACAACTATTTACTGAATGCCTACTACTTCCCACATGTATAAATTCACTAGCTTAAGAACTTTGGTAGGGGTAAAAATGCTTTCCTATACATACTATTGACAGTATCTTCAAAAGTTTCCTAGAGATATATGTTAACTATGCTAATTTTTAAACCAAATATGCTTCTTCTTAAATGACTGCATCTTATAACAAGAAATTATAGAGTAGTGCTGTCCAATATGATAATCACTAGCCTCAGGGAACTACTGAACACTTGAAATGTGGCTAGTACAACCTAGGAATGGAATTTTTAATTAAATTCAAGTTAAATAAAACAGCCACATGTGGCTAGTGGCTGCTGTGTTGGACAGCAGAGTTCTATAGGATCACTCTAGGATGTGTGGATATTGGAAATTTACACTTTGCCCTGTGTGGGAAATAAATTTTGCTACAGTAAACATTTAATATTAGTTTGGTATTTGGAACAGCCCTGCTTTTTCACTCCACAAAACATTTTCTGTCTACTTTCTTAGCAGCAGAACGAAATCAATTTACAGTTAACAAAACAATGTTTCTTTTCTTTGTTTCCTCCACTATAGCTGGTTTCTGATTATTTAAGGTGCTGGGGCACAGAAAAAACAAATAAATAAAATCCACATATAATTCAGATGACTTAAACCTTTCCCTCTGGCAAATTTTTAAGGCATCTGCTGAGCAACTGTAAAATTATTTCATTTAGGACCTCCTGTTCTTATCTTTGCCCATCTTTTTATACTGTTATTATCCAACAGTAAAACAGATAAATATATCAGAAAAGTGGAGAAACTAAACACTTTCAACTTGAATAATTAGTACATCAACTTAGAAAATAACCTTAACAGATGAAAAATGAGATTCTTCCTTCAAACAACTCTGACAATTTTGTGCATACCAAACAGAATACTGGCCAGGTCATAAGGCTTATTATAAATAAGGCATCCTTACATGGAGGTGTGAAAAATTAATTTTATTTTTGCATAAATATCATGATACTTTATTGTCCAAAGTGCTCCTTTCAAAATAAGTTAAAATGTTTCCATATTACTTTTATCAAACATGTAGTTACTGACTAAAGCATTATACCACTGATTAACCAAAGATAAAAACAATATGAGCCACTCAAATATTCTTGAAGGAAAGTGCTTACATTATTTTGTGAAAACATCTGTTTTAAATCATTGATGCAGTGATTTAAGGGACAATTCCACATTTTTCTTTAAAATCCACAAATGTAATTAAGACATGCCCACCATTATAAAAACTAAACAAAACCAACCCCAAAACAAAACCCTAAAAAAGCACATTCATTTTATTACAGGACATATATGAAGTCACTGGGTAAAGCTCTTTTTTATGAACACTTTCGGAAAGCTCGCACTGAGTTCCAGCACAGCTCTATTATCAATCTGAGAACAGAAGGCACATCAAGTAAGGAGAGATCTTTGCAAGATTCCAGGAGTTTTCTTAAGGATGCCGGACTTACCATTCTTGTTCCTGTTTAAAAACAATACAAAATAAAATATTACACAATATTTATATAATATCCTGATGAAGAGTTCTTTTTGAGAATTATTTAAAATACATTTAAAATAGCCTTTTAAAGATTGAAAACATTTCTTAAAAGACTTAATATTGAAATTGTCCTGTAAAATTTTTTTCCAGCCAAGCTGGTGGATCTAGGACCTGAATTTCATCAGTGACCTACCCATTTGATTTTCATTCCTACCTCCTACCCTTTCCAATCAGCTCCTCCAGACTTTCCTATTTCTGTTCACCCCAGTTCAAAACTGTTTGCACATCTCATTTTCCTGAACCCATGGGTTCAATCGGGCCTCAATACTTACAATGATTCAACCTCTAATTCCATGCAGTGCAATTACTGAATGACTACCCTGTAGAAACTTCTGTCTCAGGGCACTGGAGATACAAAGATGAGTAAGACACGTGCCTGCCTTAAAGAACTCATTGACCAGAGTTGAAAGCAAATAAGTACAATACAGCTTGATAAGTTTTACAGTAAGTATAAAATGGCATGACTGGAAGACAAATGATGGCTGATGAGTACTATTTAGCTCATAATAAATTTGAAGTGATTATGGGGTATTCAGATGGAATATAAATCATATAAATTACGTAAAGCACCTGATACATGGCAGGTACTCAGTACATACCAAATATGACTAGGCTCTAAGATGTCATGTGTTGTAACTACAGATTTTCTAGGGAGGGAAAAAAAAAACCCACAATGGTATTGCGTATACATTCATGGGATGGGGATTAAAGTTTCTGAAACAGTAGTCTATGCCTTTTGCTCTGAGAAGTCCTATCTCCTCCCCTCCCTGCCACAGACTCTAGAAGCTGTGACTATACTGCTATCCTGACTGTGACCAGCCCTGGGACAAACCAATGCAGATCCTCCTGGGAATTCAGAATCGGGACTCATAAAGTCTCCAGTGCCCACTCAATCTCTTGAACTAAAGGCATGGAAAACTGGGTCAGGACTGCTGTATTTGGCCATGTGTACCCAGAGAAGCAGAGATGGCCAGCATGACAAGAGAAGAACAAAGCAAGACCAGAGAGAGATGCAGACACGAAGCCTAAGGCAGCAGAGGGAGGGCATCGGGGATGGGGGCCTCAGCAGGCAAGACAGGAGAAGGAAGGAAAAAGAGAAAAAGCTCCCTCGCCTTTTGATGGTTTTCAGTCCCTCCTGAGGTCTGACCACAGCCAGCTTCTACCCATGGGATCTGAGATGGACACCTGTATCTTCATGATAACTGTCTTTTTCTTAGTTGGTGGCTCAGATGGTAAAGAATCTGCCCACAATGTGGGAGATTGGGTCAGGCAGATTCCCTGGAGAAGGGAATGGCTACCCATTCCAGTATTCATGCCTGGAGAATTACATGGACAGAAGAGTCTGGTGGGCTACAGTCCAAGGGGTCGCGAAGAGTCAGACATGATTGAGAGACTAACACTATACTGTAAGCTATCCTGATGGGGATTTTGTTATATAAGGTCAGAAAACTTCACCGAAGCCTGTGAAGTTTTTCACCTAGGGTTGTGACCATTGTCTATTTGCCAGTCTTGGTCATTTGAATCTGAGTTTTCTGATAAATTGTTGCTGTTCAGTTGCTAAGCCGTGTCCAACTCTTTTGTGACCCCATGGACTGTAGCCCTCCAGACTCCTCTGTCCATCGGATTCCCCAGGCAAGAATACTGGACTGGGTTGCCATTTCCTCCTCCAGGGGATCTTCTAGACCCAGGGATCAAACCTGTGTTTCCTGCCATTGCAGCTTGGATTCTTTACCACTGAGCCACTAGGGAAGTCTTTCCTGATAAATTTGGAGCTCCCAAAGCCCAAGAGAATTTCAAGGAAGGAAGTCAGACACTGAACATTTAACTAGGCTAGTGTCCCCTGTCATATTCTTCCAGGGCACTCTGTGCTGTGGTTTTGTTGTCTGCTTAGGCACAGTCTTGTTTTTAGTCAGCTTGCTCTTTCAGGGCACTGAGTGTCTCTAGTGTTGAAAACAAGGCCAAACACAGTATATGCTCAATAGGTGTGTAATCAACAAAAGGATGAAGGGATGGTGGCTAATTTCCCAATGCCATTACCTTGGTGTAGACCCTCATTAGATGGATTATTGCAGCCAATCTCTCTGATTTTGATCTCTTTCTTCCCCAAGTCACCTACTACTCATTTCCAGGTAAGGATTCCTAAAACATAGCTCTAAATATATCACTCATACCCCTAACTGAAGCCCAGTAAGAGTTCTTCCTTGTTTAATTTTGTGCAGATTCCTCATCCTGGTGTTCAAAACTCCCCATGTTACTCTCCATTATACCAACATTTTTGATCAAATAAGACTGCCTATTCTCTAAAGATATCCTGTGATTTCAACTCCTCTGCTTTTGCTTCATGCTATTCTTTCTGCCTAAAATGCCCTCCTCCCCCAATTGTCTGCTCTCATTTTTTAAGTCTATCTTTCAAATACCTATTAGCCTTTTTTTTTTTAATTTATTTTATACATTTATTTATTTGGGGCTGTGCTGGATCTTTGTTGCTAAGCGTGGGTTTTCTCTGGTTGTGGCAAGCGGGGGCTACTCTCTAGTTGTAGCACGTGGGTTTCTCACTGCAGTGGCTTCTCCTCTTGCTGAACATGGGCTCTAAGACAACTGGGCTTCAGTAGTTGTGGCACATGGGCTCAGCTGCCCCGCAGCATGTGGGATCTTCCTGGACCAGAGATCGAACCAGTGTCCCCTGCACTGACAGACGGATCCTCAACCACTGGACCACCAGGGCAGTCCCCTATTAGCCTTTTGAATTAAGCCTTTCCTTATTTCTCTGATCATATATATATTTCTCTCTGCTTTGAGCCTCATCAAGATGGACTTGCTTCTAGCTTGCATTACAGTTATTTATATGCTTGTTTTATTTCTTCTTGCTAGGTTATCAACTCTCTGAAGACAGGTACTCTATCTTATTCAGCTTGTACTGATAGATAAGTACATTCAGTATGAAGAAGTTATGCCACTTAACATTCATATGTGCTAATCACAAAATGACAAATAAAATAATGAGTATCAGCATGGTTGAACTAAGAATCCCTTTTAAAAGAAAACAATAAGGATTCTAACACTAAATGGTGAAAAGAAACCAAAAAAACAATAAAAACATAGCACAGTGGTTAGAAGCAGAGACTCTGGTTCAAGTCCAGATTCCTTACTAGTCAGGAGCCCTGGACAAATCATTTAACCTATTTCCACCTGTTTTCTCCTCTGTGGCTAATATATCTATTAATACCTCATGAGGTTATGGTGATGATTAAATAAGTTAAAATATGCTCAGAACAGTATAAAGCATACAGTCACTTTGGTGTTAACATTATGAATTATTATTAGTGATATTTTTTTACTGTGCTCTTTATATTTGAAAGAAGATGCTCCAATATATTTGCATGATGGTCATCTTCCATTGAAAATTATATAACTATACTCAGCAAAATAAATAATGATACTCCCTTCCTCATGCAAGTCACAAATATTTCAAAAGAAGTCATGATACTTCTTACCTGTATTTCTTTTATGTCTCTGTCAAGTAATTCATACATTCATAGACCAAACTTAGGCTGCCTGACAACAGAACCCATGGTCCGTAGCAACTGTGCTTTGTTTTGGGATCAGTGTTACTTATGTCTTTGTAGTTTGGTGGCATCTCTTTCAGATACTGACTACTTTCCATCTCTAGTGTATGTTTCGGGGTTTGAGGGTTTTTTTTTTTTTTTTGGAGGGGGAACTGTAAAATAGATTTTAAACAACACTGGCACCATCCTCTGAAGTGAAGCCTGATGGAATTCATGATTATTATTTTTTAATACAAATTTATTTATTTTAATTGGAGGCTAATTACTTTACAATATTGTGTTGTTTTCCCATACATCAACATGAATCCACCATGGCATGATTATTTTTAAAGGCCTTTGGCTGCTTTTTCTCATTGTCCCTGTGACTCTGCTTTTTTTTTTGAATATTTCAAAATATTTATCTTATAAAAAAGTCTAGGCTAATTCAAGGGAGAACATGAATAGGCAGGAAAAGAAACAAGCAAGTTAAGTGGATGTGGTGTTTTGAAAAGACAGTACTTATCCTGGGCTCAAAATCCTTGTACTTGTCCCTTGCTCTGCTACATGTTAACTGCTGGCTCCAGCACCCTCAACAATGAAAAGACAAATGATATACAGATTTCTGAGCTATGAAGATGAAGGAGAATATAACACAGATGAAGTATCTAGCCCAAAGTGTATATATAATAAACAAGAAGTTCTTCCTAAATTTTTTTAAATCAACTTTTTTTTATTGATTTTTAAAAATGTATTTACTTTTACTGAAGTATAGTTGATTTCTAATATTGTAATAGTTTCAGGTATATGGTATAATGATTCAGTAATTTTTGAAGATTATATTCCATTATAAGTTATTATAAGATACTGGATATAATTCTAGCATATATATATCTTTGTTGCTTAGTTTGTAACTATTAACCCCATATGCTTAATTTTCTATTCCTAAGTCTTTAAGAAACAATTTCTGCCTATAAGTAACTCTGATAAGTAACATGTGACTATATAAGCAACACCTACAAATGTACCATAAGCCTGGACTGTGGAGAGATTTTAAGTGAAACCAGAAACACCAGGGCTGAAAATCTTCAGGTTTCCCCTTGGTTAAATGTTGAATAAACAGGAAAAGATATAACTAGCACTTCAAGGACTAATCTATTAGTATTAACAGATTACTGGAAACACAGTGCAAGTGTTTTGGGTTCACAACTGTGTGGACAATTATAACCGTGGCATTCTAGCAATTCTGGCCAACATCAGAAGTAACAAAATATCACACGGTTTCTGGCTGTAAATTGCAATAAAGACACAAGGAATCCCAGAACTGGGAAGGATTTTCAATAGCTCTGCCTTAGGGAAGAACTATTCCTAAAAGCACAATCATCAGGGATAGAGACTTACAGTATTCTTTAATCAGAATTTAACATCAAGAAGCTGTGTGTGTGGGTCTTGAATTCATTATACAAACGAATTATTTCTTATCTGTCAATAAAAATGGAGAACACGGCTCATCCAAACTCTCATTCTTCTCACTAGACCAAGAACTAAGGATTATTCAGAGCTTTCTGATAAATTCAATGATAAAATTCTGTTATTGCCCTCCCTCTCTTACTTAAGGACAGTTATAATTATCAAGACAACATTTTGATTGCATCCAAGATTTTTTTTTTTTCTTTATAAAATGTCTGAGATTAGCTTTTATGTCAAGGCTTTAAAACAAAACTTACAGACTGCACCTTACCTAATATGTCCAGTTGGCGTAATCTGGTACAATTACACGCCAGTTCTTCGATGTCTGTGTCACACACCGACCTGTTAGCCGTGAGAAAGAGTTTCTGCAAGTTTGGAAGCTGGCGTGCCAGTCTGGCAAAGCACCCGGTGCTGCTCTGCAGAGTAGGGCACCAGCCGAGGTCAAGTTCCTCCAGAAGTGGACACCCCGAAGCCAGTTCGGCTATCCCGCTCTCAGTGATGTTCTTACACCTCCACAGATCCAGAGTCCGGAGTTTTTTACACTTGGCTCCTATCATGCTAGCTGTCACATCGTAGTCTTCAATCTGGAAATCAAGTAATTTCAGTCTTTCTCATACTATGCTCAGAAACAGAAACTGTCTGGAGCATGTTCAAACATCCTTAATCAGCTCCTGTTGTTTGCTTCCATGTAAACATCCCCACATTGCGGTTAATACAGATCTGCTCACTCATCTCCCAGAGAGGCCGCTGTTTCATAAAACAGCAAGAGTAATCACGCCCTTAAAAAGCCCCTTACAAGAATTCCAGACAGGATGTTAATGAATTAAATCCAAAGGCAGCCTGAAATCCTCAGGCCCTCTCCAAGAATTTGAGGATTACTTAGTGTATGCCTCCCATTTTGACAGTGTTGTTGCCACTTTGATAGGTATGTAAGATCTCCCTGAGAAAGGTCTATACTTTGCTGGGCATAAAAAAGTGAGTGAGTATGTTGATAGTACTAATAAGATACTAGTTTTGGTTAAATGAGGTCCTTGGAGACTGAAAATGCAACCTGAAAATAATTTAGATCGTGATACATGAGCTGATGTCAGTTATCAGAGGTGTCTATTGATTTAACTCATGATCATGGGATAAGCTTCTACTAATCAAGAATTAAACACTGTTCATGGACTTTGACTATTTTAATGATGTTTCTTTAAACAGATTCTTTTTAAGAGCTTTATTTGCTTTTGTTATAACCAGGTATTGGCATTATCACCAGACATCAAAAGGAAATGAAACAGCAAACATTTTCAATGATTACTTCCTTTTGTTTATTTCTTTATTCATATTTTCATCTACAATGTGCCAGCACTACTCCAGATATCAGGAACAACAGTGAACCAAAAAAATAAAATAATACTGTGTTCACATTTCTTGGACAGACATACAGACAGATAAGTGAGCAAAATAAATTCAGAGAGTGATAAGTAAAATAATAAAACAAGGTGCTGCAAGAGTGATTACAGTGGCAGGGGTTGAAGGAGGAAGTAGCGGCTGCCAGGGTCTCTGGGAACGAGTGGGGCACGTTCATAGATGTAATATGGAAAAACAGGTTCAGTGTCAGGTAAAGCTAGAAAATATTGGCTTAAGCAAAGGCAAACTGTCTCTTTATTGTAGGACACACTATTGAAAATGTCAGGAGGAGGATAGAGAAGCATAATTTCCTAATTTTGACCCAGAATTCCTATTTGCCCTACTCTTTCCCATAAATACACAACTTTCTAAATTGAATATCTTTTAGGACTAATGTTCCATAGGTCAACTTTGGAAAATGTTGCCTGCTACTACATCTAATTCCAACTATAAACATACATAATTCCAACTCTAAAGTGCCTGTGATCAGAGGCCTGTTTTTCTAGAGAATGCTGCTCTACTTTATAAGGAGGTAATTAACAGGCAGAAACCTCTAGCCAAAGTTAAAACAGGGTCCTTCCTAATCTAAAGAAGGGGTCTAACAATACGCAAAGATCCAAGTGACAGTAACTGGCTGGTGTGTTGTAGCAGAAAGTGCCACGGAATGTCATTGAGCTCATCTAGAAGAGAAACTAGAAGGACCCAACAGAAGCCCATGAAATGGCTTACTAAGGTAAAAAGTTGATCAGAAGTAAGCAAAACTTAATACTGAGTGAGCAGGCTCCCAAGACTATTTCCAGAGACCAAGATGAGCCTAAGCCTATGACAGTGAAATTGTCAGCACCTCAGTGATGTCTGACTCTTTGCAGCTCCATGGACTGTAGACTGACAGGCTCTTCTGTCCATCGAATTTTCCAGACAGGACTATCGGAGTAGGTAGCCATTCCCTTCTCCAGGAGATCTTCCTAACCCAGGGATCAAACCCAGGTCTCCTGCACCGCAGGCAGATTCTTTACAGTTGGAGCCACCAAAGAAGCCCACCTGAGTCTATACATGCGGTTTAACAAAGCCTAAGGAACTTTGATCTTGCAACCATCCTGCTTATTAAAGTCTTCCTAATAAGTGGATGCAAAACTGGAATGATGTAAGATTTCCTGAATCTGCTTTGAGTGTGTGCATCGGCGGGGGAGGTGGGGAGGTAAGAAAATAAAAAGGAATAGATTGCTCTACAGTCAGTTACACTGGGAGATGCATTTCCTTTGAGTGTGTATGCACACATACACATACACAGAACACACACACAGAAACACATCAAGGGCTCTGCTGTCCCTTAAGCGTCAGCACTATCTATTAACCGTGCCATTTAGTTGAAAAACATTTAATTCATGCCATGAATTCTTTTAATGACATGTAAACTGAAATTTTAAATCTCAAGATTATTCCAAGAGTCCCTAGACTTTTGGATTTCATAGACCAGTGACGCTTCAAAAATATGTGAGCATCAACATAGGCTGGTGTCCATCATTTCATCTTAATAAGGGCAGTAAAATAAACGCAAAAGCAAACAAAATAAATTTATCTACTATCATCAACATTTCCAGGAAATAATCTCAGATCCAAAAACTAAAATTAGCCTCGTGAAAAAGTTACCAAACTACTGGCATTTGGGTATGATTGATTTACTGTTTTGTAAAGAAGCCCAGAGAGTTAAATAGCTGTCTGAGACAACATCTTACTTGAGGCAGAGCCACCCACTTTACACCACACTATACTTCTCTCCTTGTTCTCATGGATAAGTAATATCCATGTTTCAAAGACAAACTTCAATTTAAGAAAAATGTTTGAAAGTGGGGTGCACAGTTGTTAACCATAAATCTGAAAAGCTGCGGGTGGGTGTGGGGTGAGTCGGGATAAAATTCACCCATGGGAAAAAAAAATCATTTTCCAATACTTACCATGACACAGCTACCCAAACTGAGATGCTGAAGGTCTGAACAGAAGTTCAAAATGCTGAGCAGGGCTGTTTGCTGCCATTGGGACCCATATCAGAGGCAAATAAGGAAAAAGAAAGAAAGTGAAACAAAGAGGTCAATTAGACATTAAAGGCTGTCACTGCTTTTCCTGAAATAGAGCTCAAAACCTCAGTTACAGACACCACAAATGCCATTTAATGAGTCCCCAGGTGTTCACACCATTGATTGGCTTGGAGTCAAGGTAATCATTACTCGTCTCCACATAAGTCGTCACTCTGTATATGATTTTGCATGTCCTAAAGACACCTATATTCCCTATGACCTCTCAGTGCATTTCCCAAAGGTAAGCAATTTGAAAGCCTGGTGAAGATGAAATAACAAGATAAGCCAAACCATCCTTCCCTAAAACACACACACACACACACACACACACACACGAGAGCTGGTGACAGTGTAGAACAGCACAGCTTTGACATTCACTGATCAGCTGCAGCCTGATGGAACTGCCAATAGCCACCCCAAATCAGGATGGAGCCGGTGACTTTAATGTCAAAGGATTCTCTTTGTTGACAAGGATCCCAACAACCATCGAGCACCTGTCACCAGCAACATGCTCACTGAAACGTATATACTGTGTGCTTTCTAGTCATGTTCCTGCCATTTCAGCCATCCATCCTGGGCAGTGAAAAGGGTCTCACCACTAAAGAAACCCAAAGGTGTGCGAGACTGCTAAATAATCATGGTTCCTGAAACATCTCTAAACAATCAAAATTTCACTTGATTACATGCCCACTGTGACAAATTTTAAAACAAACAATGCAAAACATTCAGATTACTAGTTTTTCTTTTATAAACTAAAAAAAATTACTACTCAAACATGTGGCAAACTTTCTAAATATTTGAGCTAAATAAATACCATCTAACAAAATTAAAATGATAGTATATAACCTCTGTTTAATCTATTTCAAGTATTACAAAACCAAAAAAAAAAAAAAAGCAGTTAGTGCTATATTTAAAATGGATTACCAACAAGGACCTACTGAATAGTAAATGGAACTCTGCTTAATGCTATGTGGCAGCCTGGATGGGAGGGGTGTTTGGGGGAGAATGGATACAGGTATATGTATGGCTGAATTCCTTCACTGTTCACAGCTAATTATACTTATTTAGGCAAACATTTTACAATAACTTACACAGTCTGCATATTAAATTGAGAATTAAAAATTCATTTAATTATAGATAAAAATGATCACTTTTCATTCCTACCTTAAAAAAGGAACTAACATAGAACATAAGAGATTTATATTGAATGATATCACACATCTTTCCTAAATAAGAGATGAGAGATCAAATGCTGATACCAAGCTATGAGGGGATAAGAATGACCTTGGAAGAGATGCTGTGAGGAATGTAACAAGGAGTCAAATAGAGATAAATAAAAGGGTTGATTGGTAGCCCTGGGGTGAGCAAGCACAAGTTAACAGTTTCCTGACTTTCTCCAGCAGAGCTCATGATAAGCCAGAGACTATGGGAATACCTAGATATCAGTTTAGGTTGGTCACTCAGTTGTGTCCAACTCTGCAACCCCATAGACTGCAGCACACCAGGCATCCCTGTCCATAACCAACGTCCAGAGCTTGCTCAAACTCATGTCCATCGAGTCAGTGATGCCATCCAAACATCTCATCTCTGTTGTCCCCTTCTCCTCCTGCTTTCAATCTTTCCCAGGTACAGAGCACACGTCTATAGATCAGCCTGCAATCTCTCCAAATTCAGTTAACCAATCTCTTCCTAGAGTATCTTTAGTATCTTTTCTTTTCTCTATTCTATTAGTATTCAGAATGAAAGTACTACTATTGATGATGAAGCATAAAGCAGAAACTGCCTCTTCACTTCCAGGCATAAAATGACCTGATTTTAGAGAAACCACAGACTCAATGATTTAGAGCAGGAGTTGATGAAATACTGCTCATTGGACTACTGTCTGTTTTTGTAAATAAAGTTTTGTTGAAACAAGGCACACCCATTTCTTTCTGTATTGTTTATAACTTTTCACTCTACAGCAGCAGGGCTGAGTAGTTATGACAGAGACCATATGTCCTGCAAGGTCGAAAATATTTATTATCCTCAGAATGAACGGGCCCACCTCCAACTTAAGAAAACAATTCTACCTTAATGACTACTTGAAGCACTTCTACACTTCTAGAACACACAAACAGATGGATTAAAGCAACATTAAGGGTACTGCAAAAAAGGTATTCTGAAATAAAAACTGAACAATTTTATGAACCTCTCATTTAAAAGATTTAAGATACCTTTAAGGTCCCCAAATGGACAAATTCTGCTGGTTAGTCCTGTAAAATTCAATATAAGCATAAGAGTAGCTCTATAAAATTAAAATACAATTTAAATAGTTAGTAGCTTTAATAATGCAAAGCAGCAGATTCATTTTCAAATGAGTCTGCAACTTCTAAACAAAGGTCAACGTTCTTTAAATCACTGTGGAAGGGGAGTCACTAAGAAGTGACTGGATCCACGTTAATTCCTTCTACAGAATTTTCAAAACATTCTCTAGGTCAGTAGTGCCCAGCCTTCTAGGCACCAGTGACAGGTTTCCTGGAAGATAATTTTTCCATGGACCAGGGTTGGGGGGACCAGTTTGGGGATGACTAAAGTGTACCATATTTATTGTGCACTTTATTCCTATTATACACCAGCTCTACCTCAGATCATCAGGCATTAGATCCCAGAGGTTGGGGACCCCTGTTCTATATGAATCCTGGCATCTGATAAGTAGGATTTCCACTCATAAAGAAAGAATCCTTTTGCATTCTACCTGAAATCTACCTACTGGCCTTGATCAGCAGCTTCAAAATCCAATGGATAACTATAGGTTACAGAGAATTATTATTGCCACTACTTGTTACAAGGAAATTTATTATGAAATAAAGGAGGGATTCCCTGGTGGCTTGTGGCAAAGAAGCTGCCTGCAAATGAAGACACTGGTACACTGCCTGGTCCAGGAAGATCCCACATGCCGTGGAATAACAAAGTCCTTGCACCACAACCATTAAGCCTGTGCTCTAGAACCCAGGAGTCCCAAATACTGAGCCCACATGCCACAACTACCAAAGCCCCAGTAACACTCTAGAGCCAGATCTGCAACAAGAGAAACCACTGCAATGAGAAGCCAGCCGCTAAGTCGTTTCAGTCGTGTCCGACTCTGTGCGACCCCGTAGACGGCAGCCCACCAGGCTCCCCCCGTCCCTGGGATTCTCCAGGCAAGAACACTGGAGTGGGCTGCCATTTCCTTTTTCAATGAGAAGCCTGCACATCACCCTAAAGAAGAGCCTCTGCTCACTGAAACTAGACAGAGCCTCTGCAGCAATGAAGATCTAGCACAGCCAATAATAAATAAATAAATAAAAAATTTTAAAGCATATGTAAAAGATGAAAGAAGATAGAAATTCCCTAAAGAAGAGCTTCTGCTCACTGAAACTAGACAGAGCCTCTGCAGCAATGAAGACCTAGCACAGCCAATAATAAATAAATAAAAAAAAATTTTAAAGCATATGTAAAAGATGAAAGAAGACAGAAATTCAAATTTTCATGGACAGTTATTTTAAGAGATGCTATCCATAAAGTCAGTTTTTATTCCAATCCCAAATAAAGGCAATGCCAAAGAATGCTCAAACTACCGCACAAATGCACTCATCTCACATGCTAGTAAAGTAATGCTCAAAATTCTCCAAGCCAGACTTCAGCAATATGTGAACCGTGAACTTCCAGATGTTGAAGCTGGTTTTAGAAAAGGCAGAGGAACCAGAGATCAAATTGCCAACATCCGCTGGATCATGGAAAAAGCAAGAGTGTTCCAGAAAAACATCTATTCCTGCTTTATTGACTATGCTAAAGCCTTTCACTGTGTGGATCACAATCAATTGTGGAAAATTCTGAGAGAGATGGGAATACCAGACCACCTGACCTGCCTCTTGAGAAATCTGTGTGCAGGTCAGGAAGCAACAGTTAGAACTGGACATGGAACAACAGACTGGTTCCAAATAGGAAAAGGAGTATGTCAAGGCTGTATATTGTCACCCTGCTTATTTAACTTCTATGCAGAATACATCATGAGAAACGCTGGACTGGAAGAAACACAAGCTGGAATCAAGATTGCCGGGAGAAATATCAATAACCTCAGATATGCAGATGACACCACCCTTATGGCAGAAAGCGAAGAGGAACTAAAGAGCCTCTTGATGAAAGNTCAAGGCTGTATATTGTCACCCTGCTTATTTAACTTCTATGCAGAGTACATCATGAGAAATGCTAGACTGGAAGAAACACAAGCTGGAATCAAGATTGCCAGGAGAAATATCAATAACCTCAGATATGCAGATGACACCACCCTTATGGCAGAAAGTGAAGAGGAGCTAAAAAGCCTCTTGATGAAAGTGAAAGAGGAGAGTGAAAAAGTTGGCTTAAAGCTCAACATTCAGAAAACGAAGATCATGGCATCTGGTCCCATCACTTCATGGGAAATAGATGGGGAAACAGTGGAAACAGTGTCAGATTTTAATTTTCTGGGCTCCAAAATCACTGCAGATGGTGACTGTAGCCATGAAATTAAAAGACGCTTACTCCTTGGAAGAAAAGTTATGACCAACCTAGGTAGCATATTCAAAAGCAGAGACATTACTTTGCCAACTAAGGTCCGTCTAGTCAAGGCTATGGTTTTTCCAGTAGTCATGTATGGATGTGAGAGTTGGACTGTGAAGAAGGTTGAGCGCAGAAGAATTGATGCTTTTGAAGTGTGGTGTTGGAGAAGACTCTTGAGAGTCCCTTGGACTGCAAGGAGATCCAACCAGTCCATTCTGAAGGAGATCAACCCTGGGATTTCTTTGGAAGGAATGATGCTGAAGCTCCAGTACTTTGGTCCCCTCATGTGAAGAGTTGACCCATTGGAAAAGACTCTGATGCTGGGAGGGATTGGGGGCAGGAGGAGAAGGGGACGACCGAGAATGGGATGGCTGGATGGCGTCACTGACTCCATGGGTGTGGGTCTGGGTGAACTCCGGGAGTTGGTGATGGACAGGGAGGCCTGGTGTGTTGCGATTCATGGGGTCGCAAAGAGTCAGACATGACTGAGCGACTGAACTGAACTGAACTGAACCCACAATCCCATCCCCAGCCCCTGACATCTACCAATGTACTTTCTGACTCTGTGAATTTCAGTATTCTAGGTACCTTGTAGAGGAGAGTGAAAAAGTTGGCTTAAATCTCAACATGCAGAAGATGAAGATCATGGCATCTGGTCCCATCACTTCATGGCAAATAGATGGGGAAACAGTGGAAACAGTGTCAGACTTTATTTTTGGGGGCTCCAAAATCACTGTAGATGGTGATTGCAGCCATGAAATTAAAAGACGTTTACTCCTTGGAAGGAAAGTTATGACCAGCCTAGATAGCATATTAAAAAGCAGAGACATTACTTTGCCAACAAAGGTCTGTCTAGTCAAGGCTATGGTTTTTCCAGTAGTCATGTATGGATGTAAGAGTTGGACTGTGAAGAAAGCTGAATGCCAAAGAATTGATGCTTTTGAACTGTGGTATTGGAGAAGACTCTTGAGAGTCCCTTGGACTGCAAGGAGATCCAACCAGTCCATTCTAAAGGAGATCAGTCCTGGGTGTTCTTTGGAAGGAATGATGCTAAAGCTGAAGCTCCAGTACTTTGGCCACCTCATGTGAAGAGTTGACTCATTGGAAAAGACTCTGATGCTGGGAGGGATTGGGGGCAGGAGGAGAAGGAGACGACAGAAGATGAGAAGGCTGGATGGCATCACCAACTTGATGGACAAGAGTTTGAGTGAACTCTGGGAGTTGGTGAGGGACAGGGAGGCCTGGCGTGCTGAGATTCATGGGGTCGCAAAGAGTCGGGTACGACTGAGTGACTGAACTGAGATACCTTGTATGTGAAAGAGAAAGTTGCTCAGTTGTGTCTGACTCTGTGACCAGATGAACTGTAGCCCAGCAGTCTCCTCTATCCATGGAATTCTCCAAACAAGAATACTGGAGTGGGTTGCCATACTTGCCTACAGGGGATCTTCCCATCCCAGGGATCAAACCCAAGTCTCTTGCATTGCAGATGGATTCTTTACCAGCTGAGCTACCAAGAACTCCTAGACATGTTGTATAAGTGAAATCAAACAGTATTTTTCTGCAGCTATGTATATTGGAATGCATTCTTAAGGTTAATGTATGCCCTACAAATAGACTGTACCTCCTTCTTCTTCTCCCTATGGTATACAGTAGGTTCTCATGTTATCTATTTTATACAGAGTAGTATATATATATATATATATATATATATATATATATATATATCTTTCCCAATCTCCCAATTCATCCCAACCATCTTCCCCCCTTGATGTTTTTGTGTTTCTTCTTTATGTGTGGGTCTCTATTTCAGCTTTGCAAATAGGTTAATCTTTACTATTTTTCTAGAATCCACATATATGTGTTAATATACAATATTTGTTTCTCTCTTTCTGTGTTAATATACAATATTTTTTCTCTCTCCTGACTTACTTCATTCTGTATGATGGTCCCTAAGTCCATTTATGTCTCTGCACAAGGTGCAGTTTCATTCCTTTTTATGACTGAGTAATATTCAGCTTTTTAGATCTAAAATGCTACACTTTGATTTCAAAGGGTATGCTGGATTATAATAACTATTGTCTTTTTCATTGAAAGAGATACAGAAAAACTTCCCTCATGGTCCAGTGTGTAAAACTCTACACTTCCAATGCAGGGAGCCCAGGTTCAATTCCTGGTCTGGGAGCTAGACCCCACATGCTGCAACTAAGATCAAGTGCAGCTAAAGAAATAAATAAGCAAATAACTATTTTAAAAAAGAGATATAGAAATGAAATGGGGTTCACAAATTCATTCTAAAACAAAGCTAATGTTTCACATAATTTATGTTTTGCTCAAGTCTTAGACAGATTAAATTTAAGGGACACAAAAGGTTGCAAATACCTAGACATTAGAGCATTCTACTTGGTTGCATTGATCTAGATCATTAAGATTTTATTTTTGATGAATGGACATTCAGCTAGATCATTAACTTGGTTGCTTCCAGGTTAGTGTTGGTTTACTGGCAGTGAAATCTACTCAGGAGAATGTTAGGTTATTTCCCAAAAGCTGAGGTTTATCTCCTTGTGCCTTTTACACTCCGGAAAGAAGGCACCAGAAGAGTCACTTGTTCTGGCCCTGATTTTTGTTGTCAGGTTCCTCCCCTGCCCTGCCCATCTGATACACACTTCCACTCTGTGTTAAAGTTTCTTCCCTGAATGTCTGCCAAATCTTCAGATCACAGGAACATCAGGTGAGGGGGTGAAAGTCTTAGTTGCTCAGTTGTGTCCAATTCTTTTCAACCCCATGGGCTGCAGCCTGCTAGGCTCCTCTGTCCATGGGATTTCCCAATCAAGAATACTGGAGTGGTTTGCTATTCCCTTCTCCAGGGGATCTTCCCAACCCAGGGATTGAATCCCCATCTCCTGCACTGGCAAGCAGATTCTTTACCCTCTAAGCCATCAAGGAAGCTCTCAGGGTGAAGGTGCTGCCAATCTGCCTCTAGAGAAGAAAGAACACAGAAATGTCCACATCCTCACAAAGATGCTCTCCTGGGACCATGAGTTTACAGGCACCAAAGAACCATCCATCCATCGGCAGCCAGATTTCTCTACCCAAAACACAGAAGCTCACTTCTTAAGGATGAAGCAAGTCTGGGACTGCTGCTCTCTGCTGTTTAATAACAGGAGAGGTGAAAGCCATGCTTCAGACTTTTGCCAAGTGGTAAGCAATACTGATCTTTCAGCACTCTTGCTTCTAAAGGAAGGGCTACGTGGGTGTCCCTGGTGGTCCTAAGGGTTAAGAATACAGCTTGCAATGCAGGGGACATTGGATTGGGTTCAATCTCTGGTCTAGAAAGATCTCACATGCCTTGTGACAGCTAAGACTGAGCATCACAACTACTATGACAGCTGTCTAGAGCCTGAAAGCCACAAATACTGAGCCCTTGCACCCTAAAGCCCACGTGCTACAACTGGAGAGGAGCCGCTGCTCAGAGAAAGCCAGAGAGCAGCAGTGAAGACTCAGCACAGCCAAAAAATTAATAATTTTTTTTTAATAAAGAAGGAGCTAGGATTCAGGATCAGGAAGGATTCAGGAAATCTCTTTGCTCTAAAATCTGCAGCCTGGTGTGATGACCATTAGTGGCAGAAAGAAAAGTTTAAGAATCTTCCCAAAGTGTTTGCTAACCGTATAAGGATAAAAATCTGGGGCACTCTTGAAAAATACAAACTGGCTGGTTTTTCCTTCCATCATATTCCTCTATGGCTCCTCCTGAGCTTGGTGGGACTTACATGTCATTCTTATAGGACAACTCCATGGTGGGCTCTTTGTCTTCATCAGGAGAATGTCCCAAGTTAAGACAAACAAGTGATATATCTATACAATGGAACACTACTCGGCCATTAAAAAGAATGAAATTATGCTGTTTGCCGCAACATGGATGGACCTAGAGACTGCTGAGATTGCTCATACTGAGTGAAGGAACTCAAGACAGAAAGATATCACTTGTATGCATAATCTAAAAGGAAATGATACAAATAAAGTTACTTACAAAATAGAAACAGACTCACAGACTTAGAAAATGAATTTATGGTTATGGTGCAGGGCAGAGGGTGAGGGGAAGGAATAGTTAGGGAGTTTGGGATGGATGTGTGCACACTGCTATATTTAAAATGGATAACCAACAAGGACCCACTATACGGTACGGGGCACTCTGCTCAATGTTATGTGACAGACTGGATGGGGGTAGAATTTGGGAAAGAATGGATACATGTATACGTATGACTGAGTCCCTTTACTGTCCACCTGAAACTATCACAACATTGTTAATCAGCTATATTTCAATACAAAATTAAATAAAAAATAAAATAAAACAAATTTGAAAACATGAAATGAAAATCAATGACAAGCACAAAATTAAAGCACTCTGTTTCCTCCCAAATCTCATCCAGTCTTCCATCCTAAGGGGCCTTAGGACCAAGCCCAGTGATTGCAGTTGGCAGCAAATATTTGCCAAGATGCATTTGACATCTACAAAATCAGAAGATGTGAATTAGTGGGCTGAAGCCACTCTAGGCACAAGTTAATTAATGGTCTCACTGCGCCTCTATAATTATAAGTTTTGCCTCAAGTCTCAAATTTTTAAGTATTTAGAAGATATATTTAAGCAGTTTAGAGCATTACCGTTTAGCAGAGAAGAATTGTCTGCTAAATAGATTTATTTATCACAGTTCTAGAGGCTGGAAGAGTCTGGGATCAGGGTGCAGCATGGTTGGGTGAGGGCCCTCTTCTGGGTCACAGACTCCTGCTTATGTCCTTGCATCATGGAAGGGATAGGAGAGCTCTCTGGAGTCTCTCTTTCTCTCTCTCTCTCTCTCATTTTTTTTTTTGGAGGAGAAGACAGTTTATTTCAAGTGAGACATCATTAGTATTATCCCTAAAATATTAATTAGTGGTAATTGATGCTGTGAAAGATTGAGGGCAGGAGGAGAAGAGGGGGACAGAGAATGAGATGGTTGGATGGCGTCACCAACTCAATGGCCTTGCGTTTGAGCAAACTCCGGAAAATAGTGAAGGACAAGGAAGCCTGAAGTGCTGCCATCCATGGGGTCGCAGAGTCTGATACAATTTAGCAGCTAAACAACAACAAAAATACATATTTAACATTCTTTTCCCATCAGAAAATATTACTAAAAGGATGTTCAGCATTTAGAAACCGAAATAGATTGCTGTGATTATTAATCACCTCCCTGAAGCCCTACCTCTTAATAGCATCAGTTTTGGAGATAGGTTTCAATGTGTGAATTTTAGGGGGACACAACACTCAGGACATATCAAGTGGATAAAATTTTAGTTTAGCAAGTGCTCTTCCCACCTTTCCATAGGAGTTTACTTTCCCACTCCACTGATGTTGGCTATGGCCATACGATTTGCTTTGCCCGATGGAATTTGCGTGGGTGTGGCTATGTGCCAGCACTAAGCAGAGCTTTCAAGTGGTATCTCATGTTTCCATTTTAACCACTTGCATCCCCATTCTCTGCCATGAGAACGTCGAGTTCTAGACAGGAAATCGTCCTTCAGTCTGGTCCTACAACGAGAATTCATATGGAGCAAAATTCTAAACCGTTCCCCAACTTGGAGCAGAGCCCTGAAAGCCATTGCACAGACCTGTGAACAAGAAAGAAATATTTGTAGCTGTAAGCCACTAAGAGTTTGAGGCTCGGGCTTCCCTGGTGGTCGAGTGGTTAAGACACCTGGCTTCTACTGCAGGGAGCACAGATTCAATCCCTGGTCAGAATACTAAGATCCCAAATGCTGTGCAGTGCAGCCAAGAAAAAATCAAAAATATTTTTTTTACTTTTTTAGAAATTGGGAGATTCTTTGTTCTATTGCTGCAAAAGCTATGGCCCAAATAAGCTGCCTCTTGGTACCCAACTCTACCTGCAACTGGTAAAGTTCCACTCATTGCTCTTTTACATACCAGCTTTCCCATAAGACTTCATCTGAATAAAAGAATTCTGCTGCTAAACACACAAAACACCAGCTGCATTTGATTATTTTTCTAAAAGTGTTCATCAACACGTGATTTTAATATTTTATCATTTTAAAAATACACGTTTATGATCATGTGTATTTTTCAATTCTCCTGCTGCAAAATAAGCAATAAAATCAAGACTTGAACAAGTTAAAAGTTATAATTTTAAATAAATCTCTCATGTTTATGTTCTTATTTGTGTTATTAATTTCCAGATGTGAAATTGGCAAAAACATTTAGATATCATTCCAACAAGGTAATTCATGATAGATTTCCTTTTAAATACTCCCAGCTCAGATTATTTCAAAGGTCAACAAATTGTCATTTGGTCAAGGTTTTTTTGTTTTTTTTCTTTTACAGATGTGGGAAACAGCAAGGGCTTAGAGACAACTCCAGGCTGGTCACATGTACAGGGCACAGTGGAGCCCGACTCTGAAGGGGGTAGGCCCTCAGCTCTGGCCTGGTCCCAGCCTCAGCAACCATGTGACCTGGCTAAACCCTGGCCTCCATGGCCTGTTCACCTTTCCCTCCCCTGCTCACAGTCAGTCCCATCAACAGATGCTGTGCATGGGTACACTCATATGCAATGGACTTTTCCTACCCATCGTTCCCTCTCTTCAAAATTAATCTTTCTGTGTGCTATGCATCTGGGTGCTGAAAGGTAACCTGCAATCAAATCTTATAAATACATTGATATGATTGTATCAGAACCACGAGGGCTTCCCTGGTGGTCCAGTAGTTAAAAATCTGCCTTGCAATACAAGGGACACTAGTTTGATCCCTGATCCCGGAAGATCCCACATGCCTTGGAGCAACTACTGAAGCCCACACATCCTAGAGCTTGTGCTCTGCAATAAGAGATGCCACTGCAATGAGAAGCCTGAACACTGCAACTGGAGAGTAGCCTCCACTTGCTGCAACTAGAGAAAGCCTGCACAGCAACAAAGACGTAGCACAGTAAAAAAAAAAAAAAAAAAAGTACACTGAGGTCCAGGTTTTAAAGTAGGTGCCAGGTTAGGATGCTAGTGTTCTCAGGAGGCTAGTCTCTTAGAATTGTCCAGTGTTTTAGTCTAAAAAAATGGATAAGGGTTGTTCCAGACATCATAGGAAGTCTGCTAAGAAGCTAGTTTTAGCATTTTGCACCAGTTTAAAGACGTTCAGTGAAGAGCCCTGGTCCTGGTGGATTATCTGGAAGGCCATTCATTTCAGAGGACACACTCCTAAAATGTGTTTATTGGCTGTGCTGGGTCTTCGGCCCTGCACGGGCCCCTCTCCAGTTGCAGCAAACAGGGTCTACTGTCCAGGCTCAGTGCTCGGGCTGCCCCGGGTAGTGGTCCCTCTCATTGTGGAACATGGAACGTGGGCTCTAGGGTGCACAGGCTTCAGGAGATGCTGCACGTGGGCTCAGTAGTTGTAGCTCCCAGGCTCCAGAGCACAAGCTCGGTAGTTGTGGTGCACAAGATTAGTTGCTCTCATATGGGATCTTCCCAGATTACGGATCGAACCCATGTCTTCCGCATTGGCAAGTAGATTATTCATTACTGAGCCACCAGGGAAGCCCCCTCTAAGATTTTGGCCTAAAAATTTGTGACCAGTAATTTCCTCTAAAATGATCTCAGTTTTATCATCAGTGAAGCAACAGATTGGATTAGATTTTTTTTTTAATCTTCCTACTCTACTTCCTTCCATACCTCAATTTTTAGCCTATTCTCTTATTAAGCATATCAATTATTTTAATTCTAAGATATTCTGAATATATAAATACACACAAAGAATGATTTAATAGTTCCTATGTATCCACAGTTATATTGAAAAGATGTTAATTTATTTCTTCACATTTACTCTCTGTCACAATCCAATTTTGAAAATGTTAAAATATGAGAAAATGGCCCTTTTAAAGTCAAAAAGGTATGGTACATTAAGAGGAAATCACACACACATTATAAACAATTATGAAAAGAAGAACATTACATATGAAACCCCATGGAAGAGGGCCAAATCTATAATCAGAAAAAAAAAATAATAACCTGAGATGTTTTCATTGTTTACCATAGCACAAAGAAAATAAACTCTACAAAAGCAAAAGAGTAATGGATGAGCTATGAAGAAAGGAAATAAAGGATTTGATTTGAACTAATCTTTAATTCCTTACCCTCTCATCTTCCCATTTGAAAAACAAAGCTATGTTGTTTAGTTGCCAAGTCATGTCCAACTCTTGTGACCCCTCGGACTGTAAGACTGCTGGGCTCCTCTGTCCATGAGATTTCCCAGGCAAGAATACTGAAGTGGATTACCATTTCCTTCTCCAGGGGATCTTCCTGACCCAGGGATTGAACTTGCATCTCCTGTGTTGGCAGGTGGATTCTTTACCACTGAGCCACTGGGGAAGCCAGACCAAACTTATAAAGGAGAGAAAAATTCACTTAAAATTTGAAAAATAGGAAAAAGTACCATAACTGTAGAGACACGCTGAGGACCTTCTTGACTGGCACTTTTTCAGATCTTTACAGAAATTCCAACCAGACTATGGTTCAACCAATGTGAAGTGGCCAGTGTCCCCATCAGAACTACCCCCAAAATTTCCTTGTAACTGGGAGAGGAAAGGACTTGAGGGAGTAGCCATTTGGCAGAAAATAAAGAGAGGGTCAACGTCATGATGACCTTAGGGAGTAGATGGATGTGGGCAAACAGAGTTATCTACATGACTCTCCTTCCTGAAATCCAAGGAATGGGTCTGCTGTGTAAAATAGAGAGAAATGCCACAATTAGAAAAGGAGGCAATGCCACTACCCATTTTAGAAACCAACCACCCCAAAGATATGAAAAAGGGCACTGCCATGAGGTCTCTCTATGCTGTGTTAATAAGTCCCCTATTAGCTTCCCTGACTGCTCCTTTATCTCCTTTGGATAAAGGAGATGTGTTCTTTATGGTGGTGTCCCATTTCTATCTTTGAGGGTATGTGTGATTTGGGGGATGGATTTATCCTTTCTGACCCCAGATATCCTTTCCATGTTTATTCATTTCGTTTTCTTTAATTTCAATCTCTTGATCTCTGTTGAGAGTCTTTTCTTTCTATGGAAAGAAATAATCTTTTACCAGTGGAAACATTAGTCATCCTGCCTCCTCATTGAAAAACTTTTTTCTCTTGAGAAGGTGCCAATATCATGGGTGTACACTCATTCATTTCTGTAAGGATAGCTATCAGGGCTGTTGTTTGTAGCCATTATTTCTTTAAATTGAAGCATGATACTTTACAGCCTGTTATTTTAAGTAAAATGGAGGCCTAATGGATGGCTTACCCCTTCACACTGCATTTCTAGCGATTTCATTTGCAAGCGTATCAAATGCCTTGAGATGAATGAGTTTTGCCCTTCAATGGAAACTGGCAAAGGCAGAGCTGAGCTGAGCAACTTGCAGATAAATATTAATAGCGATTGCTCAGATGCAAAGGTCAAGAAATAAAGCTCAAATACTTGTCTTTACTTAAACACTTAAATTATGTAAAATTGAAAATCCATTCTCATTTTTAAGTGAACACATTAATCTTCTAAGAAGTGAAAGAAGTTATCATGAATTTAGGGAGAGGGAGTAATTTAGTCCTGACTTTCATCATCCCTCCAGAACTAGATGAAGAAGTAGACCCGTCAGGGGGTTCATAGGGCACTGATGCACAAATGGACAAAAATCCACCACTGGGGTAGATAGACCCCCCCGGGCAGCTGTAGTCACTGAAAGGTTTATGCTCAAGTCTTGATCATCACCCCTTGAACGTGGGTGAAACCTATGACTTGCCTCAAACTAATATAAAATAAAAGACTATGGTGGGTACTTTCTTGGTGGTCTAGTGGTTAAGACTTTGCTTTCCAATGCAGGGGTGCAGGTTCAATCAGGGTTCCCCTGGTCAGGGAACTAAGATAACGCATGCTTTATGGCCAAAAAACCAAAAGGTAAAACAGAAGCAATATTGTAAAAAACTCAGTAAAGACTTAAAAAAAAGAAAACTATGGTCAAAGTGGCAAGATGTTAACATCTGTCATCACGCTATGGGTGTACATATGTATGCATGTGCAAATATATTCAAGAGTGATTCTCCACTGCCATTTTTTTAAAATGAATGTGTTTCTATTTCTCTTATAATTAAAAAGTGCAAACATTCTGTTGGACCATATAAATGGCTGAGCATCAAAGAATTTGATGCTTTCGAATTGTGGTGCTGGAGAAGACTCTTGAGAGTCCCTTGGACAGCAAGGAGATCAAACCTGCCAATCCTAAAGGAAATCAACTCTGAATATTCATTAGAAAGACTGATGCTAAAGCCTCAATATTTGGCCACCTGATGCGAAGAGCTGACTCATTGGAAAAGAGCCTGATGCTAAGAAAGACTGAAGGCAGGAGGAGAAGGGGGCAACAGAGGATGAGTGGCTGGATGACATCACCAACTCAATGGACATGAATCTGAGCAAATTCCAGAGACAATGGAGGACAAAGAAGCCTGGCACCCTGCAGTCCAAGGGGCCAAAAAGAGTGGGACATGACTTACCAAGTAAACCACAACAATACATTCTGTAACTCAGCCACAGCCTTTACATCCAGGTGACTTCTTCACTGGATCTCAATTTCCTTTCATATAACAGATTCTTGTTCCTGAAGGCAGTTAGCTTTCCATCATTCTTTCTGTCTAGATAACATCCAAAAACAAGCCAACAGGTACTTGACTATGTACCCAGTTGTCGCATGTAATCTGAAGTAAGTTCATCATGAACGCTACAGCCTCAGAAACAACAGTGACCCCATACCCAAGGACAGTGGCCTCCAAGCCCATTTCTGAATAAGTGAGCTGCCATGATGTCAGGTGGGCTATGGAGAGGGACCACATGAAGAACTTTGAGCAGCTTCTATAACCTGAAAAAGACTCAAGGCCAACAGCTAGCAAGAAAGCAGGGAGCTCAGTCCTATAGGAGATAAATTCTGCAACAACCCAAGGGAGCTTTGAACTGGATCTTTCCCCAGGCAAGCCTCCAGTGAGACCCTCGTCTTGACCTACATCAGGTTTTCTACCTGAAGAGACCCTGAAGGGGAGAATCCCATTATGCTGTTCCTGGATTCCAGCCCACAGAAAACTGTGAGTAGTGAACACATACTGTTCAAGCTTCTGAATATGTGGTCATTTGTGATGCAGCCATGGAAAACTAATACAACCATGGAACAGGTGAAAAAATTGGAGAAAATTGCATTTGCCAGAGTCTATTAAGGGGAGTAGCAAATGTGGTTGGACTGACTAAAGTCATGAGGCATATAGATTCAGGGTTAGAATCTTTGGAACCAAATGTATTAATTGTCCTGTGAGGAAAGTAGTTACTGAAAGGCCATTGTTTTGCTGAGGGGTCTATGAAGTTTCAAAGTCAGAACTAAATGACTCAGAACAGTAGAGAAGACCTTGCTGGTTGCCCATTGTCCACAGAATCCTCTCCCTTTCCCCTGCAGCACTCAGTGTTGTTCAGTCACTAGGTCATGTCAGACTCTTTGCAACCCCATGGACTGTAGCCAGGCTCCTCTGTCCATGGAATTCTCCAGGCAAGATTATTGGAGTGGCTTGCCATTCCTTTCTTCAAGCGATCTTCTCAACCCAGGGATTGAACCTGGATATCCTGCCTTGCAGGCAGATTCTTTACTGTCTGAGCCACCAGGGAAACCCCATTAATCTTTATATACACATGCAAATCTTTCTTAGCGATTACTTAGTTGAATTGTAGAATCAATCTGTTCAGTTCAGTTGCTCAGTCATGTCTGACTCTTTGTGGCCCCATGGACTGCAGTATGCCAGGCTTCCCTGTCCATCACCAATTCTTGAAGCCTACTCAAACTCATGACCATTGAGTCGGTGGTGCCATCCAACCATCTCATTCACTGTCATCCCCTTCTCCTCCTGTCTTCAATCTTTCCCAGCATCAGGGTCTTTTCCATGAAGTGATAGGACTGGATGCCATGATCTTATTTTTCTGAATGTTGAGTATAAACCAACTTTTTCACTCTCCTCTTTCACTTTCATTCAGAGGCTCTTTAGTTCTTCTTCACTTTCTGCCATAAGGGTGGTATCATCTGCATATCTGAAGTTATTGCTGTTTCTCCTGACAATCTTGATTCCAGCTTGTGCCTCATCCAGTGTGGCATTTTGCATGATGTGCTCTGCATATAAGTTAAATAAGCAGGGTGACAATATACAGCTCTCCCGATCTGGAACCACTGTTCCATGTCCAGTTCTAACTGTTCCTTCTTGACCTGCATACAGATTTCTCAGGAGGCAGGTCACATGATCTGGTATTCCCTACAGAGTCAATAGGGTCCAGAATTTGCCCCAACTGCACATGCACACAGGTACAGTCCCATACAGTTTCTTTGTATTTTGGTGCTATAGGAGAAGTGTGTCCAGGTGCAAACTTTACAGCAAAGGGTCCCAGGTTCCAGCCTCATTCCCCATGAGAGACTCTACATCCTTGTTCTTAAGGGGTAAAGGGCCAAAGTTCTCTTCTGAAGGTTCTTCCTGCTGGTCAGGGTCCACAGATTCTAGCCTACCCAGAGGTTTAAAACTCCCTAGTTGGCTTTTCCAATGGCCTGTAGGGACCGGGCCACTTTCTACTGGGATGGGCTGAATTTCTTGAACCATCGTGAGCCTTACTTCAAATTTGCTATTGCATTTGGTTTGGTAACATTTTGTTTAGACTATTTATAGTTGTAAGGGAAATGTTTACAATCTTCCTTTTTTAGTTACCCTTGTCTGGTTTTGTTATAAGGGTTTTGCTAGGTCAGTGAAATCAATTGGGGCAGATATCCATTGTTTTCCCTGCTCTGAAATACCTTATATTACATAGGAATTCCGTGTACCTAGAATGTTTTCTAAAACTTGCTGGTCAAATTTTCTGACCTAGTGCCTTTGGACTGAACATTTAAAATGGGGACAAAGTCTTTATCCCACAAGTATGGATTAAAAACATTTAGAAATATCAAACAGGTAATGGACATGTGGACATGGAGGGGAATAGAGGGGTGGGATGAATTGGGAGATTAGATTTGACATAAAGATACTACTGTGTGTAGAACATATAGCTAGTGGGAAGCTGCTGTACAGCACAGGGAGCTCAGCCTGGTGCTCTGTGATGACTAGAGGAGTGGTACTGGGTTGGGGTAGAAGGGAGGCTCAAGAGGGAGGAGATATATCTATACTTATGAATGATTAACATTGTACAGCAGAAACTAACACAGCACTGTAAAGCAATTATTCTCCAATTAAAAAAAATTAAATTTAAGAAAAAAAGAAATAGCAAACTAAATTGGTACCCACCCCAACACACTCACACATGTAACTGTAATTTGTCAAGAAAACAACATGTAATATCGTCCCAGTTTGGGCCAGTTAGAAGGAAGTGGAGAAGAAACTTCATAAAATTCACCACGAGGGAAAACACCAGAAAGACCTGAAGATAAAAAGCTGAACTGGGCTCACCACAAAGATTTTTCAACAGCACTGACCTCTTTTAATCACAACAATAACACAGAACTTCTGTTCAGATGGATTGCAATACAACTCAACTTCTTAGGCTGACATTTAGACCTTTTCCGCATGACTGACCTTGTCATAAAAAAGTTCACTTCCCAGAGGACTTACACATTAAGGTATCATTTTACTTTGCAAATATGCAGAGAGTTTAGCACAGGATCTGGTTCATGGTAGATATTCAATAAAAGTGAGTTTGCTTCTCCCAGACCCAAAAAAAATTTCATTTCATCTAAACATATTCACTTCTGTTCTCACAGAAAGAAAGGTAGCAGGTAATGGCGTTATTTAATTTAGTAGCTGGAAATGAATGCCAGCTGCATGAACTTCAGATGCAATCAGAATTGCAGAGTCTCAACGCAATCTGGACATAAAAAAATAAAATAATTTTGTAAAGGCACAGTATAGCCAGTCAGCCAAACCTCATCCTTGGAGAGGGTTGGCTTTTCAGTCAGCTTCCATATGGATCTGAAACTTCCAGACCTTGAGTTCTGGCAGTTTAGAGTCCCAAGATGTGTAGAACTGGGCAAGAATGACTAACCCTGGGGTTTCAAAAGTAATTAATGAATCCATCTTCCACTTGCAAGTATGTCAGCTTTGGTCTCTAGTTCAGAACAATTCTTACTATATCACACATAAAACAAAATTATTTGCTTTGTTTTTTATAGATCATTCCATACATTCTTTCCATGTTTGGACACAATTTACTGGCTCTAATAAAGGGAGAGCTTTGTATTTCATTTTAATTCTGTAACTCATAGAGCCATTGTTTTAAGGATGACTAGGTTAACATTGGGCTTCCCAGGTTGTGCTAGTGGTAAAGCATCAATCTGCCAGTGCAGAAGACAAGGGAGATATGGGTTCAATCCTTGGGTAGGGAAGATCCCCTGGAGAGCATGGCAACCCACTCCAGTATTCTTGCCTGGGAAATCCCATGGACAGAAAAGCCTGACAGGCTACAGTCCGTGAGGTCGCAAAGAGTCAGACAAGACTGAGTGGTTGAGCACACACACTCACTGGTTGACATCAGCAGCCAGAGACTGGGATTCCAGCATGCCAAACATCTGTTGAATGTGCACATATTTTAGATGGTTTTAATATAGCTAGATATTTGATATCAAATGGAAACACTTTGATCAGAATCCCTGCCTAAAGCTATAGATAGCTACAGTTAAATGTGTTGTCTTGTGAACTCTCCTTTGGAAATTATATATATGTGGCAGACACCTCTTGTTGCTACCCTGTTTCCACTCTCTCTCTTTTTTAATCTCACTAGCAGAATGCTAACTTTGAGATATACCCAGATAAAATATTCATTTTTCCAATTGGCATTGAAACATAGAAATGGCTATGGGATAGAATTATGAACAATGAGATACAAATACAAGTCTGCTAAGGATTTATGTATGATAAGTGCTTTTGTTTTCTTCTTTTTCTTTTCATTTTATTTCTGTTCCTCTTCCCTCTTGTTGTTGTTCAGTTGCTAAGTCAGGTCCAACTCTTTGCAACCCCATGAGCTGCAGCATGCCAGGCTTCCCTGTCCTACACTGTCTCCTGGACTTTGCTCAAATTCATGCCCATTGAGTTGGTGATGCTATCCAACCACCTCGTCCTCTGACACCCTCTTCTCCTCCTGCCCTCAGTCCTTCCAAGCATCAGGTTTTTTCCCAATGAGTCATCTCTTCATATCAGGTGACTGAAGTATTGGAGCTTCAGCTCCAGCATCAGTCCTTCCAATGAATATTCAGGACTGATTTCCTTTAGGATTGACTGGTTTGATCTCCTTGCCAGTCCAAGGGACTCAAAAGAGTCCTCCAGCACCACAATGTGAAAGCATCAGTTCTTTGGGGCTCAAGCTTCTTTATGGGCCACTCTCACATCCATATATGACTACTGGAAAAACTATAGCATTTATTTATTTTCCTGCCTGGAACATAGTATCCAGGCTGGAGTTGGAACAGCTCTATTTGAATCACGAGGTAACACATATCATGATAAAAACACATACTAAAGATGGTTGAGTGGGCAGAGAGATGGTTCCTGAAATGTTGATTGCTGCATAGAGCTACTTATTATATGAGAAAAATAACCCCTTATTTGCTTAAGCCACAATAGTTATTATTATTTACAGTTGTATATAATCTAGATTGGTGTTACAGACTTTCTGAAATTCCTTTCTCTTAAATTTTAATGATCATATCTTTATTTTAACTCTTGGATGAGAGAGTTGGATTCATTTGAAGAATGTAGAGAGAAAGTGTGACATTTGTATTTTTATTATATTGAACTTATAGTCACTTTCAGAGTTAGTGATCCCCATCTTATATGTGTGGTCATCTGGAAAAGAATATATAGGCATATATAACCCATAGAAAAGCAAAGTCTGGGTGGCTCTCAGGTTCCCAATTGTAGGTTTTTACATGAAAGTTACACTGATTGCACAGATGCATGTGTCTGAAACATGCATCATGTGCAAGAAACATGTTCCCAGAGACATCAGAACATCACCTCTCATTATTCAGTGGCTTCCATCTCCCAAAAGAGGATCCTACAGGTTCAAGAATGCCTCAGAATTAAAGAATTACTGAAGGTATGCTTGGAATAGTCAGGATGGCCAATATAGCACACCATTCAATAGAGAATGATTCCAGTAGAATTTGGATATAGAACTTGTCCAGATGAGTTCATGGATCTGGTTATCCATGCTGCACCCCTGACTTTGCTGAGGTTTCAGTTTTCTATTGCTCCCATGTAGATGTGGGGGATGTCCTGCCCTCATTGAGGAGTATTGGTTCTAACACTGAGGTCTAAACAAGTTCATCTTTTATTGATATAAATGAGTCTAGAATTAATGACCAACTATTGAGCAGATTGGGCTTCCCTGGTGGCTCAGTGTTTAAGGATCCACCTGTCAATGCAAGAGATGTAAGTTTGATCCCTGGGTCAAGAAGATCTCCTGAAGGAGGAAATGGCAACCCACTTCAGTATTCTTGCCTGGGAAATACCATGGACAGAAGATCCTGGCAAGCCATAGTCCATGGGGTTGCAAAGAGTCAGATGTGACTTAGCAACTGAACAACAATGACAAGGATGAGCAGATTATGTCTTAATAATTTAGGGCCACACTTCTTCCCATATTGGTGTTGAGAAAGGTTAAAATAGTCAATTATGTTTTGTTTTCTTTTAATTTCAAAGGTAATAAAGAGTATTGCAACTCAACCAACCTTCTAGTGAATATAATACATCTCTTCTTCTAATTTCCTCCTACTTCAAACACTGAAACTCAGTTTATTTCCTGGAAGATGATCAGGGTCTCTCACTCTTATTCTTCCTACTTCTATAATTGAGTCCTTCCTTGTTTGTCACATTCTCTATTTAAACAGAGTGTGTAGGGACCTAGAAGAAAGGAAGTAGTCCATGAAGTCCAACCACTCAGTCCTGGAGTTGGGTAAGGAATTGAAAAAAGCAGTATCAGCAGATAGCCCTGATTCATGATCCTCTGCACCTTTTCAGCTCATCCATTTCCATGGAAAACTAAAAGCTGTTTAGGAAAACAAGTTTGAGGGACAAGAGGAATGTTGACATCATGAGTCATAGCTTCATCTTAACCATGTGGCTTTAATAGAACTACTGTGACAAACATTTCCAAATAGTTTACCAGAGGGGGGAAAAAACTGCACCCACTAAAAACAGCTTTGTTTTGATCAGTTGTGTTAAAATATTTAGAGAAAGTCAAAGATATTTAGAGCCCATAGAACTTTTGACTGAAGCCAAGCATTTCAGGTGGAAGGCCAAGGAGGAAGTGAGTCAAGGTCACATTGGAAATGGTCTTGTGTCTCCAGTTGGGTGAGCCTTGGAAGATGAGGAAAGAGACATGGGAGTCCAGAATATTTGGGATCAAGCCTACTAAACTTTTTGCAGAGAAGGTTGGGGGAAGACATCATAGCAGAACTCTAGAGGGGATTAAAAAAAAGGGCCAGAGATAAAATGATGAAGAATGGCCTCTGTGAGAATCACCAAGACAACAAAAAGTCTAGAGGTTGGAGTACTTCCTTGGTGGTTCAGTGGCTAAGACTGTACTCCAATGCCAAGGTTTCTGGTTCAATCCCTGGTCAGGGAACTAAGATCCCATGTGCCACAGCTAAGACACAGCAAAACCAAATAAATAAAATTTTAAATTTTATTTAAAAAAACCTACCCTGCAGGTTGGGTAGGTGGAGGCAGCAGGGAAGGCTGGGCTAGCAATGCTGAGTTTCAGCCAACTGGCCACTTAACTTTGGGGAGAATGTAGCTGGTATGCAATTCATTGCTCAAGGAGGCAGACAAGGTGCTAAACACACACATTTTGAGGCCAGAGAAGTGAAACAGACCTGCTAGAGACACAGCAGAGCCAACATGTGAGACCAAGTACAAGAAGGAGAAGAAGGTTACACACAGTAGTGTGTATATGTCAATCCCAATTTCCCAATTCATCCCCCATCATGTACAGATGTGAGAGTTGAACCAAAAAGAAGGCTGAGCACCAAAGAATTGATGCTTTCAAAATGTGGTTCTGGAAAAGACTCTTGAAAGTTCCTTGGACAGCAAGGAGACCAAACCTGTCCATCCTAAAGGATATCAACCCTGAATATTCATTGGAAGGACTGATGTTGAAGCTGAAACTCCAATACTTTGGCCATCTGAGGTAAAGAGCTGACTCATTGGAAAAGACCCTGATGCTGGGAAAGATTGAAGGTAGGAGGAGAAGGGGACAACAGAAGATGAGATGGTTGGATGGCATCATTGACTTAATGGACATGAGTTTGAGCAAACTCTGGGAGATAGTGAAGGACAGGAAAGCCTGGCATGCTACAGTCCATGGGGTCACAAAGAGTCAGATACAACTGAGCGATTGAACAATAACCACAGGTCCATTCTCTGCATCTATATCTCTATTCCTGCCTTGGAAAATAGGTAGTTAGTGGGAACATTCTATAAAGCACAGGGAGCTCAGCTCGGTGCTCTGTGATGACTTAGAGGGATGGGATGGGGGTGGAGTGGGAGGGATGCTCAAGAGGGAGGGGATGTATGTATACATATGGTTGATTTGGGCTTCCCTTATACCTCAGCTGGTAAAGAATCCATTTGCAATGCAGGAGACCTGGGTTCAATGCCTGGGTTGGGAAGATACCTTGGAGAAGGGAATGACTACCCACTCCAGTGTTCTGGCCTGGAGAATTCCATGGGCTTTATATCTATGGGGCACAAAGAGTCAGACATGATTGAGCAACTTTCACTGTTCATGGTTGATTCACTTCATTGTACAACAGAAACTAACAGAGCACGTAAAGCGATTGTCACTCAGTCATTGAGTCATGTCTGACTCTTTGGACCCCTTGTAAAGCAATTACATTTCAATTAAAAAAAAAAAAGAATAGGGTTAGAGTAAACCAGGAATTGTCCAGCTTTATTGTTGTCAAGGACCAGACTGTCAGAGTTTGGGCTCTGTAAGTGCATGAGGTCTTTATTACCACCAGTCAACTCAGCCATTGTGGTACAAAAACATCCAATAAAGTTTTATTAGAACTCAGTTACTCCTATTTGTTGATTATTGTCTATGGCACTTCAATTTAAATTTCAAACTATCCCATACCCCCAACCATTAAAAGTATAAAAATTCTTTTTGGCTCAAGGGCTGCAAAAAAAAACCAGGGGGTGGGCTGGGATCACATTTGGCTGATTACTGTGTCAAACGCCATGACCAACCTAGACAGCATATTATAAAGCAGAGATATTGCCTTGCCAACAAAGGTTCATCTAGTCAAGTCATGGTTTTTATAGTAGTCATGTACAGATGTGAGAGTTGGGCTATAAAGAAAGCTGAGCACTGAAGAATGGATGCTTTTGAACTGTGGTATTGGAGAAGACTCTTGAGAGTCTCTTGAGACTGCAAGGAGAGCCAACCAGTCAATCCTAAAGGAAATCAATCCTTAACATTCATTGGAAGGACTGATGCTGAAACTGAAACTCCAATACTTTGGCCACCTGATGCGAAGAACTGACTCATTTGAAAAGACCCTGATGCTGGGAAAGATTGAAGATGGGAAGAGAAGGGGATGACAGAGGATGAGACGGTTGGATGGCATCACCGACTCGATGGACATGAATTTGAATAAGCTCCAGCAGTTGGTGGTGGACAGGTAAGCCTGGCATGCTGCAGTCCATGGGGTCGCAGAGTCAGACATGACTGAGTGACTGAACTGAACTGAGTGTTAAATGGACAAAGGGGCCTGAGGGGGCAGTGAAGGGAGTGGAGGGCGGTGCAAAGGGCAGAAGGAAATGTGTCAGGTGTGTCAGGTAAGGACGTCAATTCAGGTAACAATTCATCTTAGTGGCTGTAATATTCATAGCACTTTTGTCCCTGAACAGAAGTATCCTTCTCAATTTCATAAGCATAGAGTTACATGTAAATATTTTATTTCTCTTTGGAAAAGAAGAAAACAAAAATACATGAGACTTCCCTGGAAGTCCAGTGGCTAAAACATCACCTTCCAACGCAAGAGGTGCAGGTCTGATCCCTGGTCAGGGAGCTAAGATACCACATGCCTTGAAAACAAAATATAAAAGAGAAGCCATATTGTAAAAAAATTCAGCAAAGACTTTAAAAATGGGAGTGCAAAGATGGTGGAAGAGTAGGTGAACATGGAGCACACCTCTCTCCATGGATACGTCAGGAATACACTTTCAGACACAGAAATACATGCAGAACACTAGCTGAGAATGGACTGGAGTACCTGATTAGTGGAAAATAATATAGAGAACCACACAAAACTCGGTAGGATGAAGGAACTAGGGGGGAAAACAGGAGTGTAAGTAGGACTGGACCTGGCCTTGGCGGGTGGGGGAACTAAATCAGGGGTCTGAACCCCACATTAGGGCATCTGAGTGAGAGGAGAAACGTTTAAGGCTGAGAGTGAAATGGCTGATCTGTGGCAGCATAAATGGAATGAGAATCATACAGTCCTTGCTGCAGCCATATATACCCCAGACAGGGACAGAGGTTCCCTAGAAGGCACAGCAGCTGGGAGCTGGAGTTTAGGGATTGTGGAGCAATCTCAGGGTGAGGGCTGATATTGACTGCAGAGAGACAGATTGAGGGGATGTAAGAGAGGAGATTGTGGTGGGAAATGCCTGTGGAGGAAAGCCAGGCAGCCATGGAAGCAAGGTGATACTGCTGAGTCACATGTAAGGGGTGGAACCATCACTATAGCCTCTCTCTCCCCACACACCAGTATCAGCAGCTAAACAACAGAGAGGCTGGCCCATCCAATGCCTGGCCTGGCGCACTGAACTACAGAATAGGACCCCACCCAGGGTGCCCCTTTAAGTCCTGATGTGCTGATCTACAGAGTAGGACCCCAGACAGGGAGGCCCTTCTATGTGCCTGATGCACCAAACAACAGAGAAGGACCTAGGCAAGGGAGTCCTCTAAGTACCTGAACAGTTGGAACTACAAAGGAAGACTGGCCAAAGAGGCCTTCTGATCACCAGCTACAAGAGGCTTGAGAAAAGACTCTGATAGGGCCATAACTCCTGCAGCAGAGGCAGTCCGTGTCCCTGCACACTTGGCACCACCAGCGTCCCCGCAAGCCAAGCAGCTGTACCACCTCCACTCTCAACCCTCACTGGGACAGAGCTGCCACAGGCAAAAAACATCTTGCATCTATGCACGCAGGGTCACTTCAGTCATGTCCAACTCTTTGTGACCCTGTGACCTGTGGCCTGTGGCCTGCCAGGCTTCTCTGTCAAAGGGGTTCTCCAAGCAAGAATACTGGAGTGTATTGGCCAATACTGGTTGCCATACCCTTCTAGAGCACTGAATTTCCTGTTGCCCTAACCACCAACTCCCCTGAGTACCTGGTGTTGCCAGAACCCCTGAAATCCAAGCAGCTGCACCACCTCCACACCTGGCGCTCACTGGGGCAGACCCAAGTCCTCCAGGGCAGCCTCAGGAGCAAACCCCAGTGGACGATCCACATGCAGAGGTGGAAATAAAACCACAATTAAAACCCAGGGTCAGTGTGGCTAAGGAAGAAAACCAAAACCTTCCCACCAGCTGTACAAGCCCCAGATTCAATCCGCATGATCAGTTAGGCAGACTCTGTGTGTATGGAATATGTATATGTGTATATTGAGACCTCCCACAAAAGAAAACACACTAGTTCTGATAGCTGCGGACATTGGAGGCAAGAACACACAGGAGTAGGACCAGATTAGAATCTGAGCTGCCTCCACAGTAGGTCCGGAGACCAACCCAGTGTTGGAGGGCATCCTAGGGAGGTGAGGTGGACTGTGACTCCCAGTGAGGGAAAGGACTCTTGACAGCAGTGACTCAAGAAAAACATTTATTATCATATGTTTTGACTTGTTCTGTAGATTCTTTTGGATTTTTTCTTTTTTTTTTCCCCTTCCCCCCAGCCCCTCTGTTGTAGTTGTCAATTTTATTGGCACTATGAAGTCTAATTAAGCTTTTGAGCTTTTTTTAAAATCTCAGTCACATTTTTTATTGTTGCTGTAAACCTCTGCCTCTAGGTTAGGCTTTTGCAGTTCTGTGGAATTTGCTTTTTTTTTCCCCTTCTTTCTTCTTCCTTTTTTTTTTCTTTTTTAAAATCTATTATTATTTTTTCTAAATTTATTCCTTCATTTGCTTTTCCTACTGTTTTTTCCGCCTTGTAGTTAATCTTTAATGTATATAAATCTTCTTTATCTACCTCTATTTCACTTTGCATATCTATTGCTTCTTTCTTCCCTTTCTTTCCTTTCCTCTCAACATATTCATTAGTTTTGTTTTCATTGCTTTATTCCCCACTTGGCACTCTGCTTTAGTTTTGTTTTCCAGTTTGTGCTTTTCTTAACTGGTAGATACAATTTTTGATTTTCTTTGTTTGCTGGGCCAATCTACTGTACCTTATTTTTGTTGAACTGTTTTGATTTTGCTTATTGGGTATATATGTATATATGTATATTCCATTATTTTAATTATTATTTGCCTCATTTTGTAACTGCTATTTGTGTGGGGTTCATCTTTGATTTCCCATTTTGGGGTAGTTTTAATCTCACTTAATGTCATAACAAACCACTTGTGGAATCCTCATGCCTAACCAGAGATCAAGCTCTGAGCCTTTGGAGTGGGAGCACTGACTTCAAGACCCTAGACTACCAGAGAACTAATCTTAGGGAGTATCAAATAGTGAGAACTCACACAAAGGAAAACACTTCAATACAAGACCTGGCATCATCCAACCACCAGTAGCACCCTGTGCAGGATGCTTCATCTAAACAACAAACAAAACAAAAATACAAATCCAATCATCAGCCGATCACCTCACTCAGCCTTGCCCATCAGAGGAAAAATGCCAAGGTCCAGCCTCGGGGATCCAGGGAATTCGAAGTGGGGACGGAGTCGGCATCCTAAGAAAGAACTATTTAATGTAAAGAGAGATTAGGAAAGAACAGTGTAGTAGGAAAATTAGTGGAGAAAAGAGGCTGAATAACTTGGTTTACATGGAAAACCAATAAAACTCCAAGACAAGGAGTTTGCACCACCTACGTAGGCCACAGGCATCTTCCCATTCTCCCGAAGAAGAGGAGACACAAAGGCCTCCCCGGTCAGATCTTAGAAGCCCTGGCAAAATTAGTAGGTTTGGTGAGCCTCCACACTCCAGATGGGAATTCAGCCAGAAAAGAAGAAAATGAGAAAAGACCACACGGGGGAACCAGTCTTTCCAGGAACTGGTCTGTTTCTTTATTTTTCAGGTCCGCTTTTATACTTTTAGTTACTCATAGAGATAAATGTAAGAAACAGAGTCACGCAGGTCACACAGCTGCTCCGACCCTGAAGTCCCTAAGGGTCTTACATTTGTTCACAATATCTTCCAGTCTGGAGACCATTAACATTTTATGGCCCCACCCTTCTTTCGATTGATAAAGGTTAATCAATCAGAAAACTTGTTTCCCCTTAAGGTCTACTTATTCTTAAGATAGTGACAAAGTTACATTCTTACATAGCAAGGTCACAATGATTTATAACAAAGAAAGAGGAGTTGCAGTGATCTATAACAAAAGAGAGAATTCATTAACTCAAAAGTCTATTATTGCTAACATCAAAACTACTATATTTCTTTTTCCACATCCCAATTATATCGATTAACGTACTCTCAGGTGCCTGAGGATATGGAGGCCTGACGGCAATCATTAACTCAGCAATGAAACCCTTCACCAACATGATTTTTATCTTTAGAAAAACCCTATGCTAACTAAGACTTTCAAAATACTCCAAAGTCTCTGTGCTGTATATGGTTGAGAGGTTGTAAACAATAGTAGTAGGAGTGTGGATAATCCTGTCACACAAGCTAATCTGCCAGCAGAGAGGTTTTTGGACTGAAACACCCTTGCACGCCCAGGAGATTTATTAACTGGAGTCCTAAGTTAACTCCTTTTCAGAGAGAGGTGGTGGGGGATAGCCCGTCTGTTTGTCAGAAGAGTAGGCGAAAAGCACAATGCAGTAAGGCAGGCAGACTCTGGTTTGGGGGCAGATGCACAAGCAGATCCAGCAAGGCTCCCTTAAGGCCCGACTCGCTTTTACCTGTCAGGCCCCTTAACCTCATGACCTTTGCCATGGGCGGGACTCTTCATGCTGGCTCCCAGCAGAAAAACAAACAAACAAAAAACCTCAGCATAAATCTTACCCTATATGAAGCTTACAAAAACTGATGGACCAAACTTAGGAGGGCAGAATCCAAAAGGAAGAAAGAATTCAACCTTGAAGCTTAGGAAAATGAGACCTTAAACACAGTAAGTTTAAAAAAAAAAATGAAAAGGCAGAGAAATACTGCACAAATGAAGGAACAAACTAGAAACACAAAAGTCCAAATAAATGAAGGGGAAATTGGCAAACTATCTGAAAAAGAATTCAGAATAATGATAGTAAAGATGATCAAAAACCTTGAAAACGGAATGGAGAAAATGCAAGAATCAATTAACAAAGACCTAGAAGAATTAAAGAATAAACATACAAAGACAACACAATTATTGAAATTAAAATACTCTAGAAGGAATCAATAGCAGAATATCTGAAACAGAAGAATGAATCAATGAGCTGGAAGATAAAATGGTGGAAATAACTTGAGTGGAATAAAGTAAAAAGAATGAAAAGAGCTGAGGACAGGCTCAGAGACCTCTGGGACAATATCAAACACACCAACATTTGAATTATAAGGGTCCCAGAAGAAGAAAAGAAAAAGAAAAGATAAGACAAATTTTTTGAAGAGATTATAATAAAAAATTTCCCCAACATGGAAAACGAAATAGTCAATCAAGTTCAAGAGGTACAAAGAGTCCCACACAGAATAAACCCAAGGAGAAACATACCAGGATGTATACTAACCAAACTAACAAAGACTAAACACAAAGAAAAATATTAAAAGCAGCAGGGAAAGGCAACAAGTAACACACAAGGGAAACCCCATATGTCTAACAGCTGATCTTTCAGCAGAAAATTGGCAGGGCAGAAGGGAATGGCAAGATATATTCAAAGTACTGCAAGGGGAAAATCTACAACCAAGATTATTGTACCTGGCAAGGATCTCATTCAAAATTGATGGAGAAATAAAAAGTTTTTCAGACAAGCAAAAGCTAAGAGAATTCAGTACCACCAAACCAGCTTTACAACAAATGTTAAAGGGACTTATATAGTCATGAAATACAAGAGAAGAAAAAGATCTACAAAATCAACCCCAAACAATTAAGAAAATGGCAACAGGAACATATATATCAATAATTACTTTAAATGAAAATGGATTAAGTGCTCCAACCTAAAGACATAGACTGGTTGAACAGATACAAAAAGAAGATCCATATATATGCATCTACAAGAAACCCACTTCAGACATAAAGACACATATAGACTGAAAGTGAGAGGATGGAAAAATATATTCCATGCAAATAGGAAGCACAAAAAAGCTGGAGCAGCAATCCTCATATCAGAAAAAATAGAGCTTAAAATAAAGATTATTACAAGAGATGAGGAAGGACGCTATGTAATGATCAAGAGATCAATCCAAGAGGAAGACATAGCAATTGTAAATATCTATGCACCCAACAAAGGAGCACTGCAATACATAAGACAAACACTAACAGACGTAAAAGAAGAAATTGACAGTAACACAATGATAGTAGGAGACTTTAACATCCCACTCACACCAATGGACAGATCATCAAAACAGACAGTTAGTAAGGAAATACAAGTCTTAAATGATACATTATATGAGATAGATCTCACTGATATCTTTAAGACATTCCATCCAAATGCAGAATACACCTTCTTCTCAAGTGCACATGAAACATTCTCCAGTATAAACCACATCTCGGGTCACAAATCAAACCTCAGTAAATTTAAGAAAACTGAAATTGTATCAAGCATCTTCTCCAACCACAGTGCATGAGACTAGATATCAATTACAAGAAAAAAACTGTAAGAAACACAAACACATGGAGATTAAACAATACATTTCTAAATAACCAACAGTTTACTTGAAGAAATCAAAAGGGAAATCAAAAAATATTTCTAGAAACAAATGACAATGAAAACACAACAAATCAAAACCTATGGGATATAGCAAAAGCAGTTCTAAGGAGGAAGTTTATAGCAATACATCCTTATCTCAGGAAACAAGAAAAACATTGAATAGACAACACCTAAAACAACCAGAAAAAGAAGAACAGAAGAAAAAACAAAAACAAAATTAATAAAAGGAAAGAAATCATAAAGGTCTGAGCAGAAATAAATGAAAAAGAAATGAAAGAAACAATAGTAAAGATTAATAAAACTAAAAGATGGTTCTTTGAGAAGATAAACAAAATTGACAAACCTTTAGCCAGACTCATCAAGAAAAAAAGAGAGAAGAATCAAATCAACAAAATAAGAAATGCAAAAGCAATGGTCACAACAGAAAACAAAGCAGAAATACAAAGGATTATCAGAAACTATTTTGAAGAACTATATGGCAATAAAATGGATAACCTGGAAGAAATGGACAGATTCTTAGAAAAGTTCAATCTTCCAAGACTGAACCAGGAAGAAATAAAAATTATGAACAACCCAATTACAAGCACTGAAATTGAAGCTGTGATCAAAAATCCCTCAAAAAGCAAAAGCCCAAGCCAGATGGCTTCACAGGAGAATTCTATCAAACATTTAGAGGGGAGTTAATGCCTCTTCTTCTAAAACTCTTTCAAAAAATTGCAGGGGAAAGAACACTTTCAAACTCATTCTATGAGGCCACCATCACTCTGATACCAAAACCAGACAAAGACAACACAAGAAAAGAAAACTACAGGACAATATCACTGATGAACATAGATGCAAAAATCCTCAACAAAATTTTAGCAAACAGAATTCAGCAACACATCAAAAAGCTCAATATACCCAACTCAAGTTGGGTTTATTTCAGGGATGCAAGGTTCTCCAATATATGCAAATCAATCAATGTGATATACCATATTAACAAACTGAAAGATAAAAATCATATGATAATCTCAATAGACGCAGAAAAAACCTTTCACAAAATTCAGCACCCATTTATGATTAAAACTCTTCAAAAAATGGGCATAGACGGAACCTACCTCAACATAGTAAAGGCCATATATGATAAGCCTACATTAAACTTTATTCTCAATAGTGAAAAATTGAAAGCATTCCCCCATAAGATCAGGAAAAAGACAAGAGTGTCCACTTTCACCACTATTATTCAACATAGTTTTGAAAGTTCTAGCTACAGCAATCAGAGACAAAAAATAAATAAAAGGAATTCAGGTAAGGAAAGAAGTAAAACTCTCATTGTTTGCAGATGACATGATATTATACATAGAAAACCCTAAAGATAGCATCAGAAAATTACTAGAGCTAATCAGTGAATTTAGCAAAGTTGCAGGATACAAAATCAATACATAGAAATTGCTTGCATTTCTATATACTAAAAATGAAAAATCAGAAAGAGAAATTAAAGAATCAATCCCATTCACTATTGTGACAAAAAGAATAAAATAACTAGGAATAAACTTACCTAAAGAGACAAAAGAACTGCACATAGAAAATTATAAGACACTGAGGAAAGAAATCAAAGATGACATAAACAGATGGAGAGATATTCCATGTTCCTGGGTAGGAAGAATCAATATTGTGAAAATGACTATACTACCAAACACAATCTAGAGATTCAATGCAATCCCTATCAAATTACCAATTACATTTTTCACAGAACAGGAACAAAACATTTCACAATTCACATGGAAACACAAAAGACCCTGAATAGTCAAAGCAGTCTTGAGAAAGAAGAACGGAGCTGGAGGAATCAACTTTCCTGACTTCAGATTATACTACAAAGCTACAGTCATCAAGACAGTATGGTACTGGCACAAAAACAGAAATGTAGACCAATGGAACAGGATAGAAAGCCCAGAAATAAACCCATGCATCTATGAGTCCTTATTTTTGACAAAGGAGGCAAGAATATACAATGGGGTAAAAACAGCCTCTTCAATAAATGGTGCTGGGAAAACTGGACAGCTACATGTAAAAGAATGAAATTAGAACACTCCCTAAAACCAAGGATTAAATGGATTAAAGACCTAAATGTAAGACCAGAAACTATAAAACTCTTAGAGGAAAACATAGGCAGAACACCCAATGATATAAATCAAAGCAAGATTCTCTGTGATCCACCTCCTAGAATAACAGAAATAAAAACAAAAGTAAACAAATAGGACCTGATTAAACTTAAAAGCTTTTGCACAGCAAAGGAAACCATAAGCAAGGTGAAAAGACAACCCTCAGAATGGGAGAAAATAATAGCAAATGAAACAACTGACAAAGGATTGATTTCCAAAATATACAAGCAGCTCATACAACTCAATACCAGAAAAACAAACAACCCAATCAAAAAGTGGGGAAAAGACCTAAATAGACATTTCTCCAAAGAAGACATGCAGATGGCTAACAAACACATGAAAAGATGCTCAACATTGCTCACTATTAGAGAAATGCATATCAAAGCTGCAATGAGATATCACCTCACATCAGTCAGAATGGCCACCATCAAAAAGTCTTCAAACAATAAATGCTGGAGAGGGTGTGGAGGAAAGTGAATGCTCTTGCATTGGTGGTGGGAATGTAAATTGATACAGCCACTATGGAAGACATTATGGAGATTCCTTTAAAAACTAGGAATAAAACCACATGACCCAGCGATTCCACTCCTAGGCGTCTACACTGAGGAAACCAAAATTGAAAGAGGCACATGTATCCCATTGTTCATTGCAGCACTATTTACAATAGCTAAATTGAAAATACATAGAATGATATCAATATATGAACCATTTTTAGTCTTTTTAATTTATTTGTTTTTTAATTGAAGGATAATTGCTTTACAGAATTTCGTTTTCTGTCAAACCTCAACATGGATCAGCCATAAGTATACATGTACCCCCTCCCTTTTGAACCTCCCTCCATCACCCTGGAAGAACATGGAATCAACCTAGATGTCCATCAACAGATGAATGGATAAAGAAGTTGTGGTATATATGCACAATAGAATATTACTCAGCCATAGAAAGGAACACATTTGAGTCAGTTCTAATAAGGTGGATGAACCTAGAGCCTATTAAACAGTGAAGTAAGTCAGAAAGAGAAAGATAAATATTGTATTCTGATGCATATATACTGAATCTAGAAAAATGGTACTGAAGAACTTATTCACAGGGCAGCAATGGAGAAACAGACATAGAGAATAGACTTATGGACATGGGGAGAGAGGAGGAGAAGGTGAGATGTATGGAAAGAGTAACACGGAAAATTACATTACTATATGCAAAATAGATAGTCAACGGAAATTTGCTGTGTGGCTCAGGAAACTCAAACAGGGGCTTTGTATCAACCTAGAGGTGTGGGGTGGGGAGGGTGATGGGAGGGAGATTCAAAAGGGAGGGGGTATATGTATACATTTGGCTGATCCATGTTGAGGTTTGACAGAAAACAACAAAATTCTGTAAAGCAATTATCCTTCAATTAAAAAACAAATAAATTAAAAAGGACTTTAAAATGGTTCATATATTGAGATAGTTCTATGTATTTTGACATCTAATATTAATGCTAAAATCTAGAAAATTTATTATCTTAAGTGATTGTAAAAAAATTTGAGTGAGTCTTGAAACTTCTAATCCAATTCTGAGAATATAAACAAATATGTTGTTTAAAAATGGGAAATTAACATAACTAAAGTATTATTAACTAAAGTACAGATGTTCTTCAAATTACACAAAATTTTATGTTAGTGTCCATTATTTGCTTTCATACCTTATTCAAGACTCCACATTGTATTTAATTGCACTGAGGCATTTCAGTTGCATGCAACAAATTCTGTTAAATTTTCTTTACACTTTTATTCTATTGCAAATATGTTCTAATTTCCTTGTTATGTCTTCTTATATACACCCATCACTTAAAAGTGGACTTTTAATTTCCAAATACATGGGATTTAAAAAAATATCTTTGATATTAATTTCCCATTTAAATACTTTCTTCTCTGTAATCACCCTCTGTGTTTTTTCAGTATTCTACTTTACTGAAGCTTTCAACAGCTAAATCAAAGATCTCTCTTGGTAAATGTCACGTTACACATGAAAATATGTAGGTTATTTTCAAATATCTTTTGATATTGATATCTAACATAATTTCACTGTGATAAGAGAATAGACTGTATGATTTCAATACCTTTAGAACCATCAAAATTTTGCACCTGGTCTTATGTCCCTGGATATATTCCAGTGTCTCTTAGTTTATAGTCTATGGGAATTTGAATATAATTTGTATCCTACTGTTGTGTGAATACTGTATAAATCTTAATTTTGTTGAATTGTTCATAGTGCTTTTCAGGTCTACTATATCCTTCTACTTCTCTGTATATTCATTCTATTAATTTTTGAGAGTTTGATATTGAAACTCCAACCGAAAATCTTAATTTATTCACTTAAAAAACAATTATAATATATAGTGAAAATATATGTAACTTTGTTCTATATTTTCCAAGTCTCCTATAAATGTGTTATATTTTCATAATTTAAAAAATAAAAACAAAAAAAGAAATGCTGTTGTACACCTGAAATTAACACAATATTGTAAATCAGCTATACTTCAATAAAAAATTGCTAAGTTACTTTCAAAAAAGTGTTTCATATAAAAAAATTCTTTAAAAGAAAATACATGTTTGTTTTGTTGTCATTGTTTAATCTCTTCATTTTCCACATCTGGAAAATGACTCTCCTATCAGTTGATGCCATTCCTGGAGATATCAGTGCTCCCTGGGTTGTGACCTACTAGTATCATTTCTCAGAAGAATTTTCCTGAAGTTTTAGGATATTACCTCTGAAATCCACATCTTCATTAAGAGACATCAGATCTCCGAGGAAAAGGACTTTATTTGAATTTTTAATTCTTTGCTTTGGAGCCAGTTCTGCTAAATTGTAGGATTCCCTGTAGCAGCCTGCCATTGCTGCCTTTCAACAGCATCTTTTATGACTTGCCTCCATGGGAATTCACACTTCTCATTCAGATGAGGCGCTGAGATAATTGAATTTGATTGAAAATGATTCCAATTGCTGATTAACTAATTTGGGAGCTTCCTTGAAGCCAGACAGCGAGTTGAGGCAACCTCAGCCTCCATTTTAATCTTAGCATTTGCATTTCCTTAAAACAGTGCTTGGGATATATTAGCAGTAGGGGCTCAGTAAACCAAGGGTCCCCAGTCTCTGGGATCTAATGCCTGATGATCTAGGTGGAGCTGATGTAATAATAATAGAAATAATGTTATTGTTGTTTAGTCGCTCAGTTTGTCTGACTCTTTTGTGACCCGCCCCCCCACCCCTCCATGGACAGTAGCCTGCAGGCTCCTCTGTCCATGGGATTTCCCAGGCAAGAATACTGGAGTGGGTTGCCATTTTCTTTTTCAGGGTTAACCCAATATTAGACAAAGAGAAAAGCAGAGGAGGTATGCCTTTTAGAAAGATTTGGTAAGCAGGAAGAACCAAAATTCCCTTTGTTTGGTTCATTGATTTGTGTTATTATAAATATCTGGTGTGAAATTATTAAGACTTTTCCATTTGGTTCTTGGCTTAAAAAAAAAAAAAAACTAGCAGATAAAGGCAGTATGTAATCCCCTCATAGAGGAATGGGGGCACATGTTAGGTAAACAGGATTAATCTGGGTCAGGTGAAAGCCAAGTGTTTCATGTGGCATCAGCAATGAAGTGAACTGAAATCACATTCCACAAGGAATAGTCGTATATGTGCATCTGGGTGACACGTGTTTTGGTGACACGATCTTTACCTTGTGATCCTGACCTAAGGTCTCTTAAGATTGTACCCCCATCCCCACCTCCTTGGGGGTAGTTCTGGATCTGGATTCTGGGGCAGGTGGGACCTGTTTGGGGGCTGAGTGAAATCCGCCTTTTCCAGCTTCAGCCATGGGGGCCCCAGATAGGCCAACATACTTTTTTATTCAGTTATCATGGGGATGAATCATAATTGCACATATGGTCACTGAAATCTGTTTCCCTTTCAGAATGTTTGTGGTCTGGCTTGAGCTGGGTTGGGATCCTGCAAATTGGCACTTGAGCAACTGCCTTTCCCTGCTGAAATGCCAGAGTATTAAGGACTAGCTCATGATCCTTTCTTGGCCCATCATGTGTACATACTAAGTCACTTCAGTCATGTCCAACTCTTTGAGACCCCATGGACTCTAGCTGCCGAACTCTTCTGTCCATGGGATTCTCCAGGTAAGTATACTAGAGTGGTTGCCTTGCACTCCTCTGGGGGATCTTCCCAACCCAGGGATCAAACCCACATCTGTTTAAGTCTCCTGCATTGGCAAGTGGGTTCTTTACCATTAGCGCCACCTGGGAAGCCTTCTTGGCTATGACTTATTGCAAACCATAATTGCAGGATGGAGTTGCAGGTTGTCTGTGTGGCTGCAACATTTTCTTTATTACGAGCTTGTACTAAATGTCAAGAAAGAAACTTTAGTTTGCAATTTTATCAGCAATGTGAATGTTTTCTAAACATCTGAAAACTGGAAGAAAAAAAAAAAAAAGCAACCCCAACAGAAAATGCACACACACATGTCCCACCTCTAAGAGAGCTTATTTTTGCCAAACACAAGCATCAGGTATGTAGCAACTGAGCAATTTCCTGGCAAGAAATATGGCAAGACCAGTCTGAAAGGGTTTGACAAATGATGACTAGCTCATGAACCACAGCCTGTAGCCAGCTTTTATAGGATGCAAGCTGTAGAGCCTATTCACATACCCTTTGGGACTTCTTTGTTCTGTAATGAAACCTGGGGACAAAAAAGCCATAGAGTAACATGAGTCTAAAAACAAAGTGGAAACATGTGTAGGACATGTTGCTTAAAAAAAGTGAAAATTGGATACATGTTAATAGTGATTCAAACGACATGCTATTTCTCTATGGGTTGGCCTAAAATAAAGTGAGATGGTGAGATGATAGTGTGTCTGGCACACAACAAAATACATGAGAATAACCATAGTGAGAAACTGGATCTGGTAGCCTCAGTTATTAGGGAGTGCCTTCAGTAAGCTATCACTAATACACAGAGTTTCCCTGGTGGCTCAGATGGTAAACAATCCGACTGCAATGCTGGAGATCCATGTTCAATCCCTGGGTTGGGAAGATCCCGTGGAGGAGGGCATGGGAAACCACTCCAGTCAGAGAATTCCATGAACAGAAGAGTCTGGTGGACTACAGTCCATGGGGTCAGAAAGAATCGGACACAACTGAGTGACTAAGCAAGCACACACACACTAATATGTGGCAGGTAGCCAGGCCTAAGAAAGGTTTTCCTGTATCAGTGTTTAAAATCCACAAGGTATTTCATAAGCCACCAATAAACAATTAAAAACCCCTGTACTGTTGGAATCACTGAATCAGAATTGGAAGGGGACTGAGATGAGATGTTGTCTAATCTCAATTCCCTTTCAGAGCAGAGTCTTTCTCCTTTTAGAAAGTGGTTTCACTTTCATCTTTTAGCCTTTGATTAAGTCTTTTCAGGGCAGGAGGCTCATTACTTAAGAAGCTCTTTTTGTTGGATGGTTATCTTGTTATGACTTTTTCTTAAATTTATTTATTTTAATTAGAGGTTAATTACTTTACAATATTGTATTGGTTTTGCCACACATCAACATGAATCTGCCATGGGTATACACGTGTTCCCCATCTTGAACCCCTCTCCTTCCTCCCTCCCCTTACCACCCCTCTGGGTCATCCCAGTGCACCAGCCCCAAGCATCCTATATCCTGCATCGAACCTGGACTGGCGATTTGTTTCATATATGATATTATACATGTTTCAATGCCATTCTCCCACACCATCCCACCCCCTCCCTCTCCCACAGAGTCCAAAAGACTGTTCTATACATCCGTGTCTCTTTTGCTATTTCACATACAGGGTTATCATTACCATCTTTCTAAATTCCATATATATATATATATATGCTTTAGTATACTGTATTGGTGTTTTTCTTTCTGGCTTACTCACTCTGTATAATAGGCTCTAGTTTCATCCACCTCATTAGAACTGATTCAAATGTATTCTTTCTGATGGCTGAGTAATACTCCATTGTGTATATGTACCACAGCTTTCTTATCCATTCATCTGCTGATGGACATCCAGGTTGCTTCCATGTCCTGGTTATTATAAACAGTGCTACGATGAACATTGGGGTACATGTGTCTCTTTCAATTCTGGTTTCCTCAGTGTGTATGCCCAGTAGTGGGATTGCTCTGACTTTTTGAGCCTCTCTGAATTTCTATCACTTTCCCTTTCAGCCTTTGAGGACCTTCCTAACCCCCAGACTGCCTTTAGTTCTTTAAAAGCAAGTCTTTTGCTGACTCTGAGTCTTTTAATTGGTAAATAAAAAACATTAAGTGAGGGATTTCCCTGGCAATCCAGTGGTTAAGACTTCTCCTTCCAATGCAGAGGATGTGGATTTAATCCCTGGTTGGTGGGCTACATTCCCACATGACTCGAAACCAAAAAAAAAAAAAAAAAACCACACACACACACATAAAACAGAAGCAATATTATAACAAATTCAATAAGACCTTAAAAATAGTCTCTCTCTCTCTAGCTCTCTCTAAATATATGTATATATTTAAAGCTTTAAAAAAAGTTACGTGAGATGGCTAAAGGAAGTTCCCACATCAGTGATCATTTCTATGATCTCATGCTCATCTTATTTACAGCTCTAGGCTAGTCTCTAAGGCAACAATTGTGTCTTCGGCAACTAGCGATTGTTTGTTTCTTCTTTTCTGATATTTGAACCATTTATTTCATTGTATGATTATGTTGGATAATTCATTGGTACATTTGCGATTCTGTACCCAAAACGTATGTGAATCTTTCCCCCGTATTACTATTACCACCAACTTGGTCTTGTTGTTGTTCAGTTACTAGGTCATGTTGGACTCTTTGTGACCCTATGGACTGCAGCACACCAGGCTTTCCTGTCCTTCACTATCTCCCAGAGTTTGCTCAAACTCGTGTCCATTGAGTCGGTGATGCCATCCAACCATTTCATCCTCTATCGCCCCCTTCTCATCTTCTCCTCTATCTTTCCCAGCATTGAGGCTACTGTATCAGCTCCCTGAGGCTTTCACAACAAAGCCCTACAGATGAGGTGTCCTAAACAACAGACATTTATTTGCTCACTGTTGTGGAAGCTGGAAGTCTGAGATTAGAGTCAGCAGATTTGGTTCCCTGTGGAGATGATGAGGGAAGAATGCATTCCAGGCCTCTGTCCTTGACTTGGACACAGCTGTGTTTTCATTGTATCTACCTTCCCTCTGTATGTGTATATATCCAAACTGCCCTTTCAAGGAAAGACACCAGTCCAGCTGGATTAAGGTTAACCTTAATGACCTGCATTCTAACTGAATGTTTCTGTGTCTCAAGGTTTGTGTGTGCATTTTCAGCCTGACTCTTTTTGACCCAGAGACTGTAGCCCGCCAGGCTCCTCTGTCCATGGGATTTCCCAGGCAAGAATACTGGAGTGGATTGCCATTTCCTTCTCCAGGGCATCTTCTGGACCCAGGGATCAAACCCAGGCCTCCTGCATTGGCAAGTGGAGTCTTTATGACTGAGCCACTTGGGAAGCCCAAGGTACCCTTATACATTGCTAGTGGCAAAGTAAGTTGTTAATCTTTTTTGGAAAGCAACCTGATAACACCTATTAAAATAATGTATAGCTCTTGACCTAGAAATTCACTTCTGGCAAAATTTTCTTTAGACACAAAAGTCACAGTACAAAGAATCCATACTCATAGCTATTTATTATGCCATTGTTAGTTGTGCAAAAATGAGAAAGAAATGTAGTGCCTGTGAAGTGAATGAATGAGATACATACCAGCAATAACTCCTTCCAAACAAAAAACTGTATGCATATTTGTGTATAGAAATTGAATTATATTTATGAATAGAAATAATATACATGATTAGGTGAATAAATAAACTAAAGTATTATTATAGTAAATTCAGTATATGTAGGGTTAAGTATCTGTATATGTTTGTATTTAGAATAAAGTGTATTTGAGCGTGTAAAAGGAAGAAAACAAATATACACATGATAGAATATACATATATTTATGTATATAGAGGACGAATATATGGATGTTTATGTATATAAGTGAAAGCATTAATCGCTCAGTCGTGTCTGACTCTGTGACCTCATGGACGTAGCCCGCCAGGCTCCTCTGCCCATGGGATTTCCCAGGCAAGAATACTAGAGTGGGTAGCCATTTCTTTCTCCAGGGGATCTTCTTGATCCCGGGGATAGAACCCAGATCTCCTGCATTGTGGAGATTATTTACCACTGAGCCACCAGGAAAGCCCAACAATGCTGGGAAAGATTGAGTGCAAGCAGAGAGGGGGTGACAGAGGATAAGACGGTTGGATGGCATAATCGACTCAATGGACATAAGGTGAGCCAACTCCAGGAGATAGTGAAGGACAGGGAAGCCTAGCACGCTGCAGTCCAAGGGGTCGCAAAGAGTCAGGCAGGACTTAGCAACTAAATAACAACAAACGCATCTAAGATTATGAAGATGTCAGTTTAAACAGGAGTCATGGTAAATGGGGCTTCCCATGTGACTGAGACAATAAAGAATCTGCCTGCCAATTCAGGAGACGTGGGTTTGATTCCTTAGTCAGGAAGATCTCCTGGAGAAGGAAATAGCAACTCACTGTAGTATTCTTGCCTGGAAAATCTTATGGACAAAGGAGTCTGGTGGGTTACAGTTCATGGGGTTGCAATGAGTTGGACACGGCTTAGTGACTAAAGAACAACAATGGGAAATGATCAGATTATGGGTATAAATGGGTGTATATGTACACAAGTGTGTGCATGAACTTGAGATTGGAATGGCATATAATGTTGGGGAGGAGCTCAGATTAGGGTTTAATTTTGGTCATGGCTATAGATGGAATGAAGTTGAAGATAGACATCTGTGTGAGGTTGTGGATCTGAATAGGAATGCAATTAAGGATATAAAATTGGACTCAAAGCTAGGTCTGGATGCAATTATAATCATTTTATACACAATTATATATAGGATGTTATATTTCTATAGGTGCCTAGGATTATGAAAATAGATTTTCTGACTGTATGGGATTATTCATCGGACTTTTTAAAATCTGTACCAGAATAGGATTTTTATTCCATATATGTTTAAAATCATGCTTAAGTATGTAAGTATGTAAATCTAATGTGCATAAGAATATATATATGCAAATACACATATTAATGTATCTATGTTTTGCCTTATACAATTATGAAATGCATCTCTCTATATTTTTAATATTTACTAGCTTGTAAAGGCTTCCCTGGTGGCTCAGAGGTTAAAGCGTCTGCCTCCAATGCGGGAGACCCGGGTTCGATCCCTGGGTCGGGAAGATCCTCTGGAGAAGGAAATGGCAATCCACTCCAGTATTCTTGCCTGGAGAACCCATGGACGGAGAAGCCTAGTAGGTTACAGTCCACGGGGTCGCAAAGAGTCGGACACGACTGAGCGACTGTGCAGAAATCCTTGTATGGATTTGTGTAAATAAATATACATCTATGGACTTCCCAGGTGGCTCAGTGGTAAAGAATCTGTCTGTCAATACAGGAGACATGGATTCAATTCCTGGGTCATGAAGATACCCTGGACAGGGAAATGGCAGTTCATTCTAGTATTCTTGCCTGGGAAATCCCAAGGACAGAGGAGACTGGCAGGCTATACTCCATGGAGTCTCAGGAGTTGGACACAAGTTAGTGACTAAATGATCACTACCATATATATCTATCTATATAGGGATATGTAGACATTTACACAGAAGTCTGCTCCTGTAATGGATTATGTTGATATATATGTACCTTCAGAAGGGATTATGCAAAGGGATTATTTACAAAATGAATTATGCAAAGGGACATTTTCTTAAAATTATGGAAATATACCCATGATTCTAGAGGATGATCCAAACTTTTTTTCTCTGGTTCTATATCAGATTATACAATAATATCTATTCCAATTTATGTGGCTTGACATATAGAATGCTAATACATGAATAGTCTCTAAATAGTGTTCTATAAACATATGGGTGTCTGCTTAGTATTACAGAATGTTGCCATACCAGTAAATTTATCTCTTTAACCCACATAAATATATCTTCAAAGATTACATATATCAATTAGTATCTATAACTTTATGTGTTTAGAATTAACAACCTAGCTTAATATAGTATCAATGTTATTTAAAGCACTAACTTCTGTTTCTATATGGAAACTTGTAAATGTGTGTCACTATCAATATAGAATTATGTAAACAGAGCTCCCCATATATCTGTATGGGATTTTGTATAAAGATAGTCCCTTGGACTGCAAGGAGATCCAACCAATCCATCCTAAAGGAGATCAGTCCTGGGTATTCATTGGAAGGACTGATGCTGAAGCTGAAACTCTAATACTTGCCACTTCCTGTGAAGAATGACTCATTGGAAAAGACTCTGATGCTGGGAGGGATTGGGGGTGGGAGGAGAAGGGGACGACAGAGGATGAGATGGCTGGATGGCATCACCGACTCGATGGACATGAGTTTGGGTAAACTCCGGGAGTTGGTGATGGACAGGGAGGCCTGGCGTGCTGTGATTCATGGGGTCGCAAAGAGTCAGACACGACCGAGTGACTGAACTGAACTGAACTGAAGATATGTATATATATAGTCAATTGTGAGGGAGATGAACCCTGAATATTCATTGCAAAGACTGATGCTGAAGCTGAAACTCCAGTAGTTTGGTCATCTGATGCGAACAAATGACTCATTGGAAAAGTCCCTGATGCTGGGAAAGATTGAGGGCAAAAGGAGAAGAGGGCGTCAGAGGATGAGATGGCAGGAAGGCATCACCGACTCAATGGACCTGAACTTGGGCAGACTTCGGGAGATGGTGAGGACAAGGGAGGCCTGGTGTGCTGCAGTCCATGGGGTGGCAAAGAGTCAGACACAACTGGGCGACTGAGCAACAACAAAGATGTATGTATATTTGTGTGGATGGCTGATCTGGAACTTATTTAATATTATTCAAGTGTATCTGTGCATCTAGTCAAGCAGGATGATGTAAATTTATTTGTACTAGGTCTATAATTGTAAATACACTTGAGTATGTATGTGCATAGTATCTGTCATCACTAAGAGTGTGCAAATATATCAACGTCTGTGTGCGATTATACAAGTGTCACATGCCAATTTCTCTATTTCTAACTCTTTGAGGATAAGATATAGATCTATGCACTAAATGTTATTGAAAAAAATCCATAATTTAAGCAATGTGGTAATGTGTAAATGTATCTTCCTAGGAATATGCGTAAGTGTTTTAATCTAAATCCCTATGTGTTTGTGAGGATTTAGTCACTTCAGTTGAATCTGACTGCCACCCCATGGACTATAGCCAGCCAGTCTCCTCTGTCCATGGGATTTTTCTGGCAAGAATACTGGAGTGGGTTGCTATTACCTCTCCAAGAGATCTTCCAGACCTAGGGGTCAAACCTCCATCTCCTATGTCTCCTGCATTGCAGGCAGACTCTACCTCTGAGCCATCAGGGAAGCTCAGGCAGGCACTCTAAATCTCTATAAGGCTAGGTAAATGTGTTTTTTGAAGTCTTTTTACATTAATTTTAGATAGTTCCTCAAGATGAGTCCATACATCAACACACTCCAGTGTGAATATGTGTGGGATGCACCTGAATGACATTTTTGTTTTATTTCATTGCTTTTATAAAAAAAAAAAAATTCTATAAAAATGGTTCTTTCTTTTTTTATGTCACTGCCTTGTAGAAATTAGATAAGAGATTTGGCTGCTTGCGTCTTTGTATTGTATTTTTAACTTGTTCTCCTCTATTCCTATAAACTGATAGTGAACATAGAAGACTCTAGGCTCAGGCTCAGTTTTGTTAAGAATACTTCCAGGTGATATGGTGAATCTCCTATCACATCCTGTTGTCTCGCTTTAAGTCAAGGCAGTATTGATCAGTGGAGTTAGGATGGTCCTTCCATTATACACTTCCTATCAATCTTTCACCTAATGGCTGTAGTATCTGTTGATGATCACTGCTGAGTGCCATTACTTTATTAAGAATCACACAGTTGTAATTTTCTAATTGTCATTCCTTCTGCATTTGTTCCACATATAGATTTTCCGATGTGAAACCACTTAAATCCGGGAATAACCCCAACTCCCTCATTAGGTCTTTTTGTAACGCTGCAGAATTCAATTTGCTGGTATATTTTTTAGAATTTTTGCATCTATATTTATGTGTGAATATGGTCTATAATGCAATTGCCCTTCAGTATCTGTGGGGATACTGGTTCCAGGACCCTCACTGATACAAAAATCTGCAGATGTTCAAGCTGCTTACATAAAATAATGCAGTACAGTCTAGCCCCCTCAATGCAGAGATGTAGGGCTTCCCAGGTGGCACAGGGGCTAAGAACCTGCCTGCCAATTCAGGAGACACGGATTCAATCCCTAGGTCGGGAGATCCCCTGGAGAAGGAAATGGCAACTCATTCCAGTGGATTTCTTGCCTAGGAAATCCCATGAACAGAGGAGCCTGGGGGGCTATAGTCCATAGGGTGGCAAAGAGTCAGACACGACTGAGCGACTAAGCAACAACAGTCCAGAGATGCAGAACCTGCAAGTAGGAGGGCAGCCCATATTTCTTTCCAATATTAGTCTTTTAAAAAATATTACAGTTCAATATTACACCAGCCTCATAGAATGAATTGGGAATATTTTCTCTTTGTCAGTTCTCTAGAATAGTTTGTATAAAGTCTAATGAACTTTCCTTGAAAAGTTCATATTTTCTTGGAAAACATTATCTGTGGTGAGATAACTACCATTTCTGCCTGTGTAGTATATTAGGAATTACCAGCCTTTCTATTTTTTCCTGGTTTCCATTTTTGTAAGCTATTTTTTAAAGAATTTTTTATACATATTTTATCCAAATTTCAAATCTATTGACATAAACTTCATTTTTTCTTGTCTTTTGAATTACCTTTTTTATTTCTAACATTATTTCTTAGTATCTTCCCTCTGTTTTCTTGGTCATTATTGCCAGAGATTATGTCAATTTTATTAGATTTCTCAATGAATCAATTTTTGGCTTTGATGATCCTTTTTACTTAATTGACTATCCATTTTTTCAGTTGTTTTGCTCTAATTTCATAAGCTTATATTTTGTTACTTTTTATTCTCCCTTCTTTGCAAAACATGGTATTTTAGCTTGTAAATTTACCTCAAACATAGCAGTTACTCTATTCCTCCTGCTTGATACACAGTATTTTAATTGTCATTCAGTTCTAGGCTTTTTTCTTTAATCCATTTTTATTTCTTCCATGACTCAAAAATGTTTCGAAAGTGCGTTTTAAATTTTTAAAACTATGAGAATTTCTTTCTTTCTTTAGTATTGATTTCTAAAATGTATTGTATCAAAATGGCATTACCTGGCTCTTAAAAGCACATTGGTGCCTGTGGACACCTGTTGGGAACAGGACTTCTAAACAAAAAGGATGTCTGGAAGGCTGTGGTTCAAGGCCATTGTTGCCTGTTCTCAGCAGGGTCTCTGGACCAAGAGGGCACACAGCATTTTTTTTTTTTTTAATTGAAGATGTTCATGCTCAAGATGAAACTGAATCCTATCTAGACAAGAGACATACTTATGTGTACAAAGCAAAGAACAACACAGTAACTCCCAGTGGAAAACTGAACAAACCCAGAGCAATCTGGGAAAAAATATTAATAACTCACAATCATGGGAAGCGTCATGGCTCGTGCCCAATTCCAAAGCAATTTTCTTGCTAAGGCTGTTGGACACAGAATCTTTGTGCTGCTGTACCTCTCAAAGACTTAAACTTACTGAAAAATAAATAAACAAAAGTGTGGATTTGAAAAAAAAAAAGAGGGCATTATTTGTATGATACCAGTCCTTTGTATTTTGCTGAAACATGCTTTATACCTAACGTGTGATCAATTTTTGTAAACATTCTCATTGCTTGACAAAACATTTATTTTATATTTTAAAATAATTTTATTTCTCTTTCAATTCTGTAAGCAATCAAAAAATGTGTTTTCAAAAAGATTTTTTAAAATATGATCCATTTTTTAATTCTTTATTGAATTTATTGCAATATTGTTTGATGTTTTGGTTTTTTGGCCGTGAGGTATATGGGTTCTTAGCTCCTTAGCCAGGGATCAAACCTTCAAACCCCTGCATTGAGAAGTGAAGTCTTAACCACTGGACCACAAGGGAAGTCCCAAAGGAAGTATGTTTAAATAGCTAACTAACATGGAGAGTTTGTCAAATTCTTCCAGCCATTTTACAAATTTTTGCTTTCTATTTTTGAAGCTACATTATAAGGTACATACTGTTAAGGACTGCTGTGCCTTCTCGTGAATTAAAAATTTTATCACCATGTATGTAAAGTCTCTCCCCCAGTAATGCTTTCTATTTTAAAGTCTATTTTGTCTGAATAATGTCTGCATTAGCATGCAATTACTGCAAGTTTCTTTTGGTTTATTGTTTCTGATCTACAATTTTTTGTCCTTTGACTTTCAGATTTTCTGTATCTTTTAGGTGTGCTGCAAACAGGTTTTAGTAGGATTTTATTTAATTTGATATGGTATGACAGTGTTTGTCTTTTAAATGGTGATATTATTTCATTATATTTTTCACATAATGATATTTTGCATTATTGATATATTGGTACATTTTCTACCATGTTGTTCCTTTCATTTCTCTTATTTTTATTTTATGATTTTTTCCTTTTTTCCTGACCTTTAAAAAATTTAACTGAAATTTTATTTTTTATTCTTCTCACTAGATGTTACATATATTACTTCTATTTTTAATGGTTATCCTTAAGAATATACTGTGAACAATGAAGTATAAAATTTATACATAAACTTGTAATTTGAGGATATTTAAACACTTCAATTGTTATCATTCCAGTATCAGTCAACCTAGGCTAAGTTATTTTGTGATTTAAAAAAAAATCAATCTCAAAATTTTTATTTTATAGTCTTCAAAGTTTATTTCTTTCTCAAATTACATGTCTGTCATGATTTGGCTAAAGGCCATCCCATGCGTCTTTGTTAAAAATATGTATTTATTTATTTATGTAACTGCACCAGGTCTTAGTTGCAGCATGCAGGATCTAGTTCCCTGACTGGGGATGGAATCCAGGCCTCCTGCATTGGGAGCATGGAGTCAGCCACTGGACCACCAGGGACATCTCCCATATCATCTTTACATACTTCACTCAGGCTGACAGAGCAACTTCCACCTGGGCAATTTTGATCTCTTGCAAGAAGGAAAAGAGAGATTGTCAAAAGTGGATATGACTGTTAAAATTGTCATTCAGAAATAGCACACATCACTTTTGCTCATATTTACCTTACCAAAGGAAAGCAAATGGCCAAGCCCAGCATCAATAGGCTAGATATCTAATTTTATTAAAAGGCTTGTTAATATTTTTAAGATGATATAATCCAACAGACTCAGCAGCCCTCTTCTTATACAGAATCTCCTCATCACCCTTTTCCCAGAGAAACAACTCCCAACTGCCTGGAAATCACTATATTAGGCTCAAAGTTCAGAATTGCATGTTATTTTTTCTCTCTCATGCTTTCTATTGGCCAAGAGTCCTATGAAGCAAAAGGACACATTATACGTCTCAAACTCAGCAAACAATAGTGAGACCAGAACCAAATAACCACCATGAACATCCACCTTCAGAAAGACGGAGGCTCAGCTCATAGCAATTAGTTGTCCGTGGCCATTCTGAAGTCAAATTGTACAACTATTGCAAGGGTTCCATACAAGGGGGACAGGGAACATTCCTTGTTTGGGTCCAGGTTCATTGCTTTCTAAGCCTTTTAGCTCCATGCTCCAGGAAGTCCATGCTCCAATATTCTCCTTAACCACATCTGAAAAGAGCATTGAGGAATAAACCCTTTTGAGAGGCTGAGCATCTTTCTCTGCCTATTTCTTGCTCCTGGAGAGTTGGGGACAAGATGGTTCTGAGCTTTGATCAGTCAGATTCTCAGGTAAGGCTGGCATTTCTGTGACAGTAGGACTTGTCAAAAAGTTACTTGGTTTTTATCTATTTGATTTCACTCAGCTCCATATGCCAATAGTGACAACCCAAATTATTTCTATACATGAACATACTGAGTGTATTGAACTTCTGTGGAAGAACCACACCCTTATTCTCACTTCCTTAAGTCACATCCAATTTAATGATTTATCAAGTGCTATTTTATTCAGAGATTTTTAATGAAAGGTAGCAGGTCTAAGATTTTGTGACCTTGTTCCAAGGTTTAGTTTAGTTTTTTTATTTTTTCACAAATTTCAAATTTATACAAAGGTAGTAAGAACAGTATAAGAAATCCCCATAAATCCTTTTCTTAGATTCACAAATTATTAATATTTTGTCACATTCACATTCTCTCTCTTTAGATATTTCTTGCTTGCTAGCTTTAGACAGGAGAAGGAAATGGCAACTCACTCCAGTACTTTTTTCTGGAAAATCCCATGGACAGAGGAGCCTGGTGGGCTACAGTCCATGGGTCGCTAAGAGTTGGACATGACTGAGCGACTTCACTTTCACTTTTCACTTTCATGCATTGGAGAAGGAAATGGCAACCCACTCCAGTGTTCTTGCCTGGAGAATCCCAGGGATGGGGAGCCTGGTGGGCTGCCGTCTATGGAGTCGCAGAGTCAGACACGACTGAAGCGACAGCAGCAGCAGCAGCTTTAGACACACACACACATCATTATTGTTGAACCATCTGAGAGGAAGTTGCTTTGATGATATTGTACTCAAGTATTTCAGTGTGTATCCAGGGATGGGGAGCCTGGTGGGCTGCCGTCTATGGAGTCGCAGAGTCAGACACGACTGAAGCGACAGCAGCAGCAGCAGCTTTAGACACACACACACATCATTATTGTTGAACCATCTGAGAGGAAGTTGCTTTGATGATATTGTACTCAAGTATTTCAGTGTGTAATGAAGATATATTTTTACATAGCCACAGTATAATAGTCAAATTCAGATAATTTAACATTGATGTACTATTCTTATATATCCTCCATGTTCAAGTTTATCCAATTATTCCAATGATGTTATTTGTCTAATCCAGTATCACAGACTGCATTGAATTGTCGTGTGTCTTTTTTGTCCTTTCTTTGTCTTTAATGCCATTATTATTTTTGAAGAGTATGAGTCAGTTGTTTTGTTGAATATGTATCAGTTTGGGTTTCTCTGTTTAGTCTCAGTGCATTCAGTTTGTGCATTTTTCTAGGAATGTCGCACATAGGATACTGGGTTCTTCTTAATGCCTTGCCTCAGGGTGCTGAGTGCGTGCCTTGCTTTTGTTTTGTTTTG
>SJXQ01000064.1:173634-226901 GCA_006408695.1 Aepyceros melampus | reverse complement strand
GGTTCGATGCAGGATGCAGGATGCTTGGGACTGATGCACGGGGATAATCCAGAGAGAAGGTGTGGGGCAGGAGGAGGGAGGGGGGTTCGGGATTGGGAATTCATGTACACTCGTGGCTGATTCATGTCAATGTAGAGCAAAATGAATAAAGTATTGTAAAGCAAAACAAACTAAAAAATAAAAATTAATTAAAAAATAAATCTTTAATCCAATTTTCTTCTGATCGGTGGGGCTGTGTTCCCTCCATACAGCTTGGCCTAAGGCAAAACTATTTCAGGGGTAATGGTGACCTCCTCCATTAACCCTCCTCTTCCTCCTTTAAGAAAACTAGAGATACTAAGGAAACAGTTTTTGAAAGTTCGGCACAATAAAGGGCAGAAATGGTATGGATCTAACAAAAGATGAAGATATTAAGAAGAAGTGGCAAGAACACACAGAACTAAACAAACAAAAAAAATTAATGATCTGGATAACCACAATGGTGTGATCACCCACCTAGACACTGACATTCTGGGGCGGGGAGTCAAGTGGGCCTTAGAAGGCATCACTATGAACAAAGCTAGGGGAAGTGATGGAATTCCAGTTTAGCTATTTCAAATCCTGTAAGATAATGCTGTTAAAGTGCTGCACTCAATATGCCAGCAAATTTGGAAAACTCAACAGTGTCAACAGGACCTGAAAAGGTCAGTTTTCATTCCAATACCAAAGAAAGGCAATGCCAAAGAATGTTCTTATCCTGAAGAGATTGTTAAACACTTAAATAAGACATCCCTCAGAGATGTTTCAGCAAAACAGAGTTAAAAAAGTCTATACAATCAATCCAGAGAAGGCAATGCAACCCACTCCAGTATTCTTGCCTGGAGAATCCCAGGGATGGAGGAGCCTTGTGGGCTGCTGTCTATAGGGTCACACAGAGTTGGACACGACTGACACGACTTAGCAGCAGCAGCATAAAATCAATCACTATTCTTGCTACACATTTGTAAATAACCAGGCTAATTTTATTGAATCTGGATTTATTGGCAAATTAATCTTAATATGGCTGGTCTTTGGTAGAAATAAGGATTATTTTACAGAAAAATATGTTTCAATAGCACACCTCTGTGAATATTAGATTCCAATGTTGTTCATTGTTTTGATATTTTATTGTTTACTTGTAAAATGTCCTGGATCCTGAATGTATCAAGTTCCCTCCAATATCTGCCTACAAATCTCCAAACTAGAGTTTTCAATTCTCTCCTATTTCTTTTTTTTTTTTTTAACTTGGAATAATTGAAAGTTAAAACTCCTTTTCCCTGAAGCTCTGCAAACTGATGCTGGACAACTTGATATAAACAATGGTGAAATCACCACAGTAGTTTATCATCATACTCTGCTTTGTGCCTGTTGCTGTATTAGCCACTCAGAAGCTTATTAGTCTACTGAAACAGGGAAGACAAAATCTAACTCCATGTTTGATCTCTTTCTTATACTTTAACCTTTGCTTTTACTGCTATACTAGAAGAATGCTATCACTAGCTGCAAGCATACATAATGGCCTGCCCTTGGGAATCTGCTCCTCTGCCTGGGTATTAACCTAAAGTGTCTTTGTTCAGGACAGAGGGAAATACCCTGACCACCTGTGAATGGTTGCAGAAAAGATAAATCAACACATCCCCTTCCCAAGGCTGGCCAAACCAGGAGATATTTTGCAAGTCTCATGACCTTTTTACTTCCTCACTTTTCCCCCTCTCAGTTTAGTAAAAGACATTAGCACCCAGACCCTGATAGGAAGATATTCTAGGACTCTAGAGCATCATCTTCTGGGACACCCTGCATTCTGAACCAAGTCTCTATTCCTTGCCTCAACACCTCATCTCCTGATTATTGGCTTGCTATAAGTAAAGTAGACCAGGGTTGAACTCAGAAAAAATAACTCCATGACATCAGTTCAGTTCAGTTCAGTTCAGTCACTCAGTCGTGTCCAACTCTTTGCGACCCCATGAACCGCAGCACGCTAGGACTCCCTGTCCATCACTAACTTCCGGAGTTCACTCAGACTCACTCCATTGAGTCCGTGATGCCATCCAGCCATCTCATCCTCTGTCGTCCCCTTCTGCTCCTGCCCCCAATCCCTGCCAGCATCAGGGTCTTTTCCAATGAGTCAGCTCTTCACATAAGGTGGCCAAAGTACTGGAGCTTCAGCTTTAGCATCATTCCTTCCAAAGAAATCCCAGGGTTGATCTCCTTCAGAATGGACTGGTTGGATCTCCTTGCAGTCCAAGGGACTCTCAAGAGTCTTCTCCAATACCGCAGTTCAAAAGCATCAATTCTTCAGCGCTCAGCCTTCTTCACAGTCCAACTCTCACATCCATACATGACCACAGGAAAAACCATAGCCTTGACTAGATGGACCTTAGTCGGCAAAGTAATGCCTCTGCTTTTGAATATACTATCTAGGTTGGTCATAACTTTTCTTCCAAGGAGTAAGCGTCTTTTAATTTCATGGACATCAGAGACATTCTAAATGTAAATCAGGAAAATCTGCTAGATTGATACTGCCTGCTCTCACTTCATCTGAAGGTCCTTTTGAGCCTGACATCTAGAAATCTATACTGGTAGCTCTTAGGACTCAGACCCTAGGTTTATAATTTGCTTTAATCATTAACTCTTGTTTTTCTTTTGTTTTCATAGAAACGCCTCTTATTAAATACCTAAATTTCTAAGCCCACATGCACAATCACCTCCTGACATGAGACACACTGTTTAACTGAGCTGAACTAGTTTCAGTAATGAGATGGTTTAATATTATGAAGCGTCTGCCTCCAATGCAGCAAACCCAGGTTCGATCCCTGGGTCAGGAAGATCCCCTGGAGAAGGAAATGGTAACCCACTCCAGTATTCTTGCCTGGAGAATCCCATGGATGGAGAAGCCCAGTAGGCTCCAGTCCATGGGGTCACAAAGAGTTGGACACGACTGAGAGACTTCACTTTCACTTTCAATCTGTAAAGTTAGCTTCTGGACTATAAAATTTCTTGTGGGAAAGATTCAATTTTCAAAATTTGCCACCTGAGAATATGTCCTTTGAGATGAGGATTATTTTAAGCTGGTTATTCTTAAGAAATAGATATAGATGAAGCTCTAAAAACTTTTGTAAGAGACATTTACAGGTATAAGGGGAATATACTTTTATAAAGTTGCCTACCTTACTGTACTAGGAAGAGGAGGATGGCCTTATCTCTAGAAACTCTTATCAATGTAGAAGGCAATGATTTAAATCTACATGTCAACCTTGCTCTTCTTTACATAGCTTTTCCTGATAATCTCCCTTAACTGAACTTTCACTCAACATTCTTTGTCTTTAAGGTATTTAAGATGAGGGCTTAGCCACTTCACAGTCTCAAAGTTTTCTTGGGTCTCTCCCGTGTATTCAAGAGGTATATATGTTATTAAGTTTTGTTGTTTTTCTCCTATTAATCTTAACAGCCAAAGAACCTAGAAGGGAAGAAGAAAACATTTTTATTCTTCAACAAAATTAAAAGCAATTGAAAAAAACAGAAATTGTGATTGATGATTCTAGAATTTTATTATAAAGTCCCCATTATGAGTTCAAAGTAGAAATTATTTTATTTAAAACCACATGTACATTGGTATTTTCCCAACACTGTAGATTCTAGACTCTTTCCTTGAAAATACTCAATATTTCTATTGTGTGAATAACTCTTGAGTTTAATTGAAAAGCAAATTCAGAAAACATAGGCATTTGGGATCCCATTCCTCCCTGTGTCAGTGGTGAGTAACTACTGGAAGAGGAAACAGAGAGAAATGTGGTGAGCTTATGAATTTATTAGAAAATTGAATCAATAATCAGGTAGCTTTATTCATATTGATATTTTCTAGATTTTATATGCCAAAAGGCTTAAGTTTCCAAATGACAAATTCAGCTTAGCCTTACCACTTAAGCAAAATTTGAATTTATTTACAAAGAAAGAACTGGATCCTCATAAAACATTCTTTTATAACATTAATTGCGTTTTAATCACTAATGCAGTTGTTTTATATTTATTGATGTCCTTTAATATTTTTTAGAAAGCAGATAGAAAGTTAATATCATCTAGTGGGGTCGCTCAGTCGTGTCTGACTCTTTGCTACCCCATGGACTGTAGCCTACCAGGCTTCTCAGTCCATTGGATTTTCTAGGCAAGAGTACTGGAGTGGGTTGTCATTTCCTTCTCCAGGGTATCTTCCCGACCCAGGGATCGAACCCAGGTCTCCCACATTGTAGGCAGACGCTTTACCCTCTGAGCCACCAGGGAAGCCCCTCTAAACAAATTAGAGATTAAAAAGTTCCATTTATCCCTTGTTACGAATGTTGGTCTTTAAAAACAAGGTGTGTTAATAAGCATATAAAATAAAATCTTAATTAATTCTGATCAAATATGCCATTGATATTTTGCATTAAAAGAAGGACTTTGGGCTTCCCTTGTGGTCTAGTGGTCAGCAATCTGCCTGCCAATGGAGGGGACATGGGTTCAATCCCTGGTCTGGGAAGATCCTACATGCTCTGGGGGAAATAAGCCCACATGCCACAACTACTGAAGCCTGTGGTTCATAGAGCATGTTCTCTGCAACAAGACAAGGCTGTGCACTGCATGAGAGAGTAGCTCCTGCTCACTGAAACTAGATAATGCCCACACATAGCATCAAAACCCATATAGTCATAAACAAATATTTAAACAACAACAACAAAAGACTTTCTATTAGTGTCAAATCTTTTCCGTTTTAAAGTTTTCTGTCATTCTTCTTAATTTACAGACTGAGCTTCTATTTAAACTTTTATCAATAAAAGGGAATAGGCTCTAAATGAGGGGCAAAGTGGCTGTGTCATGATCAAGCACATTATCTTTAATTCAAGAACTTTGGATTTTGTTTGGATAAATGCATAACTAAAAGAAATGCAAAAAAGCAAAATGGCTGTCTGAGGAGGCCTTACAAATAGCTGTGAAAAGAAGAGAAGGGAAAAGCAAAGATATACGCATCTGAATATAGAGTTCCAAAAAATAGCAAGGAGACATAAGAATACCTTCCTCAGTGATCAATGCAAAGAAATAGAGGAAAACAACAGAATGGAAAGACTAGAGAGGTCTTCAAGAAAATTAGAGATAACAAGGGAATATTTCAAGCAAAGATGGCCTCAATAAAGGACAGAAATGACATGGACCTAACAGAAGCAGAAGATTTTAAGAAGAGGTGGCAAGAATACACAGAAGAACCGGACAGAAAACATCTTCACGACCAAGATAATTACGATGATGTGATCACTCACCTAGAGCCAGACATCCTGGAATGTGAAATCAAGTAGGCCTTAGAAAGCATCACTATGAACAGAGCTAGTGGAGGGGATGGAATTCCAGTTGAGCTCTTTCAAATCCTGAAAGATGATGCTGTGAAAGTGCTGCACTCAATATGCCAGCAAATTTGGAAAACTCAGCAGTGGCCACAGGGCTGGAAAAGTTCAGTTTTCATTCCAATCCCCAAAAATGGCAATGCCAAAGAATGCTCAAACTACCACACAATTGCACTCGTCTCACATGCTAGTAAAGTATTGCTCAAAATTCTCCAAGCCAGGCTTCTGCAATATGTGAACCATGAATTTCCAGATGTTCATGCTAGTTTTAGAAAAGGCAGAGGAACCAGAGATCAAATTGCCAACATGCACTGGATCATGGAAAAAGCAAAAGAGTTCTAGAAAACATCTATTTCTGCTTTATTGACTATGCCAAAGCCTTTGACTGTGTGGATCACAATAAACTGTGGAAAATTCTGAAAGAGATGGGAATACCAGACCACCTGACCTGCCTTTTGAAAAACCTATATGCAGGTCAGGAAGCCACAGTTAGAACTTGGACATGGGACAACAGACTGGTTCCAAACAGGAAAAGGAGTACGTCAAGGCTGTATATTGTCACCCTGTTTATTTAACTTCTATGCAGAGTACATCATGAGAAATGCTGGACTGAAAGAAACACAAGCTGGAATCAAGATTGCCGGGAGAAATATCAGTAACCTCAGATATGGAGATAACACCACCCTATGGCAGAAAGTGAGGAAGAACTAAAGAGCCTGTTGATGAAAATGAAATAGGAGTGGAAAGCTGGCTTTACTACAAAGCCACAGTAATCAAGACAGTATGGTACTGGCATAAAGACAGAAATATAGATCAATGGAACAAAATAGAAAGCCCAGAGATAAATCCACACACCTATGGACAGCTTATCTTCGACAAAGGAGGCAAGAATATACAGTGGATTAAAGACAATCTCTTTAAGAAATGGTGCTGGGAAAACTGGTCAACCACTTGTAAAAGAATGAAACTAGATCACTTTCTAACACCATACACAAAAATAAACTCAAAATGGATTAAAGATCTAAACGTAAGACCAGAAACTATAAAACTCTTAGAGGAGAACATAGGCAAAACACTCTCTGACATAAATCACAGCAGGATCCTCTATGACCCACCTCCCAGAATACTGGAAATAACAGCAAAAATAAACAAATGGGATCTAATTAAAATTAAAAGCTTCTGCACAACAAAGGAAACTATAAGCAAGGTGAGAAGACAGCCTTCTGAACGGGAGAAAATAGTAGCAAATGAAGCAACTGACAAACAACTAATCTCAAAAATATACAAGCAGCTTATGCAGCTCAATTCCAGAAAAATAAATGACCCAATCAAAAAATGAGCCAAAGAATTAAGTAGAAATTTCCCCAAAGAAGACATATGGATGGCTAACAAACACATGAAAAGATGCTCAACATCACTCATTATCAGAGAAATGCAAATCAAAACCACAAAAATTAAAATTAAAAGCTTCTTCACAACAAAGGAAACTATAAGCAAGGTGAAAAGACAGCCTTCTGAATGGGAGATAATTTTTGTCATTTAAAATATAATGTCTTGGTGTGGTTTTCTTTGGGTTCTACTTGGTTGGGATTCTGTTTCCTGGATTTGGATGTCTGTTTCCTTCCCATGATTAGGAAAGTTTGCAGCTATTGTTTTCTCAAATAAGTTATCTGTCCCCCCCCTTTTTTTTTCTCTTTCTGCTGTCTGCATGTGTTAGTCACTCAGTTGTGTCCAACTCTTTATGACCCCATAGACTTTAGTCTGCCAGACTCTCCAGGCAAGAATACTGGAGTGGGTTGCCATTCCCTTCTGCAGGGGATCTTAACCCAGGGATCAAATCCAGGTCTTCTGCGTTGCAGGTGAACTTTTTACTCTCTGAGCCACTGGGAAAGACATTTCTCTTTCTGGGATTCCTGTAGTGCCAAAGTTAGTACACTTTATATTGTCTAAAGAGGACTCGTGAACTATACTCATTTTTTTAAAAATTAAAAAAAAATTGATTCAGCTTGGGGGATATCCATTACTCTAGCTTCCAATTCACTGATCATTTCTCTATATCTACTATTTTCTGTATCTACTGTATTTAATCTGCTATTGATTCTTTCTAGCGTATTTTTTATTTCAGTTTTGTATTCTTCAGGTATACTTAGTTCCTCTTTATATTTTATAACTCTGTTAAACTTCTCACTGTTTCCATCCATTTTGTGTTAATCAGGCATCTTTATGGTCATTAAACTGTGCATCAGGTCGATTTCTGATTGTATTTCTTTTAATTATTTTTCTGAGGTTTTGTCTTGTTCTTTCATTTGGAAGACATTCCTCTGTTTCCTCATTTTGCCTAATTCTCTGTGTTTATTTCTATGATAGGTCATTTATGTTTCCTGGTCTTGAAGAAGTTGCCTCATGTAGTAGACATCCTGTGGGGCCTGGCAGTGCACTCTTCTCTGGTCAGGCATGTACGGTGCCAGTATGTTGGTGGGTGGGGCCAGGTCCCACCGTCACTGGCTGTGTGGCCCAGGTTTTTCTGGAGCTTATGCCAGCCGGTGGTGAGTGAGGTCCTGGCACTAATTTGAGGGAGAGAGGACCCCAAAATGGTGTTTACTAGCACCAGTGTCCTTGTGGTAGAATATGCTGTTGATATTGTTCAGCCACTAAGTTGTGTCCAACTCTGCCACTTCAAGGACTGCAGTACGCCAGGAAGCCTTGTTCTTCACTATTTCCTGGAGGTTGTCCAAGTTCATGTCCATTGAACTGGTGATGCTATCAGACCATCTCATCCTCTGCCACCTTCTTTCATTTTACCTTCCATCTTTCTTAGCATCATGGTTTTCTCCAATGAGTCAGCTGTTTGCATCAGGTGGCTGAAGTATCAGTCTTTTCAATAAGTATACACAGTCTATTTCCTTTAGGATTCAATGGCTTGATCTCCTTGTTGTCCAAGGGATTCTCAAGCGTCTTCTCCAGCACCACAGTTTGAAAGCATCAATTCTTCAGTGCTCAGCATTCTTTATGGTCCAACTCTCACATCCATACATGACTGCTGGAAAGACCATAGCCTTGACTATACAGACTTTTGTCTGCAAAGTGATGTCTTTGCTTTTAACACTCTGTCTAGGTTTGTCACAGCTTTAGTTCCAAGAGGTAGCCACCCTCTGATCTCATGGCTGCAGTCACCATCCACAGTGATTTTGGAGCACAAGAAGAAAAAAAGTCTGTCACTGCTTCCACTTTTACTCCATCTATTTTCCATGAAGTAATGGGACTGGATGCCATGATCTTTAGTTTTAAGCCAGTTTTTTCACTTTCCTCTTTCACCTTCATCAAGAGAATTGTCAGTTTCTCTTCAATTTCTGCCATTAGAGGGGTATCATCTGCATATCTGAGGTTGTTGATATTTCTCCTGGCAATCTTGATTCCAGCTTGTAACTCATCCAGCCTAGCATTTTGCATAATGTAGTCTGCATATAAGTTAAACAAATGGGGTCACAATATACAGCCTTGTCTTACTCCTTTCCCAATTTGAATCAGTCAATTGTTTCATGAGTGAAATACCTGGCTTAAAACTCAACATTCAAAAAACTAAGATCGTGGCATCCAGTCCCATCACTTTATGGAAAATAGATGGAAAACAATGGAAATAGTGACAAACTTTATTTTCTCAGGCTCCAAAATCACTGTGGATGGTGACTGTAGCCATGAAATTAAAAGATTCTTGCTCTTTGGAAGAAAACTATAACAAATCTAGATAGTGCATTAAAAAGCAGAGACATCACTTTGAAGATGAAGGTCCATGTAGTCAAAACTATGTTTTTTCCGTAGTCATGTTCTGCTATGACAGTTGAACAATAAAGAATGCTGAGCAGCAAAGAATTATTTTCAAACTGTGGCATAGAAGACTCTTGAGAGTTCCTTGGACTGCAAGCAGATCAAATCAGTCAACCCTAAAGGAAATCAGCCCCAAATATTCACTGGAAAGACTGATGTGGAATCTGAAGCTCCTATACTTTGGCCACCTGTAAAATGTGAGATTTTACATATGGCCTTGATTTTCCATAGCACTCTAGTGCTCTCAATTTCAAACCCCACATACTTTCAAACCCAGATATCCTGGGGTCTCATCTTCCTAATGAAGAACTTCCAGGCTTGAATTCTTGAATTGGAAAGAACCTGTGCAGTTGTGATTATCCTTCCTTATGGTAACTTCCTATCTCACGTTGTAGATCTTTGTACTTGTCTTTACCCTTCCTATCCATATTGTTACTCCTTTTTTACATCTTCAGTTGTGAAAAATCTTTCTTGCTAGTCTTCGTGTCATTCTCATATATAGTTGCTCTGTAAATAGTTGTACTTTTGGTGTTCTTACGGGAGTAGGTAGCTAAGGATCTTTCTACTCTGCTTCCATGGGCGTACCTCCTATTACCTTTTATATGCTAGCTATAAAATTTATTATATACTTTTTTAAAAATAAAATTGCGGTGCTGGAGAATACTCTTGAGAGTTCCCTGGATTTCAAGGAGCTCAAATCTGTCAGTGCTAAGGAAAATCAACACTGAATATTCAAAGGAAGAACTGATGCTAAATCTGATGCTCCAATACTTTGGCCACCTGGTTCAAAGAGCTGACTTATTGGAAAAGACTCTGATGCTGTGAAAAATTGAAGGCAGGGGGAGAAGGGGGAGTCATAGGATGAGATGGCTGGATGGCATCAATGAACATGAATTTGGGCAAACTTAGGGAGAGAGAGAAGAACAAGGGAACCTGGCATGCTGCAATCCATGGAGTCACAGAGTTGGACATGACTTAGCAACTTAACAGTAACAACAACCACAACAAAAAATAAAGAAAATTTGGCTCTAGAAAAAGAAGACATTATCTGATTCATATTCTCCAATCAGAATATCATTTAAAAAAAGAGAAAGAAATTGAAAGCATCTTGTGAAACAAATAGATTAAGACAGAATCATCAGTTGAAAAGAAAAAAAAAACAAAAAACAAAAAAACACTCTTCCAAGTAACTATTAATCCCAATTAAAGTACAACTTCAGTATATTTAGGAAGTATTAAATATAAGAATTTTACTAGCCAAAGTATGGGTTCCTAAGTCTCTCCTTAGATGTAAAGCTATATTTTAAAATCTTTTTCATTATAACAACAACAAAAAAAAAGAACATTCAATTCAGAATTTCAGGCACAAAATATTAACTCTAGTGTAACTAAGAGGAAAAATTAATTGAAGATATTATTCAATAAAATATATAAAATAAAAATTTTTTAAAGTAGAATAAAAAGTATGCTGAAAATAAAGTAGGACAATCTTAGCAATTCTAATTAAAATGTGGAAAGTGAAAATAAAAGAAAAGAAAACCATTGAAAATGTAAAAAGAGTAATTATAGATTTATACATAAATATCCACACATCAAATATTCTATAATTAGCATAGGATATTTGATTTTATGATTAGATATGTAAATAAATATTATTTTTGAAAATGTAAACATAGCCATTGAATTTTACAAATATGAAATTAAGAACTATTTGTGTTCTTTACACCTCAGTAAAGATTAGAAAACATGAGAAAATATGAAATCATTAAGGACTTTCAGCAGAACAGTTTTAGAGGTGTGTGATGAGGGACTAAGTTTGGAAGCCATATCTTAGTTGAAATATGAATGGTTGATGTGAAAATGAAGACAGTGCATACAGATTTAATATCTTGGCTGTAATGTTCAATGTTTTACTAAGAATCACATATATGTATGGTGAAGAAAAATACATTGATTTAATATAAAAGAGGCCAACATTTTATTTGCTTAACATTTATAGATGGAGGGAAATGGTTGAAGTTAAAGAAATTGTGCATTGGTAGAAAAGTTCTTGGAGGAGGCTGGATAAGATAACCTTCATAGTACAGATGAGAAATAATTTTAGGAAGATGGCTCATTGTTTTGTGGAGCTAGGAAGTTTTGACAAAAATAATCAATGAACAATTAATGATAAGATTTTATCTGAGCCAAACTGAGGCCCATAGTATAAAAACTAGCTTCTGGAATTACTTTGAGAAACTGCTCTGAAGAAGTATGGTTTTCAGCACAGTTTCATATCTTGTCAGAACAAAGAACATTAAACAGGGATGCTTTATTTCAAAGTTTCAAATAAAACAACAGCAAGTACACAGTGAGTCACTATGGCCTTGGACCTGGGAAGCTTAGCCTTATCAAAGAAGGACCAGGCTAAGTGTGGCATTTAATCTTCATTTTTAACATGAACATGCTTTAATTTTGGTCAGTGTGCCCCCTCCCTCCTTTTAAATAATTCAAGCAAATGTGCAATGTATGATAGGCGATAAACAGTCTGTTTTAGTGAGCATAAAATCCAAGTTAACTCATCTATAAACCAGAATGACTTCCCCAAACCTCAATATGGGATTTTTTACTTTTATCAGAAGGAAGGAGAGATGGAAATGCCACTGAATTAAAAGGAAGGTGGGTGGGATGAAGTAAAGTAAGTTAAGGAAGTATATCACTTTTCTTACTGATAGAAGTGGTAAGAAAGAGGACTTAACATGGTGTGATGGTGGGGATGGTGGTGATAACAGGGCAAGAAATTGAAATAGAGCTGTGACAGTTTAAAATATTGAAGGGTGATGTGTCCTGTGGTCTAGACTGGATTAGAAAATGAACTATGGAATTGAGGGAATTAAAAACCATACATTTATATTAAATATGAGAATTAAAACAAAAACACACACAAAAAAATAGAAAATAGTTTGTCCCATATAAAGCATAATAGCTCTTCAAAGATATTAAACCAGCACAGCTCTCAACTCTGGCATGAATTAACTGCTGTCTCTTTGGTGGTCTTTCAGAATGGCTCTCATGAACAGGATGCCAATAAGTAAAACGTGCCTTTCAGTTTCAGCCACTCATGTTCCAAAGTATCTCTTCTCAGCTTTTGGAAGAGTAAACATTCAGATTTCAAGAACCCTTGATATAACAAAATTTAAACTTATAATACATAATGAATCAGGAGAGTGTTAACTATATCCATATCACACACAAAGAAAAAAACAACTACAATAATAATACAATCACACAATATTTTCTTAGCAAGCTTAATCTTTCTAATAGAAAAACATACTAATCACTACTTTTGAGGGCTTTTGTTTGTTTTTGCAGAAACATTTCTGCGTTCTGTGATAGAACAGTATAAAAATATGGCAAAATCTGAATTCTTTAAAGTTCCAAAGCAGTTTAGAATTATAAGATTCGGTTAGTTATAAAAATGGTTTAGTGATTTTGCCTATTCACTTATGTTTTTCTATTCCTCTCTGAGTGGATGAGAGTTTCAATTTCCAGCTATTGGAAAAAACTGTGATTTGTTGATTTTCAGTCATTAGAAGCTATAAAATGATCCAAACCACAGGAATCTACAAATGGTAAACTATGTAGCAACATGCAGTTGTAAAATAACCTATAACCTAAAGAGCTGACAGGCTACAGTTTGCACACCAACTCCATCAATCATGTGATGGACAAGTCATTCAACTAAGTTAAATCTCAATTTCTTTATTTGTAAAATGAAGATGATAATATTTCTTACCTAAACTTTCATGTGAATTTTTATGAGAAACAAGATACATAAAACAACTTTTTAAAACTCTAAAGCCCTTGACAAATACAGTTTTTATATTCCATGCTGTATTTCATGGGCTGAGGTGGCCTGCAAAATCACAAATCAGCAATTACAAAATCAGGAAGGACTTGTTGGCAGGCAAGGTCATCTAATACATTCACATGAAAAAATAAAGGATTCTTTATTTTTCAGTTCTGTTTTTGTTTTAGCTGTGACTCCCACTGGACAAGAAAGAGTCAACTTTATATTTAGTTAATTGAATAGTCTACTCAGGCTAGCACCCATGTCAGCTTCTTCCTGCGGGGGCTAAAGTGACTGGAATTCTATCAGGCAGAGTTTAATAATAAATAACTGACTCATTTAGATTTTTATTTACATTAAACCTTCAGGCCAAACTGAGATTCTCACTTCCTGTCAAAGTGTCAGTTATTTAGAGGAAAATATGCTAACTATAATTTCTATTGTTCAGACTATTTTGTTAAAGAGTCATTCTGTCAGGGATTCAGCTGAAAGATAGGAGAAGTAATGTCTTAAACAATAATCATAAATATAATATGAAATATACAAAATAGACTGTTTGATGCATATCTGACCTGAATACTGCATCAACCTTGAGCAATACAGCTGGATTACAAAGCAAGCAAATGCTTAACAAAAGGCATAGTTATCAGATGAAATAGAGAAAGGTAAATTGGGGGCAGATTGATATAGTTACCACTTTTAAGTTTTTCATTTATACAATTTTTACAATAAAAATTTCCAGAATCCAATTTTACATAATCCAACTAACTGAACTTTAAAATTATCTTCAAGAGTGCTGGCAGCCTAAGGGCTGGTAGAGTTACATATTTAAAGTAGGTATTCATTTTTTTATTTAATGTATTGTAGTTTAAGTATATTAAATATCAAAATATAAAAAATACTCTTGCATACAAAGAGAAACACAGCCCAGAGTATGTTGATTATTGTCATCATTTGTGTATGTATGCTTATTTCTGGATCTGTTTTTCAATTTTCTCATTATGCATGTGAGATAATCTGTACATATATGGAACTGGAATGCAAAAGTAGAAAGTCAAGAGTTACCAGGAGTAATGTGAAGCCAAGTTTGGTCTTGGAAACCAAATGAAGCAGGGCAAAGGCTATAGAGTTCTGCCAAGAGAATGCACGGGTCATAGCAAACACCGTCTTCCAACAACACAAAAGAAGACTCCACATAGATATCACCAGATGGTTGACACCAAAATCAGATAGATTACATCTTTGCAGTCAAATATGGAGAAACTCTATACGTCAACAAAAACAAGACTGGGAGCTGTCAGTGGCCCAGATCATGAACTCCTTATTGCCAAATTCAGGCTTAAGTTGAAGAAAGTAGGGAAAACCACTGGACAATTCAAGTATGACCTAAATCAAATCCCTTATGATTAAACATTGGAAGTAACAATAGATTCAAAGGATTAGATCTGATAGAGAGAGTGCCTGAAGAACTATTGATGGAGGTTCATGACATTGTACAGGAGGCAGGGAGCAAGAAAAAGAAATTCAGAAAGGCAAAATGGTTGTCAGAGGAAGTCTTCAGTTCAGTTCAGTTCAGTTCAGTCACTCAGTTGTGTCCAACTCTTTGTGACACCGTGAACTGCAGCACGCCAGGACTCCGTGTCCATCAACAACCCCCGGAGTTCACTCAAACTCACATCCATTGAGTCAGTGATGCCATGCAGTCATCTCATCCTCTGTCGTCCCCTTCTCCTCCCGCCTCCAATCCCTCCAAGCATCAGAGTCTTTTCCAATGAGTCAACTTTTCGCATGAGGTGGCCAATGTATTGGAGTTTCAGCTTTAGTGTCATTCCTTCCAAAGAACACCCAGGACTGATCTCCTTTAGAATGGACTGGCTGGATCTCCGTGCAGTCCAAGGGACTCTCAAGAGTCTTCTCCAACACCACAGTTTAAAAGCATCAATTCTTCGGCATTCAGCTTTCTTCACAGTCCAACTCTCACTTCTATACATGACCATTGGAAAAACCATAACCTTGACTAGACGGACATTTGTTGGCAAAGTAATGTCTCTGCTTTTGAATATGATATCTAGGTTGGTCATAACTTTTCTGCTAAGCAGTAAGCAAGCTGGAATAAAGATTGCCAGGAGAAATATCAATAACCTCAGATATACAGATGACACCACCTTTATGGCAGAAAGTAAAGAGGAACTAAAAAGCCTCTTGAGGAAAGTGAAAGAGGAGAGAGAAAAATTTGGCTTAAAGCTCAACATTCAGAAAACGAAGATCATGGCATCTGGTCCCATCACTTCATGGCAAATAGATGGGGAAACAGTAGAAACAGTGTCAGACTTTATTTCTGGGGGGCTCCAAAATCACTGCAGATGGTGACTGCAGCCATGACATTAAAAGACACTTACTCCTTGGAAGGAAAGTTATGACCAACCTAGATAGCATATCGAAAAGCAGAGACATTACTTTTCCAACAAAGGTCCGTCTAGTCAAGGCTATGGTTTTTCCTGTGGTCATGTATGGATGTGAGAGTTGGACTGTGAAGAATCACTTCATGGCAAATAGATGGGGAAACAGTAGAAACAGTGTCAGACTTTATTTCTGGGGGGCTCCAAAATCACTGCAGATGGTGACTGCAGCCATGACATTAAAAGACACTTACTCCTTGGAAGGAAAGTTATGACCAACCTAGATAGCATATCGAAAAGCAGAGACATTACTTTTCCAACAAAGGTCCGTCTAGTCAAGGCTATGGTTTTTCCTGTGGTCATGTATGGATGTGAGAGTTGGACTGTGAAGAAAGCTGAATGCTGAAGAATTGATGCTTTTGAACTGTGGTGTTGGAGAAGACTCTTGAGAGTCCCTTGGACTGCAAGGAGATCCAACCAGTCCATTCTAAAGGAGATCGGTCCTGGGTGTTCTTTGGAAGGAATGATTCTAAAGCTGAAACTCCAGTACTTTGGCCATGTAATGTGAAGAGTTGACTCATTTGAAAAGACTCTGATGCTGGGAAGGACTGGGGGCATGAGGAAAAGGGGATGACAGAGGATGAGATGGCTGGATGCATCACTGACTCGATGGACATGAGTTTGAGTGAACTCCAGGAGTTGGTAATGGACAGGGAGGCCTGGCATGTTACAGTTCACTGGGTCACAAAGACTCAGATATGACTGAGCGACTGAACTGAACTGAAAAGCAAAAGAGAAAAGGAAAGATATACCCGTCTGAATTCAGAGTTCCAAAGAATAGCAAGGAGAGATAAGAAATCCTTCCTCAGTGATCAATGCAAAAAAAAATAGAGGAAAACAATAGAAAGGGAAAGACTAGAGATCTCTTCAAGAAAATTAGGGATACCAAGGGAACATTTTATGCAAAGATCAGCACAATAAGGACAGAAATGATATGGACCTAAGAGAAGCAGAAGATATTAAAAAGACGTGGCAAGAATACACAGAAGATCTGTACAAAAAAGATCTTCATGACCCACATAACCATAATGGTGTGATCACTCACCTAGAGCCAGCTATCCTGGAATGCAAAGACAAGTGGACCTTAAGAAGCATCACTATGAACAAAGCTAGTGGAGGTGATAGAATTCCATATGAGCTATTTCAAACACTAAAAATGATGCTGTGAAAGTGCTTCACTCAATATGCCAGCAAATTTGAAAAACTCAGCAGTGGCCACAGGACTGGAAAAGATCAATTTTCATCCCAGAGAAAGGCAGTCCCAAAGAATGCTCAAAATACTACACAATTGCACGTGTCTCACATGCTAGCAAAGTAATGCTCAAAATTCTCCAAGCCAGGCTTCAATAATATGTGAACTGTGAGCTTCTAGATGTTTAAGCTGGATTTAGAAAAGGCAGAACACAGATCAAATTGCCAACATCGTTGGATCATAGAAAAAGTAAGAGAGTTCCAGAAAGAAATCTATGTTTACTTTATTGATTATGCCAAAACCTTTGACTGTGTGGATCACAACAAACTATGGAAAATTCTTAAAGAGATGGGAATACCAGACCACCTGGCCTGCCTCCTGAGAAATCTGTATGCAGGTCAAGAAACAATATTTAGACCTGGTCATGTACAGCAGACTGGTTCTAAATCAGGAAAGGAGTATATCAAGGCTCTATACTATCACCCTGCTTATTTAAGTTATATGCAGAGTACGTCATGTGAAATGCCAGACTGGATGAAGCACAAGCTGGAATCAAGACTTCTGGGAGAAATATCAATAACTTCAGATATGCAGATGAGACCACCCTTATGGCAGAAAATGAAGAATAACTAAAGAGACTCTTGATGAAAGTGAAAGAGGAGAGTGAAAAAGTTAGCTTAAAACTAACATTCAGAAAACTAAGATCATGGCATCTGGTCCCATCACTTCATGGCAAATAAATGGGGAAACAGTGGGAGCAGTGGCAGACTTTATTTTTGGAGGGATCCAAAATCACTGCAGATGGTGACTGCAGCTGTGAAATTAAAAGACACTTGCTCCTTGAAAGGAAAGCTATGACCAACCTAGACAGCATACTAACAAGGCACAGGCATTGCTTTGCCAATAAATGGCAAAGTAATATCCATCTTGCCGAAGCTATGGTTTTTCCAGTACTCATGAATGGATGTGAGAGTTGGACTATAAAGAAAGCTGTGAGCCAAAGAATTGATGCTGTCTTGTTGGAGAAGACTCTTGAGAGTTCCTTGGAGTGCAAGGCGCTCCAACCAGTCAATCTTAGAGGAAATCAGTTCTGAATATTCATTGGAAGGACTAATATTGAAGCTGAAACTCCAGTACTTTGGCCACCTCATATGCAGAACTGTCTCATTGGAAAAGACCCTAATACTGGGAAAGATTAAAGGCGGGAAGAGAAGGGGACAGCAGAGGATGAGATGATTGGATGGCATCACCAACCGGATGAACATGAGTTTGAGCAAACTCTGGAGTTGGTGATGGACAGGAAGAGTCAGATACCACTGAACGACTGAACTGAACTGAACTTATATGTATATATAAAGATACTGGCATCTATACTGATACACTGGCATACACACACACACACACACACACACACACACACACACGTATGTATATATACCCCATTTAGATGGTTTTTAAAGATTAAAGTAGTTGCTTAGTTCATTTTACTAAATTTTAGTCAATTGTCTCCTTCTGTAAGGCATTCTTTTATGTGTTTACTTTTCTTACAATGTTGCAGAAATATCATTTTATGTGGAAGTAATTGTTTTCCTTAGAATGAATTTCATAGAACTTTTTATCTTACAATGAACTCCTTTAAGACTCTTCATACAATTTATTTTGGTTAAGACAAATAGGTTAGAGATGAAAGGCATTATTAATATTAGCAGCAACATCTGATCCTGTAACAAAGAACTCGAGAGGACATTTAAATGCTTTCTTTCTCTTTGAGATAGAAAATCTTGAGTATGCTATAGTCCAGAAAGTTCGCTTGGTATAGATCTATGACTGCTGCTGCTGCTAAGTCACTTCAGTTGTATGGACATGTTCCTAATTGATATTTCAAAGCAATATAAAATTTGTGCTAATCATTTTGATATATAAATTAAGATTTTAAAAATGCAAAATTTTAGAGCAAAATTTAGAGAATCCAAAGATAGCAATTCTGAATATTTGGTGTATTAATCATGATCATGACAGGAAATGTATGCTGCATTCAGAAGAAATAATCAAAGAAGACTTCAATGAAGTAACTATTTCCAGAGGTTGCAAAGAGGTAAGGAAATTAACAAGGGCTTAAAAAGCTCTGACTCTTTGCGACCCCATGGACTGTAGCCTACCAGGCTCCTCCGTCCATGGAACTTTCCAAGCAAGAGTACTGGATTAGGTTGTCATATCCTTCTCCAGGGGATCTTCTCGACCCAGGGATCGAACCCTAGTCTCCCGCGTTACAAGCAGACGCTTTACCATCTGAGCCACCAGGGAAGACCTGATTCTACACATGGACATCACCAGACGGTCAACACCAAAATCAGATTGATTATATTCTTTGCACCCAAAGATGGAGAAGCTCTATACATTCAGCAAAAACAAGACTGGGAGCTGACTGTGGCTCATATCATGACTTCCTTATTGTCAAATTCAGACTTAATTGTGGAAAGTAGGGAAACCACTTGACCATTCATATGTGACCTAAATCAAATCCCTGATGATTATACAGTGGAAGTGAGAAATAGATTTAAGGGACTAGATCTGATAGATAGAGTGCCTGATGAACTATGGACTGAGGTTTGTGATATTGTACAGGAGTCAGGGTTCAGGACCATCTGCATGGAAAAGAAATGCAAAAAGCAAAATGGCTGCCTGAGGAGTCCTTAAAAATAGCTGTGAAAAGAAGTGAAGCGAAAAGCAAAAGAGAAAAGGAAAGATATAAGCATCTGAATGCAGAGTTCCAAAGAATAGCAAGGAGAGATAAGAAAGCCTTTCTCAAGAAATAGAGGAAAAGAACAGAATGGGAAAGACTAGAGATCCCTTCAAGAAAATTAGAGATACCAAGGGAATATTTCATGCAAAGATGAGCTCAATAAAGGACAGAAATGGTATGGACCTAACAGAAGCAGAAGATATTAAGAAGAGGTAGCAAGAATACACAGAAGAACTGTACAAAAAAGAGACCCAGATAATCACAATGGTTTGATCAGTCACCTAGAGCCAGACATCCTGGAATGTGAAGTCAAGTGGGCCTTAGAAAGCATCACTACAAAAAAAGCTAGTGGAGGTGATGGGATTCCAGTTGAACTATTTCAAATGCTGAAAGGTGATGCTGTGAAAGTGCTGCACTCAATATGCCAGCAAATTTGGAAAACTTGGCAGTGGCCACAGGACTGGAAAAGGTCAGTTCTCATTCCAATCCCAAAGCAATGCAATGCCAAAGAATGCTCAAACTACCACACAATTGCACTCACCTCACACCCTAGTAATGCTCAACATTCTCCAAGCCAGGCTTCAGCAATACATGAACTGTGAACTTCCAGATGTTCAAGTTGGTTTTAGAAAAGGCAGAGGAACCAGAGATTGAATTGCCAACATCCGCTGGATGATGGAAAAGGATGAGAGTCCCAGAAAACATCTAATTCTGCTTTATTGACTATGCCAAAGACTTGACTGTGTGGACACAATAAACTGTGGAAAATTCTGAAAGAGATGGGAATACCAGACCACCTGACCTGCCTCTTGAGAAACCTGTATGCAGGTCATGAAGAAACAGTTAGAACTGGACATAGAACAACAGACCGGTTCCAACTAGGAAAAGGAGTATGTCAAGGCTGTGTATTGTCACCCTGCTTATTTAACTTATATGCTGAGTACATCATGAGAAACACTGGGCTGGATAAAGCACAAGCTGGAATCAAGACTGCCGGGAGAAATATCAATAACCTAGGTATGCAGATGATACCACTTTTATGGAAGAAAGTGAAGAGGAAGTAAAAAGCCTCTTGAGAAAAGTAAAAGAAGAGAGTGAAAAAGTTGGCTGGAAGCTCAACATTCAGAAAACTAAGATCATGGCATCTGGTCCCATAACTTCATGGCAAATAGATAGGGAAACAGTGGAAACAATGGCTGACTTTATTTTGGGGGGCTCCAAAATCACTGCTGATGGTAATTGCAGTCATGACATTAAAAGACGCTTATTCCTTGAAAAGAAAGTTATGACCAACCTAGATAGTATATCCAAAAGCAGAGACATTACTTTTCCAACAAAGGTTCATCTAGTCAAGGCTATGGTTTTTCCAGTGGTCATGTATGGATGTGACAGTTGGACTGTCAAGAGAGCTGAGTGTCAAAGAACTGATGCTTTTGAACTGTGGTGTTGGAGAAGACTCTTCAGAGTCCCTTGGACTGCAAGAAGATCCAACCAGTCCATTCTAAAGGAGATCAGTCCTGGGTGTTCATTGGAAGAACTGATGCTAAAGCTGAAACTCCAATACTTTGGCCACCTCATGCGGGGAGTTGACTCATTGGCAAAGACTCTGATACTGGGAAGGGTAGGGGGCAGGAGGAGAAGGGGACGACAGAGGATGGGATTGCTGGATGACGTCACCTACTAGATGGACATGAGTTTGAGTAGACTCAGTGAGTCAGTGATGGACAGGGAGGCCTGGAGTGCTGCAGTCCATGGGGTCGCAAAGAGTCGGCATGACTGGGAGACTGAACTGAACTGAACTGAACATTCCTTTGGAGTGATATGGCCATGAAGATAATAGACAACACAGTCCCTGTCCTGATTCTCAAGAGATTTGATTGATGGTATCCTTGAGAGCAAGACTTAAAGAAACACATTCCTAGATCAAAGGAGTACACATCTAGAATAATATTTGTAAGATCCATAGAAATATACCCAAATTCTCTCATAATCATTGATAATCCATATTTAAAGACAGCAGAGATTTTATCAGGTGATACGGGAGACTCCAAGTTTCTAAAACGGTCTCCATTTGCTTCTTAGAAATTTCCAGATAAATTTATCTAAGTTCATATTTCTGCACTGATGGAATACTTGAGTTCTCTTTCAATATTGTAAAGAATATAAAAAAGTGTGACTATGGTTAGCATTATTGTAGCAATATTAAGTTATTGGTTTTGGCAAATGTGTGTGGTTATAAAAGATATTAATATTAAGAGAACTAGTGAATGGATATAGGAACACTGAAATCTTTGTAACTTTCTGTAAAGTTAAAATTATTTCAAGGCAAAAATTTTTAAATTATATACATGCAGACCTCAGAAGACTTGGTTCAGTTCCAGGGCATCATAATAAAGGGAATATTGCAACAAAGCAAGTCAAACTAATTTTTTTCATTTCCCAGTGCACATAAAAATTATGTTCACACTATAATGTAGTCTAATAAATGTGCAAAAGGATTCTGTCTATAAAATAATTTACATACTTTAACTTACTTTATTGCTAAAAAATGCTAAGCATCATCTATACCTTCAGTGACATGAATTTCATTGTATATCTCCAACAATTTATAAACTAAGGCAACAATGAAGTTTGACACATTGATTGATTCTTCCTTTCATGAATAATTTCTCTGTAACAGGCAATGCTGTTTGACAGCATTTTTTCCACAATAAGACTTCTTTCAAAACTGGAGTCAGTCATCTCAGATCCTGCCCTACTGCTTTATCAGCTAAGCTTACATAATATTGTAAACCTTTGGTGTTACTTCCATAGTAACATTTTTGCAGTATTCCAGGAGTAGATTTCATCTCAATAAACCATTTTTTTCCCCTTATCCATGAGAAGCAATGTTTCATTCATTAAGTTTCATCTGAGGGTCTAGCTATTCAGTCACATTTTCAGGCTCCATCTTCCATTGACGTCTCAAACCCTTCAAACTCATACATGAGATCTGCAACAAACTTCTTCCAAACTCTGATTAATTTTGATATTTTTACCTCTTACCATGGATCATGAATGGTCTTAATTGCACCTAGCAAATGTTTTCCAGGAGGTTATCATTTTATTTGCTCAAATCCATCAAAGGAATTTCTATCTATGGCCTTATAAAATATATTTTTAAAATAACAAAAGTTGAAATCAAAATTATTCCTTGATCCAAGGGCTGTAGAATGGATATTGTGTTAGCAAGCATGAAAACATGACGTGCATGTACCTGTAAATGAACATGAGGTACATATACCTTTATCAGAACTCTTGGGGAGTGACCAGGTACATTGTCAATAAGCAGTAATATTTTGAGAAGTCATTATTATTTTTTTTTTTCTGAGCAGTAGGTAACAACACTGGACTTAAAATATTCAGTAAACCATATTGTAAACAGATGTACTGATATCCAAACTTAGTTATTCCATTTATAGACAGGCAGAACAAATTTCTGTAATACTTAAGGTTTTAAAAGCAGTAAATGAACATTAACTTTGACTTCAAGTCAACAGCTGCTTTAGTGCCTAACAAGAGAGTCAACCTTTCAAGCCTTAAATCCAGGCACTGACTTCTCTTCTTTAGCTATGAAACTCCCAGTGGCATCTTCTTTCAAAAGAAGGATGTTTTGTTTATGCTGAAAGTATGTTCTTTAATGTTGAAAATAAGGTTGTTTAATCATCACCACTGATGATCTTAAATAGATCTTTTAAATAACTTGCTACAGCTTCTATATCAGCACTGGCTTCTTCACCTTCCACTTTTACATGATGGAATAATCTCTTATACCTATGGATAAGCTACAGCTAGTTTCTAACTTCTCTTCTGCAGCTTCCTTACCTCTTCTAACCTTCAGAGAATTAAAGAGAGTTAGGATCTTGCTGTGATTTAAGCTTTGGCTTAAGAGAACATCATGGCTGGTTTTATCTTCTATCCAGAACACTAAAACTTTCTTCATATCAGCAATAAAGTTGCTTCACCTTCTTATCATTGCTGTGTTTACTGGAGTAGAAGTTTTAATTTCTCCTGACTTTTCATTTGCATTCATAACTTGGCAAAGTGTCTGGCAGAAGAGCTCTAGGTTTTGGCCTATCTTGGCTTTCAACATGGCTCTTTCACTGAGCTTAATTATCTCTAGCTACAGATTTTAAGTGAGAGACATGTTACTCTTCACTTGAAAACATAGAGGTCATTGTAGAGTTACTAATTGGCATTATTTGAGTATTATATTGTCTCAGAGAACAGGAAGCCTGGAGAAGAGGGAGAGGGATAAGGAAAGGGGAGAGGTGGGTCAGTCAGAACACAGAGTATTTATTGATTAAGTTCACTGTCTTATTTGAGTGCAGCTTGTGTTTCCTCCAAACAATTACAGTAGTAACACCAAAAATAACCACATATGACCATAACAAACATAATAATGAACTAAAAGCTTGAAATATTATGAGAATTACCAAAATGTGACAAACAGACCTGAAATGAGAAAATACTATTGGAAAAATGGTGCCAGGCAGCATACCAGATGCTGGGTTGCTTTAAACCTTATGCAATATCTGAAAGCACAATAAAGAGATGTACAATAGAATGAGCTGAGCCTGTAGATAGTATATATCAACCAACGGAAAAGGAAAAGTGCAACACTCAATGACAAAAAATGTAATTTATTCTTCTGTACTCTTGTCAAGAAATACAGCCTAAAGGGGATAGTAAAAGACTTGGCAGAAAAAAAAAAAAATGTGTCCCAAAGAAGAAACTAAGATTCTGGATGTAGATACTAGATTCAGATTGTTGGTGATCAGTTGTTAAGTCATCTGACCTTTGCAACCCTGTGAACTGCGGCACCCCAGGCTTCCCTCTCCTTCATCATCTCTCTGAGTTTTCTCAAACTCATGTCCATTGAGTCAGTGTTGCCATCTAAACATCTCATCCTCTGTCACCCCCTTCTCCTCTTGTCTTCAGTTTTCCCAGAATCAAGGTCTCTTTCAATGAGTCAGCTCTTCACATCAGGTGGCCAAAGTTGGAGCTTCATCTTCAGCATCAGTTCTTCCAATGAATATTCAGGGTTAATTTCCTTTACGATTGACTGATTTGATCTCCTTACTGGTCAAGGGACTCAGGAGTCTTCTCCAGCACCACAGTTTGAAAGCATCAGTATTTTTGGTGCTCAGCCTTTTTTTTTTTTTTTTGGTCCAACTCTCACATTCATACATGACTACTGGAAAAGCTTTGACAATACTGACTTTTGTTGGCAATGTGATGTCTCTGCTTTTTAAAACACTGTCTAGGTTTGTCAGAGCTTTTCTTCCAAGGAGCAAGGGTTTTTAATTTTGTGGCTGCAATCACCACCAGCAATGAGATTGGAGCCCAAGAAAATTAAATCTGACACTGTTTCCACTTTGTTCATATCTATTTTCTGTGAACTGATGGGACTGGATGCCATGATCTTATTTTTTTTTTTTTTTTGAGTGTTGAGTTTTAAGCCAGTTTTTTCACTCTCCTCTTTCACTTTCATCAAGAGGCTGTTTAGTCTCTCTTTATTTTCTGCCATTAAAATGGTATCATCTGCCTATCTGAGGTTGTTGATATTTCTCCTGGCTATTATGATTCCAGCTTGTGAGTTATCGAGCCCAATATTTCATATGATGTACTCTGTATATAACTTAAATAAGCAAGGTGACAATATACAGCCTTGACATACTCTTTTCCCAATTTTTAACCAGTCCAGTGTTCCATATCTGGTTCTAACTGTTGCTCCTTGTCCTATATACAGGTTTCACAGGAGGTAGGTAAGGTGGTCTGGTATTCCAATTTATTTAAGAATATTCCAGCTTGTTGTGACCACACAATCAAAAGCTGTAGTGTAGTCAATGAAACAGAGGTATGTTTTTTTCTTTTTTAACTTTCTTGCTTTTTCTGTGAGTCAGTCAGTTCAGATCAGTCACTCAGTCACGTTCAAGTCTTTGTGACCCTATGAATTGCAGCACTCCAGGCCTCCCTGTCCATCACTAGCTCCCACAGTCCACACAAATCCATGTCCATTGAGTCGGTAATGCCACCCAACCACCTCATCCTCTGTCGTCCCCTTCTCCTGCCCTCAATCATTCCCAGGATCAGGGTCTTTTCAAATGGGCCAGCTCTTCACATCAGGTGGTCAAACAATGGAGTTTCAGCTTCAACATCAGTCCTGCCAATAAGCACCCAGGACTAATCTCCTTTAAGATAGACTGGTTGGATCTCCTTGCAGTCCAAGAGACTCTCAAGAGTCTTCTCCAACACCACAGTTCAAAAGCATCAATTCTTCGGCACTCAGCTTTCTTCACAGTCTAACACTCACGTTCACACATGACCGCTGTAAAAACCACAGCCTTGACTAGGTGGACATTTGTTGACAAAGTAATGTCTCTGCTTTTTACTATGCTGTCTAGGTTGGTCATAACTTTCCTTCTAAGGAGTAAGCGTCTTTTAATGTCATGGCTGCAATCACCATCTGCAGTGATTTTAGGGCCCCCTAAAAATAAAGTCAGCCACTATTTCCACTGTTTCCCCATCTATTTGCCATGAAATGATGGGACCATATGCCGTGATCTTAGTTCTCTGAATGTTGAGCTTTAAGCCAGCTTTTTCACTCTCCACTTTCACTTTCATCAAGAGGCGCTTTAGTTCCTCTTCACTTTCTGCCATAAGAGTGGTGTCATCTGCATATCTGAAGTTATTGATATTTCTCCCAGCAATCTGGATTCCAGCTTGTGCTTTATCCAGCCCAGCGTTTCTCATGATGTACTCTGCATATAAGTTAAATAAGCAGGGTGACAATATACAGCCTTGATGTACTCCTTTTCTTAGTTGGAACCAGTCTGTTGTTTTTGTACAGTTCTGACTGTTGGTTCCTGACCTGCATATAGGTTTCTCAAGAGGCAGGTCAAGTGGTCTGGTATTCCTATCTCTTTCAGAATTTTCCACAGTTTGTTGTGATACAGTCAAAGGCTTTGGCATAGTCAATAAAGCAGAAAAACATATTTTTCTGGAACTTTCTTGCTTTTTCAATGATCCATTAGATGTTGACAGTTTGATCTCTGGTTCCTCTGCCTTTTCTAAAACTAGTTTTAACATCTGGAAGTTCATGGTTCTTGTAATTGCTGAAGCCTGCCTTGGAGAATTTTAAGCATTACTTTACTAGTGTGTGAGATGAGTGCAGTTGTACAGTAGTTTGAGCATTCTTTGGCCTTACATTTCTTTGGGATTGGAATGAAAACTGACCTTTTCCAGTCCTGTGGCCACTGCCAAGTTTTCCAAATTTGCTGGCATATTGAGTGCAGCACTTTTACAGCATCATCTTTCGGGACTTGAAATAGTTCAACTGGAATTCCATCACCTCCACTAGCTTTGTTTGTAGTGATGTTTCCTAAGGCCCACTTGACTTCACATTCCAGGATGTCTGGTTCTAAGAGAATGATCACACCATCTTGATTATCTGGCTTGTGAAGATCTTTTTGTCCAGTTCTTCTGTGTATTCTTGCCACCTCTTAATATCTTCTGTTTCTGTTAGGTCCCTACCATTTCTGTCCTTTATTGGGACCATCTTTGCATAAAATGTTCCCTTGGTATCTCTAGTTTTCTTGAAAATATCTCTAGTCTTTCCCATTCTATTCTTTTTCTCTATTTCTTTGCATTGATCCCTGAAGAAGGCTTTCTTATCTCTCCTTGCTGTTCTTTGGAAATCTGCATTCAAATGGGTATATCTTTCCTTTTCTCCTTTGTTTTTTGCTTCCCTTCTTTTCACCGTTATTTGTAAGGCCTCCTCAGGCAGCCATTTTGCTTTTTTGCATTTCTTTTTCTATGAGTCAATGAATGTTGGCAATTTCACCTCTAGTTCCTCTGTAGTTGTGTTAATCTCTCAGTCATGTCCAACTCTTTGGGATCCCAAGTACTGTAGCCCACCAGTCCATGGATTTCACCAAGCAATAATACTGGAGTGGGTTGCCATTCCTTTCTTGAGGTATCTTCCTGACCTAGGGATTGAACCAGTGTCCCCAGCATTGCATGCAGATTCTTTACCATTATAGCCACCAGTGAAGCCATATCAAAGCCATATCAAAGCCAACAAAGCCATATCAAAGCCATATCAAAGCCAACATTCTTGGGAATTGCTTTTCTTTGGGACTGGAATGAAAACTGACATTTTTCAGATCTGCAACTGCTGAGTTTTCCAAATTTACTGGCATATTGAGTGCAGCTCTTTAACAGCATTATCTTTTAGGAGTTGAAGTAACTCAGTTGGAATTCCATCATCACCACTAGCTTTCTTTGTAGTGATACTTCCTAAGGCCCACTTGACTTCACACTGCAGGATGTCTGGCTCTAGGTGAGTGATCACACCATCGTGGTTTTCTGAGTCATTAAAAGCTTTTCTGTACAGTTTGTGTATTCTTGCCTCCTCTTCTTAATCTCTTCTGCTTCTGTTAGGTTGATAACATTTCTGTCCTTAATTGTGCTCATCTTTGCATGAATATTCTCTTGGTATGTCTGATTTTCTTGAAGAGATCTCCTGTCTTTCCCATTCTACCATTTTCCTCTATTTATTTGCATTGTTTACTGAAGAATGCTTCCTTGACTCTCCTTGATATTCTTTGGAACTCTGCATTCAGATGAGTGTATCTTTTCCTTTTTCCTTTGCCTTTCATGTCTCTTCTTTTCTCAGCTATTTGTTAAGGCCTCCTCAGACAACCACTTACTTTGCCTTCTTGCATTTCTTTTTCTTGGGAATGGTTTTGCTCACCACCTCTTGTACAGTGTTACAAGCTTCTGTCCATAGTTTTTCAGGCACTATGTCTACCAGATCTAGTCCCTTGAATCTATTCATCACCTTCACTGTATAATTGTAAGAGATTTGATTTAGGTCATACTGAATGGCCTAGTGGTTTTCCATACTTTCCTTAATAGGAGCCTGAATTCTGCAATATGGTACTGATGATCTGAATCACAGTCAACTCTTGATCTTGTTTTTGCTAATTATATAGAATTTCTCCATCTTTGGCTATGAAGAATACAATCAATCTGATTTCAATATTTACCATCTGGTGATGTCCACATGTAGAGTTGTTTCTCGTGTTGTTTGGAGAGGGTGTTTGCTATGACCAATGTATTCTGTTCACAAAACTGTGTTAGCCTTTGCCCTGCTTCATTTGGTACTCCAAGACCAAACACACCTCCAAGTTACTCCAGGTATCTCTTGACTTCCTACTTTTGCATTCTAGTCACCTTTGAGGAAAAGGATATCTTTTTGGTGTTAGTGCTAGGATGTCTTACAGGTCTTCATAGAATCATTCAGTTTCATCTTCTTAGGTATTAGTGGTTGGGGCATAGACTTAGATTACTATGATATTGAATGGTTTGCCTTGGAAATGAACTTAGATTATTCTGTCATTTTTGACAATGTACTCAAACACTGCATGTTGGACTCTTTTCTTGACTATGAGAACTTCATGGTCAAATGTCTATCCACAAACATGCACACCTTGCTGGAAAGTTTATTTAATCATTCTGTGTCTCAGTTTCTTTATATATAAACTGGCAGCAATAATGTTAGCACAAACTTAATTTACAATACCAGTGAGTTCAGTTGCTGAATTGTGTCTGACTCTTTGCAAACTCATGAACCACAGCATGCCAGGCCTCCCTGTCCATCATTAACACCCAGAGTCCACCCAACCCATGTCCATTGAGTCAGTGATGTCATCCAATATCACTGAGTGCAGAGTAGCTGAAGTGGATAATGAGTTAATCACTAATGGCCAGAGATTTTTTTTTTTTTTGCTCTTTATTTTTTATATTTTTATTTTATTTTTCCTTTAATTAATTTTTATTTTTTAGTTTGTTCTGCTTTACAATACTGTATTCGTTTTGCTATACATTGACATGAATCAGCCNGGGCAGGAGGAGAAGGGGACGACTGAGGATGAGATGGCTGGATGGCATCATGGACTCAATGGACGTGAGTCTGAGTGAACTCCGGGATTTGGTGATGGACAGGGAGGCCTGGCGTGCTGTGATTCATGGGGTCGCAAAGAGTCGGACACGACTGAGCGACTGAACTGAACTGAACTATGTAAAATTGGTGGGGCAAAGACTGGGAATAAAAGCCCATGAGGTAGAAAGGATGATAGCATAGAAAATTTTGAGAAGAAAATAAAAATGAGCCAGTTAATTTCTAGTTAGAGTGAGGGGAGAAGTAGTATAAAATAAGGTTAGTGAGTTAGGCTGGGGTCAGATCATGTAAGCTCTGAAGATCATATAAAGAATGGAAATCTAAAGATGGTTTTTTGTTTGTTTGTTTTGATTTATTTTTGCCTGAAAATACAATGATCACTTCTGCATTTAAAATGATCTGCTACTCTAGCTCCTTTATGGCAGCCTATTAGAAAGAGCTAAGATCAGAAGCAGGCTGATGAGCTAGAAAGCTATTGCAATAATCTAAGGGAAGATGACTGTAGCTTAGACTAGGGTCTTGGCAGAAGAGATGAAGTGTCGTTGAGAGATATGGAATACATCTTGAATCAACATAGCTTGATGAATTTTTGCAAAAGATGAGTTATGCTATATGCTACCATAGCCATGTAATATGACAGAAAGAAGGCACTTAGGAAGGAAAATTTGTTGACTCAATGATTAAGATCCAGAAAGGTCAAGTGAGGCTGGTCACACAGTCAAGAAAGTAGAGTACAATCTAGACCCTAAGTTTCTTAACTTTCATTCAAGGGTCATTTTTAGTCCACTTTTCTATCCCTCTACCTTATCAGCAGTAGAATGCTATCATAATAGTTCTCCTATGCAAATGAAAAATTTAAGCAACTTTATGTCAACAGTTCGAATTCTGTCTCCTTGACTTGCTACCCAGGTAACAAATGAATAAATTTCTTCATATAAAAATGATGATAACTTATTAAGCAAAAATGTATTGATATTAATCATTACTTTTGGTTCTAAAACTAAGAAAACGATGGGGAGAACACTGCCAAAATCACTACAATCACGGAACTTTTTGTTAGCGAAAATAAATGTGCATATTATTGTCCCTTTTCCATCCCTGCCCTTTCTGTAACACAGGAAACCAGAAGCTGACACTTCCTTACTGCTTTGTCAGCTGACAGCTGCCTAGGTTCTGTGAATGGGAGGCACTGGTGCAAAACTGGAAAGCAGAAGGCAGAAAAGATTATTTTACCTTGTGTTTGGAAAAGCCTCATGCCCTGGCAACAGCAATGGCAACACGTGTGTGTTTCTGGGTTCCTGCTCAGGCAGCAGTCTCTAATGTACAAGAGCAAGGGCTCATTCAGGAAATAAGTACTCTTGCCTGGAAAATCCCATGGATGGAGGAGACTGGTAGGCTGCAGTCCATGAGGTCACTAAGTGTCGGACACAACTGAGCGACTTCACTTTCACGCATTGGAGAAGGAAATGGGAACCCACTCCAGTATTCTTGCCTGGAGAATCCCAGGGACGGGGAAGCCTGGTGGGCTGCCATCTATGGCGTCGCACAGAGTCGGACATGACTGAAGCGACTTAGCAGCAGCAGCATGGTTATTATACTTATTTTCAACAGGGAACATTTATTATAAGGATCTGGTTATAAAAATAAGTTGAAAAAAATTGGAAGAACCCTGACACAGTCATTTTGCTGAAAGATTGGACTCCGGAAAGTTATGATATGGAGATGGGTACTTCAATTCATCCGTATTATGGGCTGACTTGCACGTCCCCGAAATGCATGGGGAGATAGTTTATGTTAAAATTCCAATTCACACTACCTCAAAATGTAACTGTATTTGGAGACAGACACTTTAAGTGCGTAGTTAAGGTAAAATAAGGCCATATGAGCGATCTCTAATCTGATATGACTAGTGTCTGTACGGGAGGAGGAAATTAGAACACAGAAATTCACAGAGGAAAAGACTATTTGAAAACAGAAAATACAGCCATCTACAAATCAAGTTAGACAAGGCTGTAGTCCACGTGATTAGACTGGTTAGTTTTCTGTGACTGTGGTTTTCAATCTGTCTGCCTCTGTTACAGAAGGAAAGAGGCTTATGGAAACTTCCTAATGGGAAAGACTGAGAGGGAACTATGTCTTATACTGATGGGCAGGGCCATGCTTAGTAAATCTTTAGTACAATTTTCTGTTGATGGATGCAGCTGTGTTCCCTTCCTGCCATTTCAATTAGATTCAGTTCAGTCACTGAGTGGCGTCGGACTCTTTGTGACCCCATGAACCTCAGCACGCCAGGCCTCCATGTCCATCACCAACTCCCAGACTCTACACAAACCCATGTCCATCAAGTTGGTGATGCCATCCAGCTATCTCATCCTCTGTCGTCCCTTTCTCCTCCTGCCCTCAATCTTTCCCAGCATCAGGGTCTTTTCAAATGAGTCAGCTCTTCACATCAGGTGGAAAAAGTATTGGAGTTTCAGCTTCAACATCAGACCCTTCAATGAACATCTAGGACTGATCTCCTTTAGGATTGACTGGTTGGATCTCCTTGCAGTACAAGGGACTCTCAAGAGTCTTCTCCAACACCACAGTTCAGATGCATCAAATCTTTGGCACTCTGCTTTCTTTATAGTCCAACTATGCATGACTACAGGAAAAAACATAGCCTTGACTAGACGAACCTTAGTCAGCAATGTCTCTGCTTTTGAATATGCTGTTTAGGTTGGTCATAACTTTCCTTCCAAGGAGTAAGCGTCTTTTAATTTCATGGCTGCAATCACCATCTGCAATGATTCTGGAGCCCCCCAAAAATAAAGTCAGTCACTATTTCCACTGTTTCCCCATCTACTTGCCATGAGGTGGTGGGACCAGATGCCATGATCTTAATTTTCTAAATGTTGAGCTTTAAGCCAAATTTTTCACTCTCTTCTTCCACTTTCATCAAGAAATTCTTTAGTTCGTCTTCACTTTCTGCCATAAGGGTGGTGTTATCTGCATTTCTGAGGCTATTGATAATTCTCCCATCGATCTTGATTCCAGCTTGTGCTGAAATCCAGCTCAGCATTTCTCATGATGTATCTGCATAAAAGTTAAATAAGCAGAGTGAGAATAACAGCCTTGATGTACTCCTTTACCTATTTGGAACCAGTCTGTTGTTCCATGTCCAGTTCTAACTGTTGCTTACTGACCTCCATACAGATTACTTAAGAGGCAGGTCAGATGGTTTGCTATTCCCATCTCTTTAAGAATTTTCCACAGTTTGTTGTAGTTAACACAGTCAAAGGCTTTGGCATAGTCAATAAAGCAGAAATAGATGTTTTTCAGGAACTGTCTTACTTTTTTGATGACTCAGCAGATGTTGGCAATTTGATCACTGGTTCTTCTGCCTTTTCTAAAACCAGCTTGAACATCAGGAAGTTCATGGTTCGTGTATTGCTGAAGCCTGGCTTGGAGAATTTTGAGCATTACTTTACTAGCATGTGAGATGAGTGCAATTGTGCAGTAGTTTGAGTATTCTTTGGCATTGCCTTTCTTTGGGACTGGAATGAAAACTGACCTTTTCCAGTCCTGCGGCCACTGCTGAGTTTTCCAAATTTGCTGGCATATTCAGTGCAGCACTTTCACAGCATCATCTTTTAGGATTTGAAATAGCTCAACTGGAATTCCATCATCTCCATTAGCTTGTTTGTAGTGATGCTTTCTAAGGCCCACTTGACTTCACATTCCAGGATGTCTGGTTCTAGGTGAGTGATCACAGCATCATGATTATCCTGGTCGTGAAGATCTTTTTTGCACAGTTCTTCTGTGTATTCTTGCCATCTCTTCTTAATCTCTTCTGCTTTTGTTAGGTCCAGACCATTTCTGTCCTTTATTGAGCCCATCTTAGCATGAAATGTTCCCTTGGTATCTTTAATTTTTTCGGAGAGATCTCTAGTCTTTCCCATTTTATTGTTTTCCTCTATCTCTTTGCATTGATCACTGAGAAAGGCTTTCTTATCTCTCTTTGCTATTCTTTGCAACTCTGCATTCAAATGGGAATATCTTTCATTTTCTTCTTTGCTTTTCCCTTCTCTTCTTTTCACAGCTGTTTGTAAGGCCTGCCCCCCAAGGCCAAACTATGGTGACATAACAAAAGAATGGGAGCTCCTTCCAAAGAGCCCATGCATGTGCTCCTGCACTCAGTGCCCTAAGCCTGCAGCAGGCCCACTACCAACACGCGTCTCCACTGGAGACTCCTGGACACTCACAGGCAAGTCGGCTCTGTCTCCTACGGGGTCACGTCTCCTTTCTCCTGGGTCCCAGTGCATAACGTTCTCTTTGCGCCCTCCAAGAGTCTATTTCCCAGTCCTGTGTAAGTTCTGAAGGTGTATGGTGCAGTGAATGGTGACTTCCTCTAAGAAGGCTTGTGCCATACCTAAGTCTGCTTCACCCAGAGCCCCTGTCCCTGTGTGTGCTCACTAGTGTGTGTTCATTGTGTCTAATTCAATGAAACCATGAGCCATGCTATGAACAGTATGAATAGACAGAAAGAAAAGACACTGAAAGATGAACTCTCCAGGTCAAACGGTGCCCAATATGCTACGAGAGAACAGAGGAGAAAAAATTCCAGAGAGAATGAGGAGACGGAACCAAGGCAAAAACAACACCCAGTTGTTGATGTGACTGGTGATGGAAGCAAGGTCCGATGCTGTAAAGAGCAATAGTGCATAGGAACAATGTTCATATGGTGCATAGGAACCTGACCATAGGAATGTTAGGTCCATGAATCAAGGCAAATTGGAAGTGGTCAAATAGGAGATGGCAAGAGTGAATGTCGACATTTTAGGACTCAGCGAACTAAAATGGACTGGAATGGGTGAATTTAACTCAGATGCCCAGTATATCGACTACCTTGCAAGAATCCCTTAGAAGAAATGGAGTAGTCATCATAGTCAACAAAAGGGTCCAAAATGCAGTAATTGGATGCAATCTCAAAAACAACAAAATGATCTCTGTTCATTTTCAAAGCAATCCATTCAATATCACAGTAATCCAAGTCTATGCCCTGACCAATAATGCTGAAGAAGCTGAAGTTGAATGGTTCTAAGACCTACAAGACCTTTTGGAACTAACACCCAAAAAAGATGTCCTTCTCATTATAAGGGACTGGAATGCAAAGTAGGAACTCAAGAAACACATGGAGTAACAGGAAAATTTGGCCTTGGAGTAAGAATGAATCAGGGCAAAGGCTGATAGTTTTGCCAAGAGAACGCACTGGTCATAGCAAACACCCTCTTCCAACAACACAAGAGAAGACTCTACACATGGACATCACCAGATGGTCAACACCGAAATCAGATTGATTATATTCTTTGCAGCCAAAGATGGAGAAGCTCTATACAGTCAACAAAAACAAGACCGGGATCTGACTGTGGCTCAGATCATGAACTCCTTGTTGTCAAATTCAGACTTATATTGAAGAAAGTAGGGAAACCACTAGATCATTCAGGTATGACCTTAATCAAATCCCTTATGATTATACAGTAAAAGTGAGAAATAGATTTAAGGAACTAGATCTGATAGACAGAGGGCCTGATGAACTATGGACAGAGGTTCATGACACTGTACAGGAGACAGGGATCAAGATCATCCCCAAGAAAAAGAAATGCAAAAAAGCAAATGGCTGTCTGAGGAGGCCTTACAAATAGCTGTGAAAAGAAGAGAAGAGAAAAGCATCAGAGAAAAGGAAAGCTATTTGAATGCAGAGTTCCAAAGAATAGCTAGGAGAGATAAGAAAGTCTTCCTCGGAGATCAGTGCAAAGAAATAGAGGAAAACAATAAAATGGGAAAGACTAGAGATCTCTTTGAAAAAACTAGAGATACCAAGGGAACATTTCATGCAAAGATGAGCTCAATAAAGGCCAGAAATCGTATGGATCTAACAGAAGCAGAAGATATTAAAAGAGGTGGCAAAATACACAGAACTGTACAAAAAAGATATTCATGACCCAGATAATCAAGAAGGTGTGATCACTCACCTAGAGTCAAACATCCTGGAATGTGAAGTCAAGTGGGCCTTAAGAAGCATCACTATGAACAAAGATAGCAGAGGTGATGAAATTCCAGTTGAGCTATTTCAGATCCTAAAAGATGATCCTGTGAAAGTGTTGCCAGCAGTGGCCACAGGACTGGCAAAGGCAGTTTTCATTCCAATCCCTAAGAAAGCCAATACCAAAGAATGTTACAACTACTGCACAGTTGTATTCATCTCACACACTAGTAAAGTAATCCTCAAAATTCTGCAAGCCAGGCTTCAGCAATATGTGAACCATGAAGTTCCAGATGTTCTAACTGGTTTTAGAAAAGGCAGAGGAACCAGAGAACAAGTTGCCAACATCTGCTGGATCATCAAAAAAACAAGAGAGTTCCCAAAAAGGTGAAGGTGAAACTGAATTCGCTCAATTGTGTCTGACTCTTTGAGACCCCAAGGACTATAGCCTACCAGGCTTCTACATTCATGGGATTTTCCAAGCAAGAGTACTGGAGTGGGTTGCCATTTCCTTCTCCAGTTTATCTTCCCAACCCAGAGATTGAACCCGGGTCTTGCGCATTGCAGGCAGACACTTTACCCTCTGAGCCACCAAGAGAGTCCCAGAAAAACATCTATTTCTGTTTTATTGACTATGTCAAAGTCTTTGACTGTGTGGACTACAACAAACTGTGGAAAATTCTTCAAGAGATGAGAATACCAGACCACATGACCTGCATCTTAAGTAATCTATACAGATTAGTATAGATCAGTAAGCAGGTCAGTTAGCAACAGTTAGAACTGGACATGGAAACACAGACTGGTTCCAAATAGGAAAAGGAGTACGTCAAGGCTGTATATTGTCACTCTGCTTATTTAACTTTTATGCAGATACATCGTGAGAAATGCTGGACTGGATTTCAGCACAAGCTAGAATCAAGATTGCTGGGAGAAATATCAATAACCTCAGATATGTAGATGACACCACCTCTATGGCAGAAATTTAAGAAGAACTAAAGAGCCTCTTGATGAAAGTGGAAGAAGAGAGTGAAAAAGTTGGCTTAAAGCTCAACATTCAGAAAACTAACATCATGGCATCCAGCCCCATCACTTCATACAAATAGATTGGGAAACAGTGGAAACAGTGTCAGACTTTATTTTTCTGGGCTCCAAAATCACTGAAGATGGTGATGCAGCTATGAAATTAGAAGACACTTACTCCTTGGAAGAAAAGTTATGACCAACCTAGACAGCATATTCAAAAGCAGAGACATTACTTTGCCAACAAAGGTTTGTCTAGTCAAGGCTATGGTTTTTCCAGTGGTCATGTATGGATGTGAGAGTTGGACTGTGAAGAAAGCTGAGCGCCGAAGAATTGATGCTTTTGAACTGTGGTGTTAGAGAAGACTCTTGAGAGTCCTTTGGACTGCAAGGAGATCCAACCAGTCCATCCTAAAGGAGACCAGTCCTGAGTGTTCATTGGAAGGATTGATGTTGAAGCTGAAACTCCAATACTTTGGCCACCTGATGTGTCTAGCTAACTCATTGGAAAAGACCCTGATGCTGGGAAAGATTGAGGGCAGGAGGAGAAGGGGACGACAGAGTATGATTTGGTTGGATGGCGTCACCAAGTCAATGGACATGAGTTTGGGTAGACTCTGGGAGTTGGTGATGGACAGGGAGGCCTGGCGTGCTGCATTCCATGGGGTAGCAAAAATCGGGCATGACTGAGTGACTGAACTGAACTGAATAAATCAAGAAGAAAGGACTCTGAAACCAACCATACCAAGACCTTCATCTTAAGAGTTCTAACCTCCAGAGCTGTGAAGAAATACATTTCTGTTGCTTAAGACACCCAGTCTGATACTTTGTTATAGCATTTCTGGGAAACTAATATAATGAGATAATTATTAAAAGCTGTAAAATTACTTCCTCATCTGAGGCTTAATAAACCATCTTCAAATGTCACCAAATCCTTTAATAGACATGTTTATTATATTTTTTCCTCAGTTTAACTGTATCACATAATCCTCTTTGTGAGAGATTAATAGTCTAGAATAGGACTTTAAGAAAATGAGTCAAGGTAGGCTTGATTCAGTGACATAACAGAGGTGAGAATGAGGTGCTACAGAGTTCCTAAGTAGAAAGGGTACATAACCAGTAAAATGCTTGAATTGATTCCTGAGTGAGTGATAATGAAGATTTTAATCACAGGAAGAGGGTAGAAGGTATGGAGGTGTGTATGTATAGTGGTACTGAGGTGTGGAAGCACATGTCATGTCAAGGAAGGGCAAAGTTTCCACGTCAGTGATACCCAGAATTCAAGACAAGAACAGAGAAATCTTGGAAAAGAGAACAATTCTTCCTTTCTTCCCTCCTTCTTTCTTTGCCACCCCCTCTTCTCCCTACCTTCCCTCTTTCCTTCCTTTGTTTTCTTTCTTTCTTTTCTTTTCCTTTTCCTCAAAAAGAAATAAATTGGAGTCTAGAAACTGTGGCTGTATCCAGCTTACAGAAGTCAAGGAAAAGTCAAATTTTGTCAGAATCCAGATGAGGCTCTTGATAAAATGTTAGGAATCAGAGTCTGAAAAACACTGAATCACAGAATCTGAAAAAATCATAGTCTGAAAAATTCAGCTGTGACCATTGACATATTCAACATTGTCCACATGTATATTGCCTACAGCTGACAATATAGGTGGCCATGTATTGATCTTTTTTGTTTCTGTAAGTTAATGAGGCATACCTGGGCATGGGAATCAGCAAATATATGGAGGAAACATAGTGGCAAAGGGCAAGAGCTGGGAATTGGATGGACCTAGATTCAATCTCCATCTTTGCGAAACACAAATGATCTGATTTTGACTTGACTTGGTTTCCTTGTTTGTAAAATGGGTATAATGAAAGAATCTACATTCTAGAATGGTGTAAGGTTACAATTAAATAATGAATACAAATTAATTCATGTCTCTTAAATACATATTTAGTGAGCATACAAGTTACCCTGTCCAAGTGTATATTTCAGCCTTAACATTTTAGCCCGTGTGAATATGGACCAGCTATTTAACTATTCTGCCTCAAATTTCTCATCTCTGAGATGGACATAATGCAAGTACAATCCAGAGCGGTGTTGTATCAACCAAACCGATACAGCTAACACTTTAGTGCAGTGTCTAGGACATAGTAACAGACAAATGAATGTGAAAGAGTTAAGGATAGATAGCAGTGGTAATTGTCTCGGTGAAAATGAAGGCAGTGCAAACATGCTTCAGTTCAGTTCAGTTCAGTCGCTCAGTCGTGTCCAACTCTTTGTGACCCCATGAATCGCAGCGCGCCAGGCCTCCCTGTCCATCACCAACTCCTGGAGTTCACGCAGGCTCACGTCCACTGACTCTGTGATGCCATCCAGCCATCTCATCCTCAGTCATCTCTTTCTCTTCCTGCCCCCAATCCCTCCCAGCATCAGGGTCTTGTCCAATGAGTCAACTCTTCGCATGAGGTGGCCAAAGTACTGGAGCTTCAGCTTTAGCATCATTCCTTCCAAAGAAATCCCAGGGCTGATCTCCTTCAGCATGGACTGGTTGGATCTCCTTGCAGTCCAAGGGACTCTCAAGAGTCTTCTCCAACACCACAGTTCAAAAGCATCAATTCTTCTGCGCTCAGCCTTCTTCACAGTCCAACTCTCACATCCATACATGACCACAGGAAAAACCATAGCCTTGACTAGACGGACCTTAGTCGGCAAAGTAATGTCTCTGCTTTTGAATATACTATCTAGGTTGGTCATAACTTTTCTTCCAAGGAGTAAGCGCCTTTTAATTTCATGGCTGCAGTCACCATCTGCAGTGATTTTGGAGCCCAAAAAAACAAAGTCTGACACTGTTTCTACTGTTTCCCCATCTATTTCCCATGAAGTGATGGGGCCAGATGCCATGATCTTCGTTTTCTGAATGTTGAGCTTTAAGCCAACTTTTTCACTCTCCTCTTTCACTTTCAACAAGAGGCTTTTTAGCTCCTCCTCACTTTCTGCCATAAGGGTGGTGTCATCTGCATATCTGAGATTATTGATATTTCTCCCAGCAATCTTGATTCCAGCTTGTGTTTCTTCCAGTCCAGCGTTTCTCATGATGTACTCTGCATAGAAGTTAAATAAGCAGGGTGACAATATACAGCCTTGACGTACTCCTTTTCCTATTTGGAACCAGTCTGTTGTTCCATGTCCAGTTCTAACTGTTGCTTCCTGACCTGCATACAGATTTCTCAAGAGGCAGGTCAGGTGGTCTGGTATTCCCATCTCTTTCAGAATTGTCCATAGTTTATTGTGATCCACACAGTCAAAGGCTTTGGCATAGTCAATAAAGCAGAAATAGATGTTTTTCTGGAACTCTCTTGCTTTTTCCATGATCCAGCGGATGTTGGCAATTTGATCTCTGGTTCCTCTGCCTTTTCTAAAACCAGCTTGAACATCAGGGAGTTCATGGTTCACGTATTGCTGAAGTCTGGCTTGGAGAATTTTGAGCATTACTTTACTAGCATGTGAGATGAGTGCAATTGTGCGGTAGTTTGAGCATTCTTTGGCATTGCCTTTCTTTGGGACTGGAATGAAAACTGCCTTTTCCAGTCCTGTGGCCACTGATGAGTATTCCAGATTTGCTGGCATATTGAGTGCAGCACTTTCACAGCGTCATCTTTTAGGATTTGAAACAGCTCAACTGGAATTCCATTACCTCCACTAGCTTTGTTCGTAGTGATGCTTTCTAAGGCCCATTTGACTTCACATTCCAGGATGTCTGGCTCTAGGTGAGTGATCACAGCATCATGATTATCTTGGTGGTGAAGATCTTTTTTGTACAGTTCTTCTGTGTATTCTTGCCACCTCTTCTTAATCTCTTCTGCTTCTGTTAGGTCCAGACCATTTCTGTCCTTTATTGAGCCCATCTTTGCATGAAATGTTCCCTTGGTATCTCTAATGTTCTTGAAGAGATCTCTAGTCTTTCCCATTCTATTCTTTCCCTCTATTTCTTTGCATTGATCACTGAAGAAGGCTTTCTTATCTCTTCTTGCTTTTCTTTGGAACTCTGCATTCAGATGCTTATATCTTTCCTTTTCTTCTTTGCTTTTTGCCTCTCTTCTTTTCACAGCTATTTGTAAGGAGAGAGTATTTGCCTAGGAGAGAGTATTTTTTAATTTTTTTTTCTAATCACTAGTATTGTTGCAAAAGTTCTGTAAGTTATGGGATAGTAAGTGGAGGCCATCAGTGAAGGTAGTGCAGTGAAACTATTGAAATTCCTCCTGAGAGAATGGCTCATGAAAGACTGATACATGTATGAAACACTGTATCAGGAGGTGTAGCCTTGTCCTTACTCTCCCAGGCCCAATCAGCTTTCTCATCCTTCAGGATAGCCTCTCATTTATCCAATTAGCTGGTTATGACATAGCATATGCCTTAGAGTATGGTCAGGACTCTGATTAATGCTCAAGGCAATAGCTAACACACTGTCTTGACTGAAAGGGACAATTTAAAATGATTAGCCAGTTACCTTATATAAAAACCCAAATGTGTAACCATTGGATCTTTCAATCAGCTTTCAACAACGCTATGAGAATTAAAGGATTGCCAAACCACCCTATTTTACACATGTATAATTTGTTATTTACTTTTTTAACAGAAATATAGTTGATGTACAATATTATGTCAGTTTCAGGTGTTCTACTTAGTGATTTGACATTTGTCAGCATTATACAATGATCCATCAATAAGTCTAGTAACCACCTGTCCCCATACAAAGTTATTACAGTATTGGTGACCATACTCAATGTGCCATATGTTACATCTCTGGAACTTTATTGTATAACTGTAGGTTTGAAACTTCAGTTTACCCATTTTGCCCACCCCAAGCCCCTCACTTCTGATAACTACCTATTTGTTCTCTGTATCAATGAGTCTCTGTTCATTTTGTTTCATTTCTTTTAGATTTCCACATATAAGTGACAATGTGGTATTTGTCTTTCTCTGTCTGATGTATTTCATCTAGCATAATACCCTCTATCCATCCATATTGTTGTAAATGGCAAGGTTGTTTTTTTTATTGTTGTTGTTAATGGCCAAATACAGAAGGCAGCACACTCTTCCCTTCTGATCACCAGAGCCAGATGCTCTAGCAGTGTCCCCTATGTGAGCTCTGAGGGCCCTTCTCTTGCGACAGGGCTGGTTACAGTGGGTACACTGGTAGGCACAGCCGATTCCTGGAATAACCAGTTGTGGGGCCCAGTATGCCCCAGATGTGATGCCTGTGTAAGCCTGTGGTGCTAATAAGCTAAAGGAAGGACTCCAGAGTGGTGCTTACCAGAACCAGTATTCTCATAGCAGAATGAGCTCCCCAAAATGGCTATGTCCCCAGAGGGAGCCTCATTTGCCTTCTGCCATTCCAAGAGACTCTCCACGATCAGTAAATGATCTGACTCAGGTTCCTTTCAAATTACTGCCTCTGTACTGGGCTTCTCTGGTGGCTCAGCAGGTAAAGAGTCTGCCCGCACTGTGGGAGAACCATGTTCAATACCTGGCTTGGGAAGATTCCCTGGAGAAAGAAATGGCAACTCATTCCAGTATCCCTGCCTGGAGAATTCCATGGACAGAGGAGCCTGGTGAGCTACAGTCCATGGGGTCACAAAGAGTCAGACACAACTGAGTGACAAACACTTTCTGACCACTTCTTGCTGGGAGCATGTGAGATTTTGTGCATATCTTTTAAGACTGGAATCTTTGTTTTCTACAACTCTCCAGTTCTCCCATTTGAAAGCTCCACTGGTCTTCAAAACCAAACCTCCTGAGAGCTCATCTTTCAGCTGCAGGACTCCTAGCCTGGAGAGCTCAATGTGCAGCTCAGGTTCCCCATTCCTTTGAGAGTATTTCTGTAATTGTGATTATCCTCCCATTTGTGGTCACCTCTTGGTATATGGGTCTTAATTAGACCACATCCCTGAATCTTTTTCCCATATTGTTACGGTTCTTTCTTTGTCTCTTTAGTTGTAGAAAAGTCTTTTCTGGTAGTCTTCAGGTCATTCTCATTGATAGGGCTTTATAAATACTTGTAATTTGATGTGCCTGTGGGAGGAGGTGAGCTCAGGGTCTCCCAATTCTGCCAGCTTGGCTGCACCTACAACTACTTGCTTTTAGAGTCTAGATTATTTATCACCTCATCTTCACACTTCAGCCTATAGCTATGACTGGTTTTTCCCAGGCAGATACTTTATAAATCACAAATGTTTCTAAAAATCCCTGGTGACTTAGACGGTAAAGAATCTGCCTGCAATGCAGGAGAACTGGGTTCGATCCCTGAGTTGGGAAGATTCCCTGGAAAAGAGAATGGCAATCCACTTCAGTACTCTTTCCTGGAGAATGCCATGGATAGAAGCGACAAGTGGGCTACAGTGATGGGGTTGTGAAGAGTTGGACACAACTAAGTGATTAACACACACCATAGAGAAGAGATACTGAAAAGGGAAGGCAAGGGAAGAGAATGGCAAATATCCCAGGGAAGAGATCTGCAAGAGTTTGAAAAGATTTGTCAATATTTAGCCAGCATTAGAATCACCTGGAGGGCTTTCTAAAACGCAGATTGCTGGGCCCCACCTCCAGAGCTTCTGATTCAGTAAGTCTGAGATTGTTGTTGTTTAGTTGCTAAATTGTGTCCAACTCTTTGCGACCCCTTGAACTGCAGCATGCCAAGCTTCCTTGTCCTTCACTATCTCCCTGAGTTTTCTCAAACTCATGTCCATTGAGTTAGTGATGTCATCCAACCATCTCATCCTCTGTTGTCCCCTGGGACTCCAGAATTTGTATTCCTAACAAGTTCACAGTTGATGCTGCTGTTGGCTAGCCTGGAGACCAAACTTTTGAAACCACTAACTAAAGCATTGGTCTCCAAAAATTAGAAGCATATCTCAATGTAATTTTGAAAAATTATGTTACCTTCCCTTGCAATTTAAATTTTACATCAAAAAATTTGTCATAAGTTAGATTTGTTGCAAATGTAATACTTTAAAAAGCATTACATGTATTGATATTGTAAATAAAATCATTACCTTTAAATAAAACTTAAGTAATTTCAATAGGATATAAATAGTAGTTTGATATGCAGACCCATTTAAAAAGAATACATTAGCAAGCTCATCCTTAATATTTGGAAGCAATATATACTTCTATTTTCTCCTTTCAATCATTCTATTGCCCTCATAGAGTTATATGCTCCTGTAATATATTTTTCTCCTTGAAAGTCTAATATGATCACTCAGTTCTACTTTCATGCAATAAAACACATGTATAAGTTTAAAAACATGACTTTAGTGCCAAAATATTACTTCTGACTATTTCAACAGTTATTATTAAAAATCAGTCAAAGCAATTGACTTTCCAACATCAATATTTTAAACTATTCCTATGTTTTAGTTTACACCTTGGGGCAATGCACCATAGAAAGTTGGGTGAGACCTTATCTTTTTTGTTGTTAGTGAGAGAAAGGTCAGGACAAAGGGCCAGGATGACAGGGTAACTGCCTGAAGGTCTCAGCTCCTGGACTTTTCTTATGGAGAAAGGAAAAATTATGGATACTGAGGATTTAGAAATTGATTTACTAAACATTGGTCAGTCTCTGTGCCCTTTATAATTCTTTGTGTACTTCTAGGGGTACTTGAACCCCAAATTGAATACTGGCTGCTCAAAGGAAATTTTCAGTTTTCACTTTGTACTTCTCACTGACATGAGACTGCATATTATTTTGAAATAAACATCTTTTAGCTCTTCATTTTTATTTATAATAGTCACAAGTAACATTTTACTTGACTTTTAATTAATGTCACTTTAATGTATAAAAATTAATATATGAGGAAAACCTCAATTAAAATAGAGTTGGGATGTCAGAAGTGGGAGGCCTCATGCCTTATGAAGATAGTAGAGCCCAACAGGGAGAAGAAAGACTTCCTCTTGTCTGGCAAGAGCTCAGCCAATGAGAGACTGTCACAACTCAGTCGATGAAAAGTCACTATAGTTTGAACTCTCAATTTCTCCAAAGTATTCTTTGGTCACTATGGGGCTTCCTTGGTGCCTCAGACAGTAAACAATCCACTTGCAATGCAGGGGACCAGGGTTTGATCCCTGAGTCAGGAAGATCCCCTGGAAAAGGGAATGGCTACTTACTCCAGTATTCTTGCCTGGAGAATTCCATGCACAGAGAAGCCTTGCTATATTCCTTTTTACCATTTTGAAAGAGTTCTCTCCATTTTTACTGGGGACTTGCATGTGGCTTGCCATAAGAGCAAACCCGGAAGTGAAGTTTTCATTGATCCCAAATAAACCCATTTTTTCCTTGAGAAACAACTAGCAGTCTGTTCATTTTAGGTCAACAAATGTATATTACTTAAATTTTATTCTCACAACTTTGTAGATTAATGTAGGTAAGGCAGATATTACTGTGAATATTTCACAAGACGGGAAATAATTTCCAGGAGAAAATGAAAAATCAATAAAGCAATTGACTCTCCAAAACCAATATTTTAAATTATTCCTTGGTGAATTGCCCAAGAATACACAGAAGAACTGTACAAAAAAGATCTTCACGACCCAGATAATCATGATGGCGTGATCACTCACCTAGAGCCAGACATCCTGGAATGTGCAGTCAAGCGGGCCTTAGAAAGCAACACTATAAATAAAGTTAGAGGAGGTGATGGAATTCCAGTTGAGCTATTTCAAATCCTAAAAGATGATGCTGTGAAAGTGCTGCACTCAATATGCCACCAAATTTGGAATACTCATCAGTGGCCACAGGACTGGAAAAGGTCAGTTTTTACTCCAATCCCAAAGAAAGGCAATGCCAAAGAATGCTCAAACTACCGCACAATTGCACTCATCTTGCATGCTAGTAAAGTAATGCTCAAAATTCTCCAAGCCAGGCTTCAGCAATACATGAACCGTGAACTTCCTGATGTTCAAGCTGGTTTTAGAAAAGGCAGAGGAACCAGAGATCAAATTGCCAACATCCGCTGGATCATGGAAAAAGCAAGAGAGTTCCAGAAAAACATATATTTCTGCTTTATTGACTATGCCAAAGCCTTTGACTGTGTAGATCACAACAAACTGTGGAAAATTCTGAAAGAGATGGGAATCCCAGACTACCTGACCTGCCTCTTGAGAAATTTGTATGCAGGTCAGTAAGCAACAGTTAGAACTGGACAAGGAACAACAGACTGACTCCAAATAGGAAAAGGAGTACATCAAGGCTGTATATTGTCACCCTGCTTATTTAACTTATGTGAAGAGTACATCATGAGAAACACTGGACTGGAAGAAACACAAGCTGGAATCAAGATTGCTGGGAGAAATGTCGATAACCTCAGATATGCAGATGATACCACCCTTACGGCAGAAAGTGAAGAGGAACTCAAAAGCCTCTTGGTGAAAGTGAAAGAGGAGAGTGAAAAAGTTGGCTTAAAGCTCAACATTCAGAAAACGAAGATCATGGCATCCAGTCCCATCACTTCATGGTAATAGATGGGGAAACAGTGGAAACAGTGTCAGACTTTATTTTTTTGGGCTCCAAAATCACTGCAGATGGTGACTGCAGCCATGAAATTAAAAGACGCTTACTCCTTGGAAGAAAAGTTATGACCAACCTAGATAGTATATTCAAAAGCAGAGACATTACTTTGCCGACTAAGGTCCGTCTAGTCAAGGCTATGGTTTTTCCTGTGGTCATGTATGGATGTGAGAGTTGGACTGTGAAGAAGGCTGAGCACCGAAGAATTGATGCTTTTGAACTGTGGTGTTGGAGAAGACTCTTGAGAGTCCCTTGGACTGCAAGGAGATCCAACCAGTCCATTCTGAAGGAGATCAACCCTGGGATTTCTTTGGAAGGAATGATGCTAAAACTGAAGCTCCAGTACTTTGGCCACCTATCACTGCAGATGGTGACTGCTGCCATGAAATTAAAAGACGCTTACTCCTTGGAAGAAAAGTTATGACCAACCTAGATAGTATATTCAAAAGCAGAGACATTACTTTGCCGACAAAGGTCCGTCTAGTCAAGGCTATGGTTTTTCCTGTGGTCATGTATGGATGTGAGAGTTGGACTGTGAAGAAGGCTGAGCACCAAAGAATTGATGCTTTTGAACTGTGGTGTTGGAGAAGACTCTTGAGAGTCCCTTGGACTGCAAGGAGATCCAACCAGTCCATTCTGAAGGAGATCAGCCCTGGGATTTCTTTGGAAGGAATAATGCTAAAGCTGAAACTCCAGTACTTTGGCCACCTCATGTGAAGAGTCGACTCATTGGAAAAGACTCTGAGGCTGGAAGGGATTGAGGGCAGGAGGAGAAGGGGACAACTGAGAATGAGATGGCTGGATGGCATCACGGATTGAAGTGGGTCTGAGTGAACTCCGGGAGATGGTGATGGACAGGGAGGCCTGGTGTGCTGTGATTCATGGGGTCGCAAGGAGTTGGACACGACTGAGTGACTGAACTGAACTGAAAGTTATTGATATGTAGTTTTTTCTACAATATCATGTAAAAAAATGAATAAATAATGTTATATATGCCAACAAATTATCAAGCTCCATTATTAAGGGCACAACAAAGTTAAAATTACCAAATATAACAGTTTAGGAAGGGGTAAAACAACAGAGACATCACTTTGCTGACAAAGGTCCATATAATAAAATCTATGGTTTTCTCAGTAGTTGTGTATGCATGTGAGAGTTGGACCATAAAGAAGGTTGAGCATTGAAGAATTGATGCTTTCGAACAGTGTGGTGCTGGAGAAGACTCTTGAGAGTCCCTTGAATAGTAAGGAGATCAAACCAGTCAATCCTAAAGGAAATCCACCCTGATTATTCATTGGCAGTAGCCATTGGCAGGACTGATGATGAAACAGAAGCTCCAGAACTTTGGCCGCCTGATGGTAAGAGCTGACTCACTGAAAAGACCCCAATGCTGAGATTGAGGGCAGGAGAAGAGGGTGACAGATGAGAGCATTGCATGGCATCATCAACTCAATGGACATGAGTTTCAGCAAACTCTGGGAGATACTGAAGGATGGGGAAGCCTGGTGTGCTGCAGTCCATGGGGTCACAAAGAGTAGAGCAGGACTGAGCTACTGAACAACAACAAACCAGAAAGTCAGGACATAAAAGATCTGAGATCTATCGAGATGGAATACAGATTAGCATTGTCTAGGGATAGGAAGTAGGAGGTAGCTCAGAGGTAAAAGAATCCACCTGACAATGCAGGAGACACTGGAGAGGTGGTTCCTGGGTTGATTACTTGGTCAGGAAGATTCCCTGGAGGTGGAAATGGCAACTCACCCCAGTCATCTTGCCTGGAAAATCTCAGGGAGAGAGGTGCCTGGAAGATTCCAGTTCATGGAATCTCAGAGTCAGACATGATGGAGCACGCACACATTCCACTGCACAAACAACCAGTAAGCATAGGTAAAAATGTTCAGCATTAGTCATTAGGAGAAAAAAATTACAACCATAATGAGATATTTTTGCACACACATCAGAAAGTGTAAAATTAGAGCTTTAAAGCTAATAATATTAAATGTAGGCAAACACAAAATGCTGGTGGTTGTCTAAAATTATTAAAACAAGTCCTTTGGAAAACTCTTTGGCTTGACCTATTATGTTGATTATACATATATTATGGATCCAAGAATTCCTTTCCTACGCCTCTTAACATATAAATATGCACCAAAGAACACATATAATAATGCTCATACATCATTATTAATTGCTTAAAGCAGAATAACTTGTTTCCTCAAGAGTAAATTTTATAAAATATGAGCTATTTATGCAATCAAACACTATAGAACAATTTAAAAATGACAAGTCACAGATGATTTTGATTAAAAAATAAAACAGAGATGCAAGAGTACCTAGTATATGATTCTACCCATATTCAAAAAGTGCAGTTTTTCTTTAAAGAGGAAAACTGATCTATAATGATTTTGGTCAGAATACTCTTTACCTTTGATTAGAAAATGAGTGAAACGATCCAGGAACAAGAGATCTGGAACACAGGTTATGTTCTCTATCTGGTTAAGTGTGGTGGTCATTTAGGAATATTCACTTTGTAAACACTTGTGGAATTGTATAGTTAAGATATATGCACTTCACTGTGTTATAATTCTTTAAAAATAAAATACACAAAAAATGATATTATTGGTATTAGAATGTTGAAACTCCTAGCAGACTATTGACTTTTATCTGTGGTAGAGAGCAAGGGGAGATGTGAGTGTCATAATAGAATAAAGACAATGACAATAATAATGAGTGAATCTTTGGCATAAAAAAAAATAGGAGAGCAGAAGGAAAATAAAGTCACCCTCTAATCTTTTGAAATAGGTGAGATAATTACCTAGGTTCATATAGAAAGAACTAGCTCAGTGTAGCTAAATTACTTGCCTAAAATCACAGATATCTCTATTATAGAACTGGGGTTAGACTCTTAAAACCAGTTCTAAGCTCCTATTCTTAACTGGGATAGGATTCTTAACCCCATCTTTTTCACTAATTACAAAAATACTGATTGAAAACATCTATTTTGAAGGGAAGGCTATCATTTGCTAAGGGATGATAGAGTTCCAAAGTTCTGTTTGGTTTAATGATAATAATGTATGGCTTTACCTATGAAACCATTCTCCTCAGAATGAGACTTGATCCCATGCGGCCAGACTCAAACTTAGCCAAAATCCACAGTAATGAAAATCAGGTTCTTGATGTCTCAGTGCAGAAAGAATTCAGTGAGAGACAAAGTGATAGATAAGAAGAGGATTTATTCAGAGAGAAACACACTCCACAGATAGTGTGGGCCATCAGAGAGGGCAAGTATGGTGGCCTTGAAATGGGGTGTGGTTAGTTTTAAAGGGCTGGATAATTTCATAAGCTAATGAGTGGGAGGATTATTCCAACTATTTTGGGGAAGTGATGGAGATTTACAAGAATTGGGCCACCATCCACTTTTTGGTCTTTGGATGGTGCCTTGGAACCGTCACAGTATCTCTGGGTATACCATTTATCTCAGTGATTAAGGATCAAGGTTCAATGGAAGTTGACTTGTCTTCAGCCTGTTTGATTCTAATCTGTTTATATTGTGTCCTTGGAGTATATCATTCTTTGAAAAGTTGTGCCCTGCCTCCTCTCCTCCTGTTTCAGCAGAGGGAAAAAATATCTAATGGCCAAATTGATTAATTACTAAGGACTATGTTTCCAATGATCCTGATGAAACCAGATGAAACCTGATGGCTTTTGCTAAGACACTACCGTTCTACTAGTCTGTCACTGGGACTTTCAGGAAAGAATACTGGAGTGGGTTGCCATTTCCTTCTCTGGGGGATCTTTCCCACCCAAGGACTGAACTCACATCTCCTGTCTCCTCCATTGCACGTGGGTTCCTTACCTGCTGAGCCATTCGGGAAGCCCACTCTCTGGCAGAAGTGCTCCTTTTCCTTTGTAACAGCAAGGCCTCTGCAATTAGGCACATCTGCCAAAGGTAGTAAAGGAATTTGGGCACTAATTTTTTGTGTCTCTGGTTTCCCTACTCCACCATTCAATTTCTTTGCAAATAATTCCACTTCTTTTTTCTTCAAAAAAGAGTTTGGAACTGCTGGACTTGGAGCCAAAATATCTTTATTATAGCATTCCATAAGTGTTTGCTGAAGGTAAGTGTGCATTATTTATTACATTTATATTTGCATATCAAATTAGCTGCTTCTTTCTTTTTGTGAAAGAATGGACTTTGTGATCCTTGAATCAGGAAAATATTCTCCTTATACAATTAAACTAGGGCATTGATATTTACCACATTCTTACTACATTCCCTATGCAGTCTTAATGGGAAACGCCCCACTTCAGGACAGAACTTTTCTATTTTTCTTATTCAGTACCCTAACTTCCTAACTTGATGGGACAAAGCTTTTTATAGGAATCACGTAAGCACATTTGGTAAGGAGAGTGAGAAGAAAAACAAAACAAAACAAAACATTAAGGCACTATAGTTAGTAACACAATGCTTTTGCAACACAACACTTCATTTTATCATTCTCAGGAAGCACTTTGTGATTTCACTCAAAGATTAAAAATAAAATCTTCTCAATTCTAGGCTCTCATAAAACCTCAAAGAAAATCTCTCCCTTCTCCACTCCCACCTCCCTAGTATATCTAGAGCTTAGAAACCATTGGAATCTACACACCAATGTAGCAGAAAAAGACTCGTGCATAGGCATTATTGCTTATGAGAAGAAAAACAAAACAAAACAAAACATTAAGGCACTATAGTTAGTAACACAATGCTTTTGCAACACAACACTTCATTTTATCATTCTCAGGAAGCACTTTGTGATTTCACTCAAAGATTAAAAATAAAATCTTCTCAATTCTAGGCTCTCATAAAACCTCAAAGAAAATCTCTCCCTTCTCCACTCCCACCTCCCTAGTATATCTAGAGCTTAGAAACCATTGGAATCTACACACCAATGTAGCAGAAAAAGACTCGTGCATAGGCATTATTGCTTGCTGTTGCTGCTGCTAAGTCGCTTCAGTCGTGTCCGACTCTGTGCGACCCTATAGACCACAGCCCACCAGGCTCCCTCCTCCCTGATATTCTCCAGGCAAGAACACTGGAGTGGGTTGCCATTTCCTTCTCCAATGCATGAAAGTGAAAAGTGAAAGTGAAGTTTTTCAGTCATGTTTGACTCTTAGCGATCCCATGGACTGCAGGACTGCAGTCCCCAGGCTCCTCCATCCATGGGATTTTTCCAGGCAAGAGTACTGGAGTGGGTTGCCATTGCCTTCTCCTTCTCAATCCCAGTACTACTGATATTTTCAACAGGATAATTATTTGTTATATATTTGATTTGATATATATTTTGATTTGTTATATATTTGATATATATTATTTGATAATTTCAACAGGATAATTATTTGAAGGCTATTCTGTATATTGTAGGATGTTTAACAGCATCTCTGGCCTTCTACTAGTATCATTCTATATTCTAGTATTCTAGTGATATTCTAGTACCACCACTCTTCTCATACCCAATTCAGACAAATAAAAATGTTTCCAGACATTGCCAATTGTCCCTAGGGAGTAAAATGGTTCCAGGTCACAAATCACTGTCCTACAGAATAATAATAAATTATAGAAATACAGAAGAAAAAAAAGAGGACATTTCTCACAGCCATATTTAAAGAGGTTTTAAACCTTCCAGGAGGATCTTTCTATCCAGATCATTTAGACAATTTTCGTTTATAAGAAACTTAGAAACTGCATCACTGCATTCATCATTTCAGATCTGATCTCTCACCATTGACTTCACCATGCCTGCTCTGCTTTTGAAGGTCAGCTTGTAATAATTTCAGTTTCCTTTGAATCTCAGTCAGAATATCTATTTTCTTCTCCAAAATGGACAATAACTGGGCAATGCAAAAGTCAACATCACAGTTTACCCCATCAGATGTCTCCTGGATTTTATTATCTGGCCATTGGCTTGCTTCCTTCCAGGAAACTGTCGTATCCATTAATGGAGAGGAGAGCGCTTTGATTTCTTCAGTCTCTTTCTCCTCCTCACTCTGCAGGCAAGGTATTCTAATAACTTCATCCCCCTGAAGGGACATTTCTGAATTTCTAATGTGATTTTCCAACACTCTTGGCATTTCACGTTCAGCAGGATAAAGACAGCGATGGCGAGGCCTTAAATTTAGAGTTATTTCTTTTACTCTATTTGCATATCTTAAAGTGTTGAGGGTATTTCACAAGAGGCCATCCCTGGAGAGATAGTAGCAATCATGCAAGTGGAGGAGTTCTGGCCTATAAAGGAGTCCCGGAGCACCTGTGTGAGCTTGCTGGCTCTGAATGGGGTATGAGACTTGTTCTGACCCAAAGCTCGGATGCATTCTTTGAGTGCCAGGAGACTCTTATTAATCTCTGCTCCTTCCAGCTGTCTTTTCCGGTTGGTCGTGGCAGTATCTGCTCCTCTTTCATTCCCAGCTAAGTCAACAAGGGAAAACTTGCCATGCAGTTTCCCTTGAGACTTTAAAATGATCTGGAACACTGCGTGGCTCCTGGAAGAGTGGGCATTGACTGATGTCTGTCCTGAAGTCCGGCAACTGTTCCCTAGTTCCACGAGATTCAGCATGTCCTCCACACAGCACACCTCCTGCTCCTGTAGCCCGACTACCTGGATTTGTTGATTGCCATCCTCAAGGACTTGCAGCTTCTTCTTCCAGTTCAACAAGTCATACACCTTTCCCCCGTAAATCTCAAAAAACGTCCCATAGACTTTGAGGTCCAGCTTCTCATAAGCGGAAGTTTTCAGTAAGAGGAAAACATCCTGCACCACCATGGCATAAATGCCTTTAGAACAATCGTGGTCCCTTCCGGAAAAGCCTCCGCCCATAGTGTGCGTTTTCCCGCTGCCTGTCTGTCCATAGGCAAAGCAGGTGGCCATGCCATGGCGGAAGATGGACTCGACCAACGGCTGGGCAGTAAACTGATACACCAACTCGTTGGAGGCCGTGTCGTCGAAGGCGTGGTCGAAGCAAAAGGTCTGGTTCTCTAGGTAGCGAGTGAGGTCCACCTTCTGCTTGGACTCGTGCACCATGACCACGGTGTCCGAGGGGATGGTGACGATATCTAGGTCCTCCCGCGTGGCCTCCTGCCGGTTGAGAGGCCGCTTCCTCACACAGACGCAGATGCGGCGGCCGTCCCGCGGCTCGGGGCCGGTGATCCGATCCCCGCGCAGGCGCCGGCGGCACTCCTCGATCAGGCGTCGG
>SJXQ01000064.1:136453-169328 GCA_006408695.1 Aepyceros melampus | reverse complement strand
GTTTCTATGACAACATTAATCCGAGCTATTTTTTCCTAGCTTTTATTAAATAGCACTGCTTACCTGGAAATGTTTACATGATTCCTCTATTTATCTGTTGATTGTGGAAGTTAGTCTATGAAGTTAACCAAGATGGTAAGACTAACAATTGTCATTGTCTCATTTTAAATCCATTTGTGTTGATCATCTTGCATCTTTCAATTTGATTTAGGATGCTGAGGGAGGAAGCTTGGGTTTTGTTGATGGTCTGTATATCAGTGCTGCTGCTTTGTAACTCACACTGTAACTACAGAAATCATGCTATTCATGTATAGTAGATGCCTTTGGAGTTCAGCTGCACCTCTTTAACTTGAATGTCATGTGCTACATTTCTTGCCTTAAGAATCTTCTTTAGATTATTTACTCTGCTATGGAACAAAAACAAGCAAACAAAAAATTATAGTTTTGTGGGAAATAATTGTAGGAAGTTGGATATTTGTCCTAGAAAAAGTTTGAGAGACAGAGTTATCTGTGTTTAAAAGGCTACACTATAGAAGAGGAATATAATTTGTTATACTTGATTTAATGCATGTGAATGGTCAGTAATTCAGGTGCTAAACCATCGAGACTCAATTTAGCATCACTTGTGAAACCATGTACAAGCTCCTCTGTCCTTGTTTTTTGAAGTAAAATGCAGACTCAAGAGTATGGGGAGGGAGGTGGGAGGGGGGTTCAGGATTGGGAACACATGTACACCCATGGTGGATTCATGTTGATGTATGGCAAAACCAATACAATATTGTACAGTAAAAAAAAAAAAAAAAGAAAGAAAGCTTTAATTAAAAAAAAATGATTGGGAAAGGTGAAGATGTAGAAACAAAGTATAGCTTTTGGGCTGTGGAGCTGGTAACAAGTTAGATTATAATTCTGCTACATAGCAGAATCATCAAACTCACAGTTCCCTGAAAGATACAGATAGATTCCTGGCACACCTTTGTAAATTGTTTTTACAGGAAGCAGACCCCTTCCAGAGAAAAACTGACTGCAAGAACATAAACCCTAACTAGTTGAAACCAGAAGGTTGATAGTGCTTGAAACTTCACCTTGGTGCCAACCAAACCCTGAATTGTCCCTGAGCTGATCACACCCTGCTCCTTGAACACTGTCAGACTCCTCACTAGCATCTCCATGGTGGGTCACATTAGCCCACTGTGGCCCCCTTTGCCTGCAGAGCAGTTTAAAGCTAGTCTTTTTCACTTTACCCCAACTCTATGTCCTCCTTTATACTTGGCACTGGTGAACAGAGGCCAAGTTTCAGCAACACTTGCTTTGTTCTTTGTTTATATATATATATATATACTTATCAAATTTCTTACAATATTGCTTCTGTTTATGTTTCTTTTTTGCTTTTGTCCCAGAGGCATGTGGGAGGTTAGCTCCCTGACCAAGGATCAAACGTGGCAGCTCTGAATTGGAAGGTGAAGTCTTAACCACTGGACCACCAGGGAAGTCCCAGAAACACTTATCTTGAAAAACATATCTTGACATCTATTTCTTTCCTTCCTCTACATTAATTGCAACAAGGTGAGTTACCTTCCTCTTAGTTCCCACCTTTATTTCATGCTTATTTTGACATTACATAACCATTTTTGATTAAAAGTATCTGCCTCAGCCTTTCTAGGTAAATAATTAAGGGCCTTGAGAGAAGAGAAGAATGCAGTTTATTTGTGTTTTTATGCCTAGCATTTAAAGTATGGACTTAACCAGTTTCCTGGAATTGTAAAAGCTAGCACAGTAGATGGATGTTTCAGAGAGACATCAAGTTAAATAAAGGAAAGACCTCATTCAATCAGTGGAGAAGGCAGTGGCACCCCACCCCAATACTCTTGCCTAGAAAATCCCATGGACAGAGGAGCTTGGTAGGCCGCAGTCTATGAGGTCGCTAAGAGTCAGACACCATTGAGCGACGTCACTTTCACTTTTCACTTTCATGCATTGGAGAAGGAAATAGCAACCCACTCCAGTGTTCTTGCCTGGAGAATGCCAGGGACAGAGGAGCCTGGTAGGAGGCTGTCTGTGGAGTTCACAGAGTCGGACATGACTGAAGTGACTTAGCAGCAGCAGTAGCAGCATTCAATCAGATAAATCTTCAACAAACGTTAATGACTGCCTCCTAAATGTCAAGGTCTCAACTAGGTGCTGGATGTGAAACAGTAAAGAAAGTAGCCCTAGAATCTACCCTCATGCAGCTTACAGCCTTGTTTTTAGAGGCATATATTTACAAATGGGGCTTTCTAGGTTGCACAGCAGTAAAGAATCCACCGGCGAATGCAGGAGGCACATGAGACACGGGTTCAATCCCTGGGTCAGGTAGAGCCCCTGCAGTAGGATATGGTAACCACTCTAGTATTCTTGCATGGAAAATTACATGGACAGAGGAGTCTGGTGGGCTATGATGGGGTCACAAAGAGTCGGACATGACTGAGCACACATACCTAACTTGTACGTACATGTTAAGTCACTTCAGTCATGTCCAGCTCTTTGAAACCCTATGGGCCATAGCTCATCAGGCTCCTCTGTTCATGAGACTCTCTGGGCAAGAATACATGGAGTTGGTTGCCATGCCCTCCTCCAAGGGATCTTCCTGACACAGGGATCGAATCCATTTCTCTTAAGTCTCCTGCATTGGGAGGTGGGTTCTTTACTATTAGTGCTACCTAGCAAGCCCCTACCCCCCCGCCCCCCCCCACACATATCAACAGGCAACTACACATAAGTGTCTATAATACATGTATATATAATATGAATGACATTCTAATAACTACAGCAATTACAGCTGCCTTAGAGTCAAGATCCTATTCTATTCTAAGGTATATTAAAGCAGAGATTAATCGTAAATGACAACTTGTTAGGAAAGATAGCACAGAACATGTTTAAATAACAGATCCAGGTGTTGGACTAAATTTGTGTTCTCAAACCTGGCTATATATCAGAATTATCTGGTAATCTTGTACAAAGTAGAGATTTCCTGGCTCCATCCTGACCTGCTGAATCAGTCTCTAGTGGCCAGAGCCTGGGAATCTATATTGCTTAAAAGCACCCCAGGAATTCTTCTGTTACTGTGCATCCAGGAGCATTGGACTGAATGCCCTGTAGGTCTCTTTCTATTCAGAGATTTTATGAACCTGTGGTTCTGTGAATAAAAAGATGACTGATCCTTTAATACATCTGTGGCCATTGAAATTTCATTTTTAGTCTTTTGAACATTTGAAGATACTTCTGCTTCAGTAAATATGACACAATGCAGTTTTACAGGGAAAGCTACTTTCAGGTTTCTGCAAAAGGTTTACTGCAAAATCTGATCTTTGGTATTATTGTCTGACAACATGAGGTAATATTGCATGATATCAAAGCCTCATATCATTAAGGGTAGTGTAAAATTACATGCATATAATTTATCCCTTCCATAGTGCTTTAGAATAACACCTTGTACATACTAGATACTTAAGAAATCAAACTATTGGATACATGAGGGAAATATATATGTTTCAGGGTACTCATGATTTTTTTTATTTCTTTTGTCTATTTGCTATATATATAAGGAGAGTGATCTACCAAGACTGAAAACCCTTAGGTTCGTGCCATGTCTCAGTATGATCTCAGTAGCTGAGAGTATAAGCACTACTTAACATTGTTGGAGCCTAGTATCCACCTCTCAGACTAATGTATATTTACTATTTTGCAACAATTTTTATATTCTTATCTGTAAACAAAGCAAGAAAACTAAAATTCTAAGGAATAGTACATGATGTCAAAATAAACAGTTGTTTCCAGAAAAAGAGTATTTTCTTTAAACAATTGGTTGACTTAATAGAGATAACCAGTTGATTAGTTCATATTTCAAGGACATGTTGTTGTTGATCAGTTGCTCAGTTGGGACCAACTGTTTGCGACCCCACGGTCTCCAGCGTACCAGGCCTCCCAGTCCATCACCATCTCTCAGAGCTTACTCAAATTCAAGTTCATTGAATTGCTGATGTCATTCAACCATCTCGACCTCTGTCATCTCCTTCTCCTGCCTTCAATCTTTCCCAGCATCATGGTCTTTTCTAATGAGTCAGTTCTTTGATCAAGTGGCCAAAGTATTAGAGCTTCATCTTCAGCATCAGTCCTTCCAATGAACACTCAGGACTGATTTCCTTTACGATGGACTGGTTGGATCTCCTTGCAGTTCAAGGGACTCTCAAGAGTCTTCTCCAACACCACAGTTCAAAAGCATCAATTCTTTGATGCTCAGTTTTCTTTATAGTCCAACTCACATCCATACATGACTACTGGAAAGACACTACATGTGTTAGTGTTGTATAAGCTGTTAATTTTCAGGAATTATTGGGAAACCTCTAGTTATAACTATTTGCTGTTAGTGAATATATGGTTTGGTAAATAGATATTTCTTATTATAGGAAATTATAAGGAAATATGGTGTGAGATTAGGTGCTAAATCAGCACTTTGCAAATTCTTGTTAAATAAATGAATTCTTGAATAAAGGAAGAAAGAAATGATTGTCAAATTATTTTCCAAATCTCAATAAGGATTCTCTAGCCAGAGTGAACTTAAATCTAATTCATATCGTCTTATGATACATTTAAAAAGTACTCAGTGCTTTCCATTTTGCTGCTTAAAAACTTACCTTTTATTCAAGCATTCAACACCCTGTGTAATTTGTCCTTTGCCACTTTTTCCCTTGTTATCTTATGTCATTCTTCCTCCATTAAGTGTTTTGACACATCCAACTTTTTCCTAATTCAAGAACTTTTCATACTTTGCTCTACTGGGGACTGGCTCCTTTCTAATCTGGTCCTTACACTTAATGGCTCTGTGACTGTGTCTTTTTGGGCTTGAATTCTGCTCCACTGCTTCCTAGTTCTGTGACCATGAACAAATCATTCAATCTCTCTATGCCTCAGGTTTATCAGTCTATAAAAGTTAGCAGTAGTATCCACCTCGAAGGAGTGTATAAGGAATGCATACAAATTAATGAAAAACGTGCTTAGAATGATCCCTGCCACACACTAAAAACTTGGTAAATATTGCTTTTTATTACCATATTTTGTATTACTATATTTATTTGCTTATTTATTGCTTATTTTCTTTTTATGCTATTAGACTGTCACTGTGTAAAGAGGATCAACAAGCTGTAGCTTTAATATGAAGAGCCTTAGACCCAGAGTAAAAGACCTAGGTTGTCAGCTTAGGTATTGAAACTTGTTTGATCTTGAGCATGAAACATCACTTTTCTGAAATTCCGTCTCCTCATTTGCAAAAAGAAAGAGATTGGATCAAATATGTCCATTCTTCTCTGACCGTTAAGTAAGAATATTTCTAATTTTGAAATAGTTAAGCCTCATTCCAAAAGTGATATAAGTATGTCTACTTTATAAAATATTCTTGAAAATGAATTTTGGTCTATCTGGTAAATAATGAGAATTCTTTGCTGAATTATGATAGAAAAACAATGACTAAAGGTTGTTTGAGAAAGTACATAGATATAAAGAATACCTACAGATGCCCAGTCACACTTAAAGGATAATGGAGGAAGAATTTATGGTGTAATAAAATAAAACCCTGCTTAAAAAAAAACAGAGTTTGATTTGAACTTGGATTTGGGCCCCATTGGTCCATTTTTGTTTCACCAAGGTGAATGTGCATATACAAGGACAATGATTAGATCTGTTACTTTAATGATTATTTTTAAAAGATTCCTACAATATTTTCCTTGTCTCAGAGAATAATGACAAATGTAATTCACTCCTGTATCTGATAAAATGCTCAATAGTAAACTGGAACCAGGAGATAGATGATAGTAGCTTCATTAAAGAAAGAGAACCAGACACATAGTGAGAGAAAAAAAAAAAAATGTTGAATGGCTCTAATGTACTAAGCACTTTACATCTTACAAAGTTTTGCTTTGAAAGCCATTTAACCTCCTCTCCTAGTTCTTCTCCTACTTCCTGATTTCCTTATTTAATAATTAACTCTGTTCTATCAATTCTCCTTCCATGGAAACCTCTTGAATCATATATTACCATTACTTCTGTCACTGTCTTAGTTTGGGCTACGACTGTCTCTTGTATAACTGATAACAACCTTCTGATTTGTTCCTCTTCCTCCGGCTTGTCTCTGATCCAGCCAGTTCTGTGCACTGAGCCACCCTAGTGTTAGACACTCAGTCGTGTCTGACTCTTTGCAGCCCCACGGCTGCAGCCCACCAGGCTCCTCTGTCCATGGGATTCTCCAGGCAAGAACACTGCAGTGGGCTACCATGCCCTCCTCCAGGGGGTCTTCCTGAGCCAGGGATCGAACCCAGGTCTCCCACATTTCAGGCAGACTCTTAACATCTGAATTACCAGGGAAGCCCCAAAGTCTTTTCTAAACTACACATCTGAGGCATTTTCTTGTCTTCCACAAAGTCCCATTGACGATGCCTTTCAAAGCACTCATGCCTCCATCCTTTCCTTTCTAGCCTTCGTACCACGTGTCCCACTCTGTGCTCCTGCCCCAAGCTGTGCTAGACCCAGACACACTGTGGCATCATAGTGAGCATCCCATGCATCAGGTCAGGTGGACAGGCAGTAGGTTCAGTAGTGATTCATTTCTGATCTTGAGGTTTAAATGCAATAGGCAAGTGGATTAGTATGGTGTGTGACCCATAGAAAACTCTAAAAAGGCTGATCATTGTATTTGCTTCAGTGTCCCCTCTGCATAGAATTCCATACCTCCCTTATCTCTTCCTCTCCCCTGTTTCTCTTGATCATCTCCTTTGTGTGCTTCAGGTATTTCATAACACACATGTTATTTTATCTAAGAGTGTGTCCCTTAGTTCTTAAGATTGCGGTGATAATTCTCCTATGTATATCATTGTCTCTGTTGAAGCCCTATCTTAAATTTGCCCCTTTCATATTTTCTACAATGCAAAATAAACTTCTTGAGTGTAGTGACTTCATTGTTTTACTATATTATCTCTAGTATATCATACAGATGTCACTGGAGTTTGTAGCCACTTCCTTCTCCAGGGGATCTTCCCAACCCAGGGATCAAACCCAAGTGCCCTGCATCGCAGGCAGGTCCTTTACCATCTAGACCACCAGGGAAGCTCAAATATTTGTGAATGGAAATGAGTAAAACTAATGATAATACTATTATGTGCCAGACCCCAAGATAAGCTTGTAACTAATGATTTACATATACATATATGTGTGTAAAACATATAAATATTTTATATAAAGCTTTTTCTATACCATATATGGACAGAGGAGCCTGGAAGGCTACAGTCCAATGGGGTCACAAAAAGTCAGACAAAACTGACTGACTAACACATATATTATATATATATGTATATATATATATGTGTGTGTGTATTTAAATATATATTTAAACATTTTTTAAACAATTTTATAATTCTCTGATGCATTACTATCTTCACTTAACTGATAATGTAAGGCTCCAAGACAATAATTCTTCTCTGCTTGTAGAGGCTGGAATTTGAGCGTAAATACATACAACTCTAAATTTGCCACATCACATGTCTCCAGTTTATGGCGAAGTGTTATAGTGAAAAAAAATTCTATTAAGAAAAGGAATGGAAGAAAATAGAATACAGTATACTCTGACATGTTTGGAAGATGACTAATAGGATGATATTTACTGTGGTCTTGTCGCAGTTTAGTCGCTAAGTCATGTCTGACTCTTACAACCCCACGGACTGTAGCCCATCAGGCTCCTCTGCCCATGGGATTTCCTAGGCAAGAACACTGGAGTGGGTTGCCATTGCTTCTCCAGAGAATCTTCATTATTGTTCAAAATGGTGGGTAACTGGTATTTTTAATTCATAGAAATGAAAGGTAATAATAAGTAGGACTTGTGCTGCCTTCCTTTGGGTCCTGTGGCTCTGAGATGGGATCTGGCATGGCAGCCTTGTCTGTGTGATCTTCCTTTTCATACACCTCCACGGGGCCCACGGATTTTAGTCTTCCCTTCCTTACTTGTAGCTAATGTGTTTTTATGTACACTCTCATAGAGACTGTACTGGCGTCTCTGAGCAAAATTCTGCTGAAGAACATATGCCTTGGTATGGGAAGTGTGTTATTTGACTGGGGAGCTATCTCATTCATCTGAAAGAAAACTGAGTTTTTTGCTGAATGTAGCCAGCTTTCATTGGAACCTTGATTCCATGTAGAAGTAAGGTTGCAAGGCCTCCTCTGTCTTTACCTAGATTTTGATAATTCTCCCTTTTGAATTTGTAAACAAAACCTCCTCTCTAGGCCTGAAAATTCTTACAGTGAGTCTTACAGCCAAGAGAAAGTGATTCTTTCAAAGTGTGAAGAAAAATTGGCCAGGTTTGAGTGTTTTGAATTTAAAGTGGCAACTGTGTGCCAACATCATGAAAAACATACACATCTCCCTTGCTTGTACTCATTTGCACATAAATTACAGATTGTGTGGCTGTGAGTCAGTTGTACAAACAGAAATAAGGCACAGCTTCTCTAGCACTTTGTGCAAGGGGGTTGTTGCTCAGTTTACAGTGGCTAGATTTTATACAGAAGGATTTCTTTTTTTTTTTTAAATTTTTATTTTTTAGTTTGTTTTGCTTTACAATACTGTATTCATTTTGCTATACATTGACATGAATCAGCCATTTCCTTTCACATTTTGTGACTTATCTACAGCATTTTACACATCAAAACACATTATCATTTTGAAGCCCTTTCATATCACCACTAATAATAGTTCTTTGTTTCTTACACCAGAAGTTCAAGCTCCTATTTAATGAGAGTCCACAAACTGGTTGATTATATATCAAGGTAAAAAGACAGAATGATTTCAGTTTTGAAGCATGGTCTTTTCACTAATAAAGTAAAACCCATAACAGTCTTTGGCAAACCATCGTCAAGACATCTGAAAACAAATTTTACGAGACAAACAAAATCATCCTTTTTTGTGTGTGCTCTGTTTGCATAATGCTTTCAGCTCACAAATTCAGTTGCTTTTATTAGCTCTAATTTAATAATTTGGATTAGACTAATAATTTTGAATGTCTGCTTTTTAGTAATCATTGAACTAGGCTTATGTAATTTTCACTACAATTATAAGAAGCAGGCTGTATTATTTCTTGTTCTATGAAGAGGTAACTGAGGTCCAGAGAAGTTCAATTATACGATCTAAATCACACACAGCTAACAATGTTACAAACAATTTTATTCAAAATTTAACACTTGTTGTTTTTTTTTTTTTTTTGGTATTTTACTGTGTTCTACAACTAGACATAACTCCTTTAGGAATTAATGCCAGTCTTAGCTACAGCTAAATTATTTAGTAACACTGAAAAAAATAATGACTCTTAAGTAGATTTAAGAATTTCCCTAAATGAGGCATTTGACAAATTTCCAGATTATTTCAACCTGCTATATACTGAGCAATAAAAGAAATCACTGTTTAGTATGTGTGTCCTTTGTGATTGTGGACCTACTCAGAAAAATCATTTCATACATAATGCAAGGTAATAAGCTTCAGCTTGTAATGGCTACAAAACTTTGCCCACATGGAAACAGAATTGGAAATCCATTACTAGCAACGTATCCTTCAAATGCAATTCAAGTTTGACAAACATAGACAATTTGGACAGGCACTGTGACCAGTGTTTCCTCTGAGTGCTTTTTAGGTGTCTCATCATCTTGCTATTATTCTAACATGCTAACAAGATTTAATTACTTCCTTCAGGTAAATCACAGTGTATTGAAATGACATACACGTGGAACCATTGCCCATTTTCTTGGGGGAAGATAATGTGAGGTCCATATTGACATGCTTTTTTTTTTTTTTAATGCTGGTTCTCTTGAAATTCCATTTTTGTGACTACTAAAATTGTGTTGCCATTTGATTATAATTTCAAATAAAATTGGTATTTTTTCTCTATAAAATAAGCACATTCTCACTCTCTTATGAAAACCTAAAATATAATTGCACAATGGCTCTGTTTCCTTGGATATGAAACAAAATATTTTGTAGCTATGAAAGGATTTGAGGAAATTTCTTTTGCCAAGAAACATCTTACCTAAGTAAAGGACCCTGCTCACTACAGTAATTTCAAGCTCTTTAAGAGGCAATCTTTGGGAGAGTCTAAACACATCTGTTTTTGGTGTCTTCTCAGGTTTTCTCTCAGAGAAGTCAATGACATCCCATTCCAGTGGGGATTTTCCTCTGCCTGGAAAATCCCATGGATGGAGGAGCCTGGTAGGCTGCAGTCCAGGGGGTCGCGAAGGGTTGGACACTACTGAGTGACTTCACTTTCATTTTCCACTTTCATGCATTGGAGAAGGAAATGGCAACCCATTCCAGTGTTCTTGCCTGGAGAATCCCAGGGACGGGGGAGCCTGGTGGGCTGCCGTCTGTGGGGTCGCACAGAGTCGGACACGACTGAAGTGACTTAGCAGCAGCAACAGCAGATCTTCTCTTGCTATGTTAGAGGAGAAGTTCTTAGAATCCGTAATTTATTTCTTAGGAAAAAAGGTTCTATGATTAACCCATTTTTACCTTTGAAATGCACAGTGAGTGGCCTTAGTTTTTACCACTGTTACCACAGTAAGATGAAAAAATTTTGACCTGTGTACAGGGCATAAGTAGGGAAATTTAAGCAAAAGACTGCAATGTAACACCTTCTCAAAAGGATCCACTTCTTAACCACATTTACATCTGTTTGATGAAAACAATGTTTCCCTTTCTCCCCATTATTTCTCTGTAAAGCTTTCCACCTTCTAGATTTTGCCAGTTACTTCCTTGAGATGTTGTTTAATATCTTCTTTTGCCCCTTTATTTGCTGTAGAGTGGTCGTTTGATATAGAGGCTGAGTTAGAGTACTTCCCTGTTGGCTCAGATGATAAAGAATTTGCCTGCAATGCAAGAGATCCAGGTTTGATCCCTAGGTTGAGAAAATGCCTCTGGAGAAGGAAATGTCTACCCACTGCAATATTCTTGCCTAGAGAATTCCATGGGCAGAGAAGCCTGGTGGACTACGGCCCATGCGGTTGCAAAGAGACACCAAAGGACACTACTGAGCGACTGACACTTTCACTTTTTAGAATGTGTCAGAGGTTGTGTTACCTACTGTTTATTTTATCACATCAGGAGACACATATCTGGTTGTCTCTCTCTTTTAGAGATGTTACAGTGGATTTTGTTCTTAAAAATAGCAAATAAAGTTCCCTAGTATCCTCTAAAGGCAACTATGAGATTTCTTTTTAAGTGTTATGTACTCATGAATTTCATCATTAAAAATGTACATCAAACACTATTTGATGTATTTTCACGAATTGATGATGTTAATCTTTTTGATGTTCATACTGTCTACTCTTAAAACATTGTTTCTATTTAAGTCCAGTATTGATAAGCCTCTTAACTCATAGAACTTGGACTCTTCACTTTTATTTTTCTAGGGGAGCTACTTTTCCTTTCTCTAAAACTTAGAAATTACTGTTAGGGTTGTGAGAGACAGGAAAATTGCTGACAGTAAAATTCTTTAGTGGAATGAGTCTAACGCAGTTGTTGCTGATTGTTAGGAAACGCCTGAGTGGGGTGCAGTGTATTGGCACATATTTCAGAGATACATCATCTAAGATTTAGGAATCTTACAATTCATGAAGTTCCATGGCAAGAGATCTCTGACATAAAGATGACATTCCAGTTAAGTGATCTTCAGTAAATGACAAATAAAAGATTAACGGCCTGGAACATTAGTCTCATTAATTCAGTATTTATAACCATTCAAGTTATTAGCTTTTTAATTAACACTGAAAGATCTGAAAGAACCTAATTGTGTCCCATTCTAATTATATTAACAAATTACACACATGAAAATTAAAATTCTGTTTTTCTAATATTCTCTTTAAGAATGTGCAAATAGAGTTGATGTTTCCTTAATAAATGTCTCTCAACTGTTATTATGTTTCTAAACAGAATAGAAAAAAAAAAAAAAACGCAGTTAATAGTTCTCATTTAAGTATATTGCATCCAGTTGGGATTAGGGAATTAAAACAGGCTTTACACAAGAGTATTAGAGATATACCACATCCATTCATTTAATTCATTGTAATAATAATGTGCTCATTGAATTATTTAACACATCTTTTTATAAAGGGATTTGTGAATTTCTGTTTGAATGTGAGCAGATTAGATTGTTATATTTATTTGCTTTAAGACAAAAATCAACCAAAGAGTTATTTCAGAAGCTATAGGATAAATATGATAAAAGGAAAGTAAATACAAATCTGAGAAGTGTAAGTTTCTACTTCTGACTGCTTGATTGCTCTCTTGGGTCCAGCTTTAATGAAGTTGGGTCAGGAATCTTACTGAGTAAAGCCTCTAATCCTGAAATCTTTCAGTTCTTTTATTGAAACATAGATAGATTCTTATCTTAAGGCTTTTCTTTATAGTTAATTTTATACCTTCAGGATATAAGTTGCAATAAATCTAATGAATGGTAATAAATCTAATGGCAGTAAAATCTAATGAACATTTATTATAATAATCCAGCTATTGGGTCAACTCCAGTAAGACCTGAGGGTAGGTTTCTGTTATCGGAGTACTTTGTCAGCCCTAGAGGATTTGCTTTGACATATGCCTCTCTGGTCTGAAGAGAGGTGGCAGGATAAGAGATGAAGTGTTAATGGTGTTGCCCAGCCACATCACGCTTAAAAACTTTTTCTTCTCTCCAACCCCATCTGAGATGATATAAGAAGCCTGCACTTCTTCATGGTCAGCAAAAGCAGCAGTCATATAATTAGAGAAGAAATAATTAATATTTTAAATTTCAGAATCTTCATTCTTATGAAAGACAGAAACACTTGGGAAGAATCATTGTGGAAGTAGTCATCCTGAACTTTTCTTCCGCTACTTTCACAGTTTCGAGGTGCATTATTTTAAAAAATAAATTTATTGATTTATTTTTGGCTGTGCTGGTCCATCTTTCTTCCTGGACTTTTTTCCACCTGTGGAAAGCGGAGGCGAGTCTGTAGTTGCGGTACATGGGCTTCTCACTGCAGATCCTGGATCCTAGGGAGCACGGGCTTCAGTAGTTGTAGCTTCTCTAGAACACTGGCTCAACAGTTATGGCTCACAAGCTTATTTGCTGCACAGCATGTGGGATTTTCCTGGACCAGGGATTGAACTGTGTCTCCTGCATTGGCAGACGGATTCTTTACCACTGGACCACCAGGTGGGGCTTTATCAAGCCCCAGTAAGGTGTGTTAGTAGCCATTAAGTTTTAATTCTTGTGCTGCAAAACAAAATGATCTCCAAATTAGTGGCCTAACACAACCAACTTATCATTGATCATAATTTCTCATTATTTTATACATTGGGTATGTTTAGCTATATAAGTTTTATGTTTCATATGGAATTGATTTGAGTTGAAATTATCTAGGGATTCAGCTGGACTGAAACATTCAAGATAGCTTATTTACATCACTGGTGCCCTGATGGACACCCCACAAGTCTAAGCCGAGCTAGGCTAGGGCACTAGGGTGGCTAGGTCGCTCTTTTCTCTCTCAAGTGCAGTTTCTCTCCAGGTAGCCCTAGGCCCTTTTCCCCTTGGTTCTTTCTCACTGTGCTTTTCGTTTATTTGCTTCATTGTGTGTTTTCTTTTTTCCCCCAGCAAGTTAGTTGGCGTCTATCATGGCAACTCAAGGCTGCTAAGAGGATACAAGTAGAGACTTCTAGTCCTTCTTAAAGCTTAAACCCAACACGTTCACAAAACATTTTTGTGTTCATGTACATATTCAGCACTGAAAGGGACTTCCACAAGGGCATGGGTGTGATGAAAAGCACTGGGATCAACTTTGAAGAGCAGTTATCATGAAAATGGAAACCACCTTTAAAGGTATGGATCTGAGAACAGAAAAGATGTTGTTTAGTTGCTAAGTCATGTCTTTTGTGACCCCATGGACTGTAGTCCACCAAGCTTCCCTATCCATGGGATTTCCCAGGCAAGAATACTGAAGTAACTTGCCATTTTCTTCTCCAGGGGATCTTCCTAACCCAGGGATCAAACAAGCATCTCCTGCTCGGCAGGCAGATTCTTGACCACTGAGCCATCTAGGAAGCCCAGTAGAAAGAATATTGCAACCTTTTTCATGGTTGCCCTTGGAGCTGGCAGTCACCACACTGTTTCCAGTAAATTCACAGCCTGGGAATGTATAACCCGAATTTATGATTTTACTGGACAGATGGACCTGAGATGAAAGCCCAAATTTGACCTCAAAGAGAGTCACAGAACTAGAAGAGACTTGAAATCTTGTTAAGGAATGCTGTATGCTGCATCTGACAAATAAAGATTTACACAGAGGGGTTCCTTATGCCTTTGTAGAAAGTGCATAGGTTATAAATGCCCTTGAAAAACTCTATGTTCTATCATTCTCTAGAAGCAAACTGTTCTTATCACTGGCAGTTGAGAAAATGATTTTCTACAACTTGATCTATAAGGTTAATCACATTTTTAGATAACATTTTTTTTTCTATTTCAACATGCTGAAAATTGTAATCATTAAGACTGTTTTCCATAGAAATTCATTTATTCATTCAACAAATCCATGAAGAACTTAGGCACTGTTTTAGAAGACACAGCAAATGCAAGCTGATTCTGTTTTGTTTTTGTTTTTAATTTATTTTTAATTGGAGGATAATCACCTTACAATACTGTGTTGGTTTCTGCCATACATCAACATGAATCAGTCATAGGCATACAGACGTTCTCTTCCTCTTGAGCTTCCCTCCACCACCCCTACCTCCTGCTTCTGTTTTGTTTTGTTTTGTTTTTTTCTCTGACTGTGGCAGGTCTTAGTTGCATCATGCGAGATCTTCCACAGCAGCGCGTGGACTCTCCAGTTGTGGTGCACAGGCTCAGCAGTTACAGCACACAGGCTTACTGTGTGAGGTCTTAGTTCTCTCACTGGGGATCTTGTCCACGTCCCCTGCATTGCAAGGAGGATTCTTAACCACTGGACCACCAGGAAAGTCCTACAACTTTCATTCTTGCAGAGCCACAGCTTTTCATGATTTCTCTTTGTCATAGTGGACAGATAGAAAAGAGTTAACTGAGTTTGTTGCTGTCTTCAACACATTCATTCTAAAAGCAAGCCAATCCAATAGCAAAGTAATTGATTTTGTTGTGTCATAAATTGCCATCAACTGCCCTTTATGCTTTTCAGCTCTTTGGAGAGCAGTTTTCTTTTAATGGATTTTAGATGTTGTTTCTTGGATTTTTCTCCATCTTAAGTGCTTTTTTGGAGAAGGAAATGGCAACCCACTCCAGTATTCTTGCTGGAGAATCCCAGGGACAGGGAAGCCTGATGGGCTGCTGTCTATGGGGTTGCACAGAGTCGGACACGACTGAAGTGACTTGGCAGCAGCAGCAGCAAGTGCTTTCTAAATATTCCAGTGGTGATCACTTGTCTGACATGATATTTTGTCATCATGAAGAAGGAGGAAATATTTTCATAAGACATATATTTAAATGATTCTGCAGATATATTCATATTTGGTGTCATGATGACCTGACTTACAATAAGCTGCATGAATGTGCTTAGTCATTCAGTAGTGTCTAACTCTGTGACCCCATAAACTGTAGCCTGCCAGGCTTCTCTGTCCATGGAATTTTCTAGGCAAGCATACTGGTGTGGCTTGCCATTTCCTACTCCAGGGGACCTTCCTGACCCAGGGACCAAACCCGCATCTCTTGCCTCTCCTGCACTGGCAGGCAGGTTCCTTACCATTGCACCATTATAAGCAGCAAAGTTTCTATTTCTGAGCTTCTTAAAATGCCTGTGCAGTCTTAACTTTTGGAGTCACTACATTTTACTAAAGGCTACTTTACCAAATTTTGTACTGTTTTTAATAAAAACAAAAATTTAGTGGAAAATAATCCACCTGCTAAAAACTGCACAATTATGTGTATCCAGTTTGATGAGTACTTCACAAAATGAACACTCCTGTGTAGCCAACACCCAGATCAAGAAAGGCAACATTCCCATTACCTCCCTCTCCAAATGTAATCACAATCCTGTGTTCTGACACTTTAGTTTTCCCTGTTTTTCAACTTTATATAGATTCACTTTTTACTCTTTCGTGTCTGGCTGCAATCTCTCAATAATAGGTTCATGAGATTCATAGCAGTAGTTTTTTTATGTAGCAATAATGTGTTTATTCAGTCTTCCATTGTATGAATATACAATAATGTGACTTTGAGTTATGACATCAAATTGTGAATCTGAGCAGGACATTGATGTCAAGTGGGAGGAAAAAGACATGATACTTTGTTGCAGGTCAGTTTCCTGGAAAAATGGATCTAAGGTGGTGATTAATGTACAGAAAGCAGGTTGGACAGTTTTCTCTCAAGCAGTGTCTGTGGGAGGGGAAGGAAGCAGGATGAGGCCTCAGCCAGCCCTACCAAGGATGGCTCATTAGACTAGCCTTGAGTTCAATTCAGTTCAGTCACTCAGTCATGCACAACTTTTTGCAACCCCCTGGACCACAAGCTTCCCTGTCCATTACCAACTCCCAGAGCTTGCTCAAACTCATGTCCATCAATTTGGTGATGCCATACAGCCATCTCATCTTCTGTCATCCCCTTCTCCTCTCACTTTCAATCTTTCCTACATCAGGGCCTTTTCCACTAAGTCAGTTCTTCATATCAGGTGGCCACAGTATTGGAGTTTCAGCTTCAGCATCAGTCCTTCCAATGAATTTTCAGGATTTATTTCCTTGAGATTTGACTGGTTGGATCTCCTTTCAGTCCAAGGGACTCTCAAGAATCTCCTCCAACCCCACAGTTCAAAAGCATCAATTCTTTAGCACTCAGGTTTCTTTATGATCCAACTCACATCCATACATGATTACTGGAAAAACCATAGCTTTGACTAGATGGACCTTTGTCAGCAAAGTAATGTCTCTGCTCATTTAACTTATATGCAATGTACATCATGTGAAAAGTTGAGCTGGATGAAGCACAAGCTGGAATCAAGATTGTAGGGAGAAATATCAATAACCTCATATATGCAGATGACACCACCCTTATGACAAAAAGAAGAGGAACTAAAGAGCCTCTTGATGAAGGTGAAAGAGGAGACTGAAAAAGCTGGCTTAAAACTCAACATTTAAAAAACTAAGATTATTTCATCCAGCCCAGTCACTTCATGGCAAATAGATGGGGAAACAATGGAAAGAGTGACAGACTATTTTCTTGGGCTCCAAAATCACTGCAGATGGTGACTGAGCCATGAAATGAAAAGACAGTTGCTCCTTAGATAAAATGCTATGACCAGCCTAGACAACATATTAAAAAGCAGAGACATTTGTGGATTGTCTTTCGGCTGCTCTATGGTGGGGCTAATCTTGACTTCCTACAAGAGAGCTTATACCCCACGCTGCATGCCCCAGGCTTGCTGCAGACAGAGCCCCTGTTCCTGCAGCAGGCAACCGTTGACCCATGCCTCAGCAGGAAACACTCCAAAACTCAAAGACGGGTCTGGCTCAGTCTTTGTGGAGTCTTTGGATCCTGGTATGCACAAGACTTTGTGTGAACTCTCTGAGCATCTCTGGTCCTGAGAAATCTCTAGGCAGGTCAAGAAGCAAGAGTTAGAACCAGGCCTGGAACAACAGACTGGTTCCAAATTGGGAAAGCACTCATCAAGGCTGCATATTGTCACCCAGATTTTCCAACCTAAGGATGTAGTTAAGGGCCTGAGAACCCCCAAGGACTTTGACTTGGGAGGGCTGTGGGATTTGATTACAGAACTTCCACAAGACTGGGGAAACAGACTTGGAGGGTACAAACAAAACCTGTTCTCACCATGACCTAGAAGAAGGAGCAGTGTCCCCAAAAGAGACTGAGCCAGACTTACCTATGAGTGTCCTGGAGTCTCTGATGGAAGCGTGGGTCAACAGTGACCTGCTGTGGGGTCAGGGACACTGAATAGTAGAGTGCCTGCACAAGTCCTTTTGAAGGAGTTTGCCATTACCCACCATAGTTTGGCTTCAGGCTAAGCAACAAGGAGAGAACACAGCCCTGCCCATCAACAGATAAAGGTTTATTGAGCATGGCCTCACCCAACCAAGCAAGACCCTTTTTCCCCCACAGGCTTTCCCATCAGGAAGCTTCCGTAAGCCTCTTGTCCTTATCCACCAGAGGGCAGACAAAATGAAAACCACAAACACAAAACTAACCAAATTGATCACATGGACCACAGCCTTGTCTAGCTCAGTGAAACTGTGAGCCATGCTGTGTAGGGCCACCTAAGATGGATGGGTCATGGTGGAGCATTCTGACAAAACGTGCCCCACTGGAGAAGGGAATGACTAACCACTTCAGTTTTTGTGCCTTGAGAACCCATGAGCAGTGTGAATAGACTAGCCTTAGTTTCCATCAAGTGAGCCAGGCCTTTCTGTCCCTACATCAACCAGTTATTAGATTTTTGCTGCCTAGGCAATGGGCCAAAGTGGCTACTGCAACACATAGGGGGAGTCCCACTCAAAATCTTCCAGATCCCTCCCTGTGTTCTTGATGTAAATGAGTATGAATATGTAAAATTCAGTAGATATTAGAATCCTTCTGACTTGTAAACAAACTAAATTGAGCTAAGAAAAAAACTGCAGAAAGAAATGCAGTAGACCGCCTATATATGAATGAATTCTGTTCTGAGAGTGGGTTCATAACTCTAATTGGTTCATAAGTACAACAAAGTTAGCCAACTAACACAATCAGCTCTATAATACTGTATTGTAATAGGTTTATAACACTTTTCACACAAATAGTACATAAAAAGGCAAATTCACAAAATAAAACATTTTTAATCTTACAGTACAGTGCCTTAAAAATACAATAATGTAATATAACAGCTGGGATACAGGGGCTGGCTCTGAGTAAACAGGCAAGAAGATTTACTGACTAGAGGAGGGAGAGGTGGTAGGAAATGGTAGAGCTGAAGGATCAGCAACAGGAGGTGGAGGGCAAGCTACAACTTCACTTATGCCTGATGTTGACAGAATCCATGTTCACATCCTTGAAAGCTCACAATTTGAAGATAGGGGGCCGACTGAACTTAAAATTAACTATTTTGTCATGCAAGCCATGCTCTCATATCTCTTAGGGACTTCACAGTCTACCCATTGGGCATATGAAAAAGGGAAAAGAAAGAAACCTAATCAAATTGCTCTGTCTGAAATGCTGAATATATCTCCATGTCTGCCTTTCATGGTGGCAAAGAAGAATGGAAGGAAAAGATGGTACAGGAAAGAAAATAAGAAAAAAATTGCTGATCACTTACTATGCCCACAACACCCTACTTATTATTTTGTCTTACAGTTTTTGAAGTATGTGTTGTTATCACCACTAGAGGGAAGAGAAAAACAATCCCTGGGTAGACAGTTGATAAAGTTATAAATAAAACATACCCATGTTCACTGAATTTCAGTTCACTTTTCTTCCAGCCACAATACACATTCTTTCCATTAGATAGAGGAGAACAAGCATAAAATGTAGGAGTAAAGTGAATGAGTATTTTACCCTTACCTGCAATATATATATAAATCAACTTGAAAGAACCAAGAGTTAACTTACATCATGTCTTTTTTCCAGCTTCAATACTGATTCTATGTGTCTTGAAACTTATTTAGTGCACATGTGCACTAGAAAATAAGTCCCATGATGACAGGGATATCAGACACTTCCATATCCCTAGCACCTTAAGCACGGCTACAGGCCTCAGTGAATATTTGCTGACTGAATAAATGTATTTATTAGCTTTCACAATTCTGTGGTGCTTAAATATTAATTGATATGGATTTGATTAAGTCAATCAGCTAGCAAGAAATGTGAAATATGGAATTTATTTGTACATAGAGAATAACTCAAGAGTTTCTCTATTTTCAGAAAACTATGGAGTTGTAGCATCATCAAAGGTCATACACTTATGACTTAGGTTCTTTCAATGTAAAGAATCTTTTTAAAAATGGGAAGTAACTTTGGTTTCTTTGGTAACTTTTGATTTCTTTCTCATCCTTTCCCTTTCCCTTTCATAACTTTGATTTTATGTATGTGTGTATATATATATATACACACACACACAGTGGAAATATCTTCTGTGATAATAAAACACCAAAGGAGTCAGATATAGAGATGCTGAAACTGGAGGGGAAAGTGAGGCCCGGTTGTGATAATATTTCCAGGGGTGGCAGCCAAGGAGTGGCAGCCAGTGGAGAATTTATTTATAGTTAGAGTGAACAAAAGTACACTTGTGAAGAATTGGCTGTGAATTTTTGTTTCAAGGAGGTGGAGTAAATAATATCCATACTGCAAACAGGAGAGAGTTCAGTTCAATTCAGTCACTCACTCATGTCCGACCCTTTGCAACCCTATGGACTGCAGCACACCTGGTTCCCTGTCCATCACCAACACTCAGAGTTTACTCAAACTCATGTCCATCGAGACAAGAAAGAACTAAACTTGAAAAATCTCTTTGATGACTGGGAAAAAAAAAAAGAAAAAGAGTTGTGAAATTATGCTGCCTAGCACTTTGCTGTTGAGAGGTTTTGTTGCAGCAGAAAAGTAATTGAATCTGAAGATTCTCTCTCTGCTTTGGTGCATCTACACAGACCTCATAAATATCAAATTAATTTGCCTGAAGCTATTGCCATATAGAAAAGGAAAATGCTGTCTCTGATTCTCCACTATTGGATCATAAGAAAGGAAAGAAAACTGGCCATTACTAAAAAGAGTTTGATTTGCTTTCTCCTTCTTTAAGGTTTAAGCCCAAGTTCTGTAACTAGCTAGTCACTGAACCTGCTAATTTTTCTCTGGTCTGAAAGCTAGAAATGACCTAACGTAGCATACTTCTTCCCCCAACTGTTCTCTAGCCTATGCCCAGACACTTTCAGAGCTGGAAACCTACTACATTTTTGAACAGCTGTAACATTCAGGGGGTCTAGTTTATGTCAAGAAGAAATCTTCTTTCTTGAAAGTAATTACTGGTTCTAGTTCTGTATTCTAGAAATTTGCAAGATTAATTCCATTTTGGAAAAAAAAATTCTTTAAAATAAGCAGGGCCACTTCTTCGTTAGGTGAAATAGCTAAACATGCTTCAGTTGCTTGAACCATTTCAGGAGTAATAAGCACCACTCTATTCTGAAAAGGCATCTCTTAGCATGATTTTAAAATTGTGGCTCTCTAAATGCAGTGTCAGAGTTGATCTTGGCAAGTTGTCTACATATCTTTTTTGCATGTACATCTCATAAAATATTATTTAAGGTTTAACATAACTGATTACTCCTTCACACATTTGACATCTAATTTTATGTTTGCTGTTGAGACTTCATTAAATTAACATTCTCAAGCAGAGTCCCAGGACATATGATGCTCAGTCAGTTCAGCTCAGTTCAGTTGCTCAATCATCTCTGACTTTTGCCACCCAATGGACTGCAGCATGGCAGACCTCCCTGTCCATCACCAACTCCTGGGCTTTACTCAAACTCATGTCCATTGAGTCAGTGATGCCATCCAACCATCTCATCCTCTGTTATCCCCTTCTCCTCCCACCTTCAATCTTCCCCAGCATCAGGGTCTTTTCAAGTAAATCAGTTCATCGCATCAGGAGGCAAAGTACTGGAGTTTCAGCTTCAGCATCAGTCCTTCCAATGAATATTCAGGACTGACTTCCTTTAGGATGGACTAGTTGGATCTTCATGCAGTCCAAGGGACTCTCAAGAGTCTTTACCAACACCACAGGTTTAAAGTAGCAATTCTTCCGCCCTCAGCTACCTTTATAGTCCAACTCTCACATCCATATATGACTACTGGAAAAAACAATAGCTTTGACAAGACAAACATCTGTTGGCAAAGTGATGTCTCTACTTTTTAATATGCTGTCTAGATTGGTCATAACTTTTTCCCCAAGGACAAGCATCTGTTTATTTTATGGCTGCAGTCACCATCTGCAGTGATTTTGGAGCCCAAAAAATAGTCTGACACTGTTTCCACTGTTTCTCCATCTATTTCCCATGGAGTGATGGGACCAGATGCCATAATCTTAGTTTTCTGAATCTTGAGTTTTAAGCAGACTTTTTCACTCTCCTCTTCATTTTCATCAAGAGGCTCTTTAGTTCTTCTTTGCTTTCTGCCATAATGGTGGTGTCACCTATATATCTGAGGTTATTGATATTTCTCCCAGCAATCTTGATTCCAGTTGTGCTTCATCCAGCCCAGCATGTTGCATGATGTACTTTGCATATAATTAAGCAGAGTGACAATAAACAGCCTGTGTACTCCTCCCTATTTGGAACCAATCTGTCATTCCATGTCCAGTTTTAATTATTGCTTCCTGACCTGCATACAGATAACTCAGGAGGCAGGTCAGGTGGCCTGGTATTCACATCTCTTTAAGAATTTTCCAGGTTTCCATGATCCAGACAGTCAAATCTTTGGTTAGTCAGTAAAGCAAAAGTAGATGTTTTTCTGAACTCTCTTGTGGTTTCCGATGATCCAGCAGATGTTGACAATTTGATCTCTTGTTCCTCTGCCTTTTTCAAATCCAAGTTGAACAGCCAGAAGTTCATGGTTCATGTACTGTTGATGCCTGGCTTGGAGAATTTCGAGTATCACTTTACTAGCAGGTGAGATGAGTGCAATTGTGCGGTAGTTTGAACATTCTTTGACACTGACTTTCTTTGGGATTAGAATGAAAAATGACCTTTTCCAGTCCTGTGGCCACTGCTGAGTTTTTCAAATTTGCTGGCATATTGAGTGCAGCACTTTCACAGCATCATCTTCTAGGATTTGAAAAAGCTTAACTGGAATTCCATCCCCTCCACTAGCTTTGTTCATACTGATGCTTCCTAAGGCCCACTTGACTTCACATTCCAGAATATCTGGCTCTAGGTGAGTGATCACACCATCATGATTCTCTGGGTCATGAAGATATTTTTTGTAAAATTCTTCTGTGTACTCTTGCTACCTCTTCTTAACATATTTTGCTTCTGTAAGGTCCCTACCATTTTGCCCTTTATTGTGCCCATCATTGCATTAAATGTTCCCTTTGTATCTCTAATTTTCTTGAAGAGATCTCTAGTCTTTCACATTCTATTCTTTTCTGCTATTTCTTTTCATTGATCATTGAGGAAGGCTTTTTTATCTCTCCTTATTATTCTTTGGAACTCTGCGTTCTAATGGGTATATCTTTCCTTTTCTCCTTTGCCTTTTGCTTTTCTTCTCTCAGCTATTTTTAAGGCCTCCTCAGAAAACCATTTTGCCTTTTTGCATTTCTTTTTCTTATGGTTGGTCTTGATCACTGCCTCCTGTACAGTGTCATGAACCTCCGTCCATAGTCTCTCAGGTGCTCTGTCTATCAGATCTAAACCCTTGGATCTATTTCTCAATTCCATCGTATAATCGTAAGGGATTTGATTTAGGTCATACTTGAATGGTCTATTGGTTTCCCTACTTTCTTCATTTAAGTCTGAATTTGGCATACAGGGTTCATGATTTGAGCCACAGTAAGCTCCTGATCTTGTTTTTGCTGACTATATAGTTTCTCCATCTTTGGCTGCAAAGAATGTAATCAATCTGATTTTGATATTGACTATCTGATGATGTCCATGTGTAGAATCTTCTCTGTGTTCTTTGAAGAGGGTATTTGCTATGACCAGTGCATTCTCTTGGAAAAAATCTATTAGCCTTTGGCCTGCTTCATTCTGTACTCCAAGGCCAAATTTGTCTGTTACCCCAGTATCTTCTGACTTCCTACTTTTGCAGTCTAGTCCCCTATAATTAAAATGGATATCTTTTTTGTGTGTGTGTTAGTTCATTGGAAAGACTGGTGCAAAAGCTGAAATTCCAATACTTTGGCCACCTCATGCAAAGAGTTGACTCATTGGAAAAGACTCTGATGCTGGGAGTGATTGGGGGCAAGAGGGGAAGGGGACGGCAGAGGATGAGATGGCTGGATGGCATCACTGACTCGATGGACATGAGTTCGAGTGAACTCTGCGAGTTGGTGATGGACAGGGAGGCCTGGAGTGCTGCGATTCATGGAGTTGCAAAGAGTCGGACATGACTGAGTGACTGAACTGAACTGAACTGAAGGCTATGATCAAGGTATCTGGGTTATTAATATCTGTTTTGTATAGTTCCATGTATTCTTGCCACATCCTCTTAATTTCTCCTGCTTCTGTTAGGTCCATATCATTTCTGTCTTTTATTGAGCCTATCTTTGCATAAAATGTTCCCTTGATATCTCTTAATTTTCTTGAAGAGATCTCTAGTCTTTCCCATTCTATTGTTGTCCTCTCTTTCTTTGCACTGATCACTGAGGAAGGCTTTCTAATCTACTATTCTTTGAAACTCTGCATTCACATGGGCATATCTTTCCTTTTGTCCTCTGCCTTTCACTTATCTTCTTTTCTCAGCTACTTGTAAGGCCTCCTCAGACAACCATTTTGCTTTTTTGCATTTCTTTTTCTTATGGATGGTCTGATCACTGCCTCCTGTACAATGTCATGAACTTCCATCTATAGTTCTTCAGGTACTCTGTCTATCAGATGTAATCCTCTAAATCTATTTGTCACTTCCACTGTAAAATCATAAGGGATTTGATTTAGGTCATACCTGAATGATCTAGTGGTTTTCCCTACTTTGTTCAATTTCAGTCTGAATTTTACAATAAACAGTTCATGATCTGAACCACAGTGAGCTCCCTGTCTTGTTTTTCCTAACTGTATAGGGCTTCTCCATTTTTGGCTGCAAAGAATATAATCAATCTGATTTTGATATTGACCATCTGGTAATGTGTAGAGTGATCTCCTGTGTTCTTGGAAGACAGTGTTTTCTGCTACCACTGTGTTCTCTTGGCAAAATGCTGTTAGCCTTTGCCCAGCTTCATTTGCACTACAAGGCCAAACTTGCCTGTTATCCTGGTATCTCTTAGCTTAATACTTTTGCACTCCAGTCCCCTATGATTAAGGGCACATCTTCTGTTGGTGTTAGTTCTAGAAGGTCTTGGAGGTCATCATAGAACCATTCAACTTCAGGTTCTTTGGCCTTAGTGGTTGGGGCATAGACTTGGGTTAGCACAATTGCACTAATTTCACATGCTAGCAAAGTAATGCTCAAAGTTCTCCAAGTGAGGCTTCAACAGTACGTGGAAAGAGAACTTCTAGATGTTCAAGTTAGGTTTAGAAAAGACAGAGGAACCAGAGATCAAATTGCCAACATCTGTTGGATCATAGGAAATGCAAAGGAGTTCCAGAAAAATTCTAATTCTGCTTTATTGATTATGCCAAAGCTTTTGACTGTGTGGATCACAACAAACTGTGGAAAATGCTTAAAGTGATGGGAATACCAGATCACCTGACCTGCCTCCTGAGACATCTGTATGCAGGTCAAGAAGCAACAGTTAGAACCAGACATGGAATAACAGACTGGTTCTGAATTGGTTAAGGAGTATCTTAAGGTTGTATGTTTGTCACCCTGCTTATTTAATTTATAGGCAGAGTACTCATGCGAAATGCTGAACTGGAAGAAGCACAAGCTGGAATCAAGATTTCTGGGAGAAATATCAATAACCTCAGATATGCAGATGACACCACACTTATGGCAGAAAGCTAAGATGAGCTAAAGAGCAAGCCTCTTGGTGAAAGTGAAAGAGGACAGTGAGAAAGTTGGCTTAAAACTCAACATTCAGAAAACTAACATCATGGCATCTGTTCCCATCACTTCATGGCAGGCAGATGGGGAAACAACAGTGAGAGACTTTATTTTCGTGGGCTCTAAAATCACTGCAGATGGTGACTGCAGCTATGAAATTAAAAGATGCTTGCTCCTTGGAAGAAAAGCTATGACCAACTTAGACAGCATATTAAAAATCAAAGACATTACTTTGCTGACAAAGGTCTGTCTAGTCAAAGCTATGGTTTTTCCAGTAGTCATGCTGCATGTGAGTGTTGGACCATAAAGAAGGCTAAGTGCCAAAGTATTGATGCTTTTGAAGTGTGGTATTGGAGAAGACTGTTGAAAGTTCCTTGGACTGCAAGGAGGTCTAACCAGTCAATCCTAAAGAAAACCAGTCCTGAATATTCACTGGAAAGACTGAAGCTGAAGCTGAGGCTCCAATACTCTGGCCACCTGATATGAAGAACTGACTCTTTGGAAATGCCCCCGATGCTGTGAAAGATTGAATGCAGGAGGAGAAGGGGACAACAGAGTATGAAATAGATGGATGACATCACCGACTCAATGGACATGAGTTTGAGCAAGTTCTGGGAGTTGGTGATGGATAGGGAAGCCTGACATGCTGCAGTCCATGGGCTCGCAAATATTCAGAAAGGACTGAGCAACTGAACTGACCTGAGTGATGATCAAGGTATGGGCCATATACTATGTAGGAAGTGCTCCCCAACATATTTCACATCTCTGAATTCATAAAATAATCATCTTTGTGTTACCTGCTGAACTAAAATCAGCCAGCTGCCTCAGAGACTCAGAACATCTGTATCTGGTCACTGTGGGACCCATTTGGGTAGACCAGAGTATGACCCAAATAAGCAGTTGCGAGGAAGCGTCCAGGAACAGTATATGATAACTCTCTACTTACCTCTATGACATTCAAAATCATCCAGTTCCTTATTTCCAGACTCCTTTTTATGCCTCTTTCTTTTCTTGAGTGCTCTGGTACACACCTACTAAAACAAGAAAGTAATCCAGAGAAGTGGCTATAGCTGCTCTCCTCTCCCCTCTCCATTCCAGCTCATACTCTGCCCAAGACATAATTCAGAGTAGGACCTGGAGAAAACGATGCCAGGAAATCTGATGCTCAGGGGGTGCTGTCTGCTCACTTCCCTTCTTGGTGTTAGGCATTTTTCTGAAACTCATCAAATGTGTTTGACAAAGAGGACTGAAGCAGAAGGTTTCATTGTTTTTCTTTCCATAGACTCTCCCTGCCCCCATCCCACATGTCTACACACAGATATTTTCTTAGGATTCTCATCACATTTTAATATTCTTTCTCTTTCTGAATCTTATGTAACTATTCACAAAACTATTTTTCTAGTGACTGTTTAAAAATGCAGTATCTGGTAGAATATATGAAGATGACAACAGTTTAGTTTATTGGGCAGATGAGATTACAAATCTGTTTTGAGGGAAATGAGAGGTAGCAGGAGAAAAGAGGAGTTCCATTAATGTTTGCTTTAATAGTGGAAAACAATTCAAAAGGCAGCATCTATTTAACAATGAAGCTTCTGTCCCTTTCTCGCCCAAACGTTTTAGATTCCTGGAGATTGAAATGACTTTGATTGATAAACTGGGTGATCTTTCCATTGATATATTAGTTTCATCACTCGATCAGAAATGTGATTAAAGACTTGCCTGCTTGAATCTTTCTGCCTTCTTAAGGATTCAAATATAAAGAGATTGCTCCAGTTTTTCTTGCATGTGAACATTTAAGACTCAAGTACTCTAAGAAATATTTAAAATCAGAACATCTTAGATGTTTTGAAAAACTTGCCTTGACTCTTAAGAAAAATAAGAGTGTTAATCATCTCCTAGATTTTAAAATCCCAACTCTGAGATTTAACTAAGAATATTTTAGTCTATAGCACCTTTGACTTGCACTGTAATAAGACAAAAACAAGGTGCAAGACTTTGTTTCATTCCCAGACTATATAACCTTTTAAATGTCTCAAGGCCTCATTCCATTCCCAAACTATATTACATTTAAAATGTGTCCTAGAATTTTTAATATTAAAAGTAAAGGAATTAAAATATTCAGCCTTTTCCTTGAGGTGTGTGTGGGGTAGAGGTCACTTGACAGGAGGAATTTATTATAATTCAAATATTCTTTGACTTTATGAAAAGATAACACTTGAGCATACTGCCAATGCAAATATATGGCATTTAGTTTAAGTAGGGAGTTTGCCTCTCTCTGGTTTTAGCTTTGATCTGAGTTGATGATACTAACGAAAATTCCTTCTCTAAGATATATGTATTCCAATTGGGGATAAAAGTGAATTATCCCAGATGAGGTTTCAATAGGCTGCATGGAATCAACCAACAGTGATATATTAGAAGGAATAAAAGGTTAGGCTCTGAAATCAGAGATACTAGATTTGCATACAAACCTTTCTGACATTGGGAAAGATCACGTCTCTAGATTCAGTTTCTTCATCTATAAAACAGTAAGCATTAACATTTCTACAGCTTAGGAGAAATAGAAATATTAAATTAAAAATATATGACTAGCCTATAGCAAACACAGTAAATGTTAGTCTAGCATTTGAGAAAATACATAGTACATGAGAAATTCAATGTAACTACAATATAAAGAAAGTTATCTAACATTTATTGAATCCTTACTGTGAGCCAGACACTATTCTAAGCATTTTATATATAATAATTCCTTAAATTGATTAAATGAATTAACTACAACTGTATTAATTTGTATCAGCAAAGCATTTTTACATAATGATTACTCTTAATTCAAGGTCTCTATGATACTCTAGGAATCCATGGATGGTTTTCAAGAAAAATACCAACTACATGAAATATGTAATTTTTCAACTATGCTTCCACATTTTCTAGAAAAGAAGGATGTAATACAATCAAATTTTCAAAGAAGTTCTGAAAATCTCAAAGAGGGTAAGAATCACTGATACAAATTTTTGCTTTGATGGCCTCTTCCAGCTGTGTGGGACAAGATTCACAAAGTTCAGAAAATGATTAACTCCTAAATGTCATTAGCTTCCTGGTTTCTGTGACTAATACCATAGAACTTGATAACTCATCTATGAAGACATTTTTCTCATTGTAAATGGATTCGTATTCACCCAAGACTGCCCCTCTCCACATATACTTCATTGTCTATATAAAGTAGGGGCTGCTAGGAAGAAAAGCAAAAGAAATCCTTCATTTTCCTTAGCATTTGCATTAAGAATGGCAAAAAGGAAGTGCCAGTCGCTTAGTCGTGTCTGACTCTTTGTGACCTCATGGACTGTACATTCCATGGAATTCTCCAGGCGAGAATACTGGAGTGGATAAACATTCCCTTCTCTAGGGATCTTCCCAACCCAGGGATTGAACCCAGGTCTCCCATATTGCAGGCAGATTACGAATGGAAACTTATAGGAAAAGCTATGACAGATCAATTCATTTTCCGTCTAGTTCTTCATTTTTGACCCTTGCTGCAAGAACCATTTTAAGGAAGACTCTAGCGGTGAATCTAGTGGTCGCTCACACTGCTTTTTATCTCACACAGTTCTAGTTCTTATTACATGGTGGCTGCTCAAAAATTATTATCTTTTTAATTAAGTTATGTTTTAATTGAAGGATAATTTCTTTACAGAATTGTGTTGGTTTCTGCCAAATATCAACATGAATCAGCCATAGATATACATCTGCCCCGCCCTCTTGAATGTCCCTTCCACCTCCTCTGCCCCCATCCCAGCCCTTTAGCCCCAGTCTGTTACAGAGCCCCAGTTTGAATTCCCTCAGTCATGCAGCAGATTCCCAACTGGCTATCTATTTTACACATGGCGTATGTCTGCATATTTCTCTCTCCACACATCCCACCCTCTCCTTCCTCCCCAACCCCAGCTCAAGTCCATAAGTCTGTTCTCTATGTCTATGTTTCCATTGTTTCCATGCAAATAATTTCATCAGTACCATCTTTCTAGATTCCATATATATGTGTTAGTATATGATATTTGTTTTTCTCTTTCTGAGTTACTTTACTTTGTATAATAGGCTCTAGGCTCATCCACCTCATTAAAACTGACTCAAAGGCTTTCCTTATTATGGCTGAGTAATATTCCGTTGTATATATGTACCACAACTTCTTTATGCATTCATCTGTCAATGGACATCTAAGTTGCCTCCATGTTCTAGCTATTGTAAATAGTGTTGAAGTGAACATTGGAATACATGTATCTTTTTCAATTTTGGTTTCCTCAGGGTATATGCCTAGTAGTGGGAGTGCTGGGTCATTCATATGGTGGCTTTAATCCTAGTTTTTTTTTTTTTTTTTTAAGGAATCTACATGCTATCTTCCATAGTGGCTGTATCAATTTGCATTCCCACCAACAGTGTAAGAGGGTCTCCCTTTTGCCACACCCTGTCACTTTTCACATTCATGCATTGGAGAAGGAAATGGCAACCCACTCCAGTGTTCTCGCCTGGAGAATCCCAGGGACAGCGGAGCCTGGTTGGCTGCTATCTATGGGGTCGCACAGAGTCGGACACGACTGAAGCGACTTAGCAGAAGCAGCAGCAGCAGCAGCAGCAGCCAGCATTTATTGTTTTTAGACTTTTCAATGATGACCACTCTGACGGATATGAGCTGATATCTCATTGTAGTTTCAATTTGCATACTAAGTTGCTTCAGTCATGTCTGACTCTTTGCAACCCTTTGGACTGTAACCTGCAAGGCTCCTCTGTGCATGGAATTATCCAGGCAAGAATACTGGAGTGGTTGCCATGACCTTCTCCAGTGGATCTTCCTGACCCAGGAATCAAACCTGTCTCCTGCATTGCACAAAGATTCTTCAAGTTTTGATTTGAATTTCTCTAATAATGAGCAATATTGAAAATCTTTTCATGTGTCTATTAACCATTTGTTATCTTATTTGGAGAAATGTCTGCTTAGGTTTTCTGCCCACTTTTTGACTGGGTGTTTGTTGTTCTTGTATTGACTTGTATGAGCTCTTTATATGTTTTGGAAATTAATCCTTTGTCAGATGTTTCATTTGCTATTATTTTCAACCATTCTCAGAATTATCTTTTCACCTTGTTTATAGTTTCCTTTGCTGTGCAAAACCTTTTAACAGGTCCCACTTGCTTATTTCTGTTTTTATTTTTATTACTCTAGGATGTTAGATATAGAGGAAATTGCTATTATTTATGAAATAGAGTGTTCTGCCTATGTTTTCCTCGAAGAGTTTGATAGTTTCTGGTCTTACATTAAGGTCTTTAATCCATTTTCAGTTTATCTTTGTGTGTAGTGTTAGGAAGTGTTCTAATTTTATTCTTTTACACATAGCTGTTCTGTTTTCCCAGCACTACGTATTGAAGAGGCTATCTTTGCCCATTGTATATTTTTACCAAAACAGTTTAATCATAAATGGGTGCTAAATTTTGTCAAAGGATTTTTTTTTTGCATCTATTGATATTATTATATGATTTTTATGTTTCAATTTCTTAACATGGTGTATCACATTGATCGATGTGTGTATATAGAAGAATCCTTGCATCTCTGGAATAAAACCAACTTGATAATGGTGTATGAGGTTTTTGATGTGTTGCAGAATTCTGCTAAATTTTATTGAGGATTTTCGCACCTATGTTCATCAGTGATATTGGCCTGTAGTTTTCTTTTTTTTGTGTGTTGTGTTTGTCTGGTTTTGGTATCAGGTTGATGGTGGCCTTGTGGAATGAGTTTGGAAGTGAAGTGTTCCTTCCTCTGAAAATTTCTGAAAGAGTTTTAAAAAGATAGACATTATCTCGTCTCTAAATGTTTGATAGAATTCTCCTGTGAAGCCATCTGGTTCTGGGCTTTTGTTTTTTGGGACACTTTTGATCACAGCCTCAATTTCAGTGCTTATAATTGGGTTGTTCATAATTTCTATTTCTTTCTGGTTCATTTTAGAAGATTGAGCTTTTCTAAGAATCTGTCAGTTTCTTCCAGGTTATCCATTTTATTGCCATTTAGTTGTTCATAATAGTCTCTTATAATCCATTGTATTTCTGCATTGTCTGTTGTAACTTCTCCTTTTTCATTTTTTTTTTAATTTGATTCTTCTTTCTTTTTTTCTTGATGAATCTGGCTAAAGGTTTGTCAATTTTGTTTATCTTCTCAAAGAACCAGCTTTTAGTTTTATTAACATTTACTATTTTTTTTTCATTTCTTTTACATTTATTTCTGTTTGTATCTTTATGATTTCTTTCTTTGTACTATTTTTTTTTCTTCTTTTTCCAGTTCTTTTAGGTGTAAAGTTAGGTTTTCTATTCAATGTTTTTGTTGTTTCTTTAGGTAGGATTGTATTGCTATAAACTTCCCTCTTAGAACTGCTTTTGCTGCATCCCATAATTTTTGAGTTGTGTTTTCATTGTCATTTGTTTCTAGAAAATTTTTTTATTTCCCTATTGATTTCTTTAGTAGCCTGTTGGTTATTTAGGTTTCTAAATATTGCTTAATATCCATGTGTTTGTGTTTCTTACAGTTTGTTTCTTGTAATTTATATCTAGTCTCATAGCATTGTGGTCAGAGAAGATGCTTGATATAGTTTCAATTTTCCTAAATTTATGGCGATTTGATTTGTGACCCAAGTTATGGTGTATCCTGAAGAACATTCCATGTGCACTTGAGAAGAAGGTGTATTCTGCATTTGGATGGAATGTCCTGAAGATATCAATGAGATCCATCTCATCTAATGTATCATTTAAGACTTGTCCTTCCTTATTAATTTTCTGTTTTGATGATCTGTCCATTTGTGTGAGTGGGGTGTTAAAGGCTCCTACTACTTTTGTGTTACTGTCAATTTCTCCTTTTATGCCTGTTTGTGTTTGTCTTACCATTGAGGTGCTCCTATTATGGGTGTATAGATATTTACAGTTATTACATCTTCCTTTTGCATTGATCCTTTGATCATTGTCTCTTATAATCTTCTTTATTTTAAAATCTATTTTGTCTGATATGAGTTGCTACTCCAGCTTTCTTTTGCTTCCCATTTGCATGAAATATATTTTTCCATCCTTTCACTTTTAGTTTATATGTGTCTTGAGGTCTGAAGAAGGTTTCCAGTAGACAGTATATA
>SJXQ01000064.1:97578-135769 GCA_006408695.1 Aepyceros melampus | reverse complement strand
TTTATATATATTTATATTTATATTTATATATCCACTCATCCAATCTGTGTCTTTTGGTTGGAGCATTTACATTTGAAGTAATTATTGATATATGTGTTCCTATTGCCATTTTCTTAATTGTTTGGGGTTGATTTTGTAGATTTTTTTTCTTCTCTTGTATTTCTGACTATGTAAGTCCCTTTAACATTTGTTGTAAAAATGGTTTGGTGATACTGAATTCTTTTAACTTTTGCTTATCTGAAAAGCATTTTATTTCTCCATCAATTTTGAATGAGATCCTGGCAGTGTACAGTAATCTTGGTTGTAGACTTTTCCTTTCAGTACTTTAAATATATCCTGCCATTCCTTCTGGCCTGCAGAGTTTCTGCTGAAAGATCAGCTGTTAAACATATGGGGTTTCCCTTATATGTTACTTGTTGCTTCTCCCTTGCTGCCTTTCATATTCTTTCTTTGTGTTTACTCTTTGTTGGTTTGATTAGTATGTGTCTTGGCATGTTTCTCCTTGGGTTTATCCTGTATGGGACTATTCGTGCCTCTTGGAGTTGATTGACTACTTCCTTTTCCATGTTGAGGAAATTTTCAGCTATAATCTCTTCAAAATTTTTCTCATACCCTTTCTTTTTCTCTTCATCTTCAGGAACCCTTATAATTTGAATGTAGGTACATTTGATGTTGTCTCAGAGGTCTCTGAGACTATCCTCAGTTCTTTTCATTCTTTTTACTTTATTCTGCTCTTCATTAGTTATTTCTACCATTTTATATTCCAGCTCACTGATTGTTTCTTCTGCCTCAGATATTCTGCTATTGATTCCTACTAGAGTAGTTTTAATTTCAGTAATTGTGTTGTTTCTCTCTGTATGTATATTCTTTAATTCTTCTAGGTGTTTGTTAATTGACTCTTGCATTTTCTCCATTTTGTTTCCAAGATTTTAAAAATCATCTTTAGTATCATTATTCTGAATATTTTTTCAGGTAGTTTGCCTATTTTGTCTTTATTTATTTGGACTTCTGTGCTTCTAGTTTGTTCCTTCATTTGTGTTGTATTCTATACGTTTTCAGTATTTCATTTTATTACTTTTTTAACTTATTGTGTTTGAGATCTCTTTTTCCCAGCCTTCAAGGTTGAATTCTTTCTTCCTTTTGGTTTCTGCCCTCCTAAAGTTGGTGTAATCTTTTGTGTAAGCTTTGTATAGCGTGAGATTTGTGCTGAGTTTTTGTTTGTTTGCTTTTCCTGTGATGGCAAAGATTAAATGAGGTTTTAGTCCTTTCTGCTGATTATTGGGTTTGTATTTTTGTTTTGTTTATTATTTAGATGAAGCGTTCTGCACAGTGTGCTACTGGTTGTTGGGTGATGACATATCTTTATTCCAGTGATTTCCTTTGTGTGAGTACTCACTATTTGATACCCCCTAAGATTAGTTATCTGGTCAACTAGGATGTTGGGTTCAGCGCTACTACACCAAAGGCTTAGGGGGATTTTTTATCACAGTTTTGATTTCAGTGTTTGTAATTGATTTGTTCATAATTTCTATTTCTTCCTGGTTCAGTCTTGGGAGATTGATCTTTTCTAAGAATTTGTCCATTCTTTGAGATTATCCATTTTGTTCCCATATAGTTGCTCATAATATTCTCTTATGATACTTTTTTATTCCTGCATTGTCTGTTGTAACCTCCCTTTTTCATTTCTGATTTCTTTGATTTCATTCTTCAGTCTTTTTTTCTTGATGAGTCTGACTAAAGGTTTGTCAATTTTGTCTTCTCAAATAACCAGTTTTTAGTTTTATTTATCTTTACTATTTTTTTGTTTGTTTTTTTAATGTCCTTTTCAATTTTTCTGCTCTGACTTTTGTGGTTTATTTCCTTCTGCTAACTTTGGGGATTTTTTGTTTTACTTTTCCCAGTCTTTTAGGTGTAAAGTTAGGTTGTATATTCAATATTTTTCTTGTTTCTTTTAAAAATACTTATATATTTTTAAACTGAAGGACAATTGCTTTACAGAATTTTGTTGTTTTCTATTGAACATCAACAAGAATAAATCATAGGTACACCCATGTCCCCTCCCTCCGAAACTCCCTCTCCTCTTCCTTCCCATCCTACTCTTCTAGATTGTTACAGAGCCCCTGGTTGACTTCCCTGAGGGATGCAACAAATTCCCACTGACTGTCTATTTTGCATGCTGGAATCAAGGTTGCTGGGAGAAATATCAATAACCTAAGATATGCAGATGACACCACCCTTATGGCAAAAAGTGAAGAGGAACTAAAAAGCCTCTTGAAAATCAAAGTGGAGATTGAAAAAGTTGGCTTAAAGTTCAACATTCAGAAAATGAAGATCATGGCATCTGGTCCCAATACTTCATGGGAAATAAATGGGAAAATAGTGGAAACAGTGGCTGACTTTTTTCTGGCGGGGGGGGGGGGGGGGCCCAAAATCACTGCAGAGGGTGACTGCAGCTATGAAATTAAAAGATGCTTACTCCTTGGAAGGAAAGCTGTAACCAACCTAGATAGCATATTCAAAAGCAGAGATATTATTTTGCCAACAAAGGTCCATCTCGTCAAGGCTATGGTTTTTCCAGTAGTCATGTATAGATGTGAGAGTTGGACTGTGAAGAAAGCTGAGTGCTGAAGCACTGATGCTTTTGAACTGTGGTGTTGGAGAAGACTCTTGAGAGTCCTTTGGACTGCAAGGAGATATAACCAGTCCATTCTAAAGGAGATCAACCCTGGGTGTTCTTTGGAAGGAATGATACTAAAGCTGAAACTCCAGTACTTTGGCCACCTCATGTGAAGAGTTGACTCATTGGAAAAGACTCTAATGCTGAAGGGATTGGGGGCAGAAGGAAGGGGGGATGCCAGAGGATGAGATGGCTGGATGACATCACTGACTCAATGGACGTGAGTCTGCGTGAACTCCGGGAGTTGGTAATGGACAGGGAGGCCTGGAGTGCTGCAATTCATGGGGTCGCAAAGAGTCGGACACGACTGAGTGACTGAACTGTCTTTCTGGTACTGAGTCGTATGAACTGCTTGTATATTTTGGAAATTATTTGTCAGTTGTTTCCTTTGCTGTTATTTTCTCCCAAAATTGTGATGTCTTTTCATTGTGTTTATAGTTTCCTTTGTTGTGCAAAAGCTTTCAAGTTTAATCAGGTCCTACTTGTTTATTTTTGTTTTTATTTCCATTACTCTAGGAGGTGGGTCATAGAGAATCTTGCTATGATTTACGTTATTGAGTGTTTTGCTTGTGTTTTCCCCTAAGAGTTTGATAGCGTCTGGTTTTACATTTAAATCTTTAATCCATTTTGAGGTTATCTTTGTGTATAGTATTAGGAAATGATCTAGTTTCATTCTTTTACATGTATATGTCCAGTTTTCCCAGCAACACTTATTGAAGGAGCTATCTTTGTCCCATTGTATATTCTTCCTTACTTAGTCAAAAATAAGATACCCATGGCTGCATGGGTTTATCTCTGGGCTCTCTATTTTGCTCCATTGTTGTTTGGTCTGTGTTTCTGTTTTTGTGCCAGTATCATACTGTCTTGATCACTGTAGCTTTGTATTATAGTCTGAGTCAGGAAGGCTTAATCCTCCAGCTCTATTATTCTTTCTCAAGACTGTTTTGGCTACCTGAGGTCGTTTTTCTTTCCTTATGAATTATGAAACTTCTGTTCTAGTTCTATGAGAAATGTCAGTCATAATTTGGTAAGGATTATATTGAATCTGTAGACTGAACTTGGTAGTAGAGTAATTTTCACAATATTGATTCTTCCTAATCAGAAACATGGAATATCTCTCCATCAGTTTATGCCATCTTTGTTTTCTTTCATGAGTGTCTTATATAATTTTCTGTATATAGTTCTTTTGTCTCCTTAGGTAGGTTTATTCATAGGTATTTTATTCTTTTTGTTGCAATGGTGAATGGAATTGATTCATTAATTTCTGTTTCTGATTTTTTTTGTTGTTAATATATAGGAATGCAAGTGATTTATGCATATTGACCTCATATCCCATGACTTTATCCCATGGGATATTGACCTCATATCCCATGATTGCTTCCCTGGTGGCTCAGAGGTTAAAGCATCTGCATGGAATGCAGCAGACCTGGGTCGATCCCTGGGTCGGGAAGATCCCCTGGAGAAGGAAATGGCAACCCACTCCACTACGCTTGCCTGGAGAATCCCATGGAGGGAGGAGCCTGGTAGGCTACAGTCCATGTCCATGCGGTTGCAAAGAGTAGGACACGACTGAGCGACTTCACTTTCACTTTCCCATGACTTTGCTGAATTCGCTGATTAGATCTAATAAATGTCTGATAGTTTCTTTAGAGTTTTCCATGTATAGTATCATGTCTTCTGCAAACAGTGAGCATTTTATTTCTTTTCCAGTATGCATTATTTTTATTTCTTTTTCTTCTCTAATTGCTATAGCTTCCAGAATTATATTGAATATTAGTCATGACAATAGACACCCTTGTCTTATTGCTGATATTAGGGGAATATTTTCAGTTTCTTACGACTGAGAATAATGTTTGCTGAGGCCTTATCATATATGGCCTTTACTATGTTGAGGTAGGTTCATTCTATGTCCATTTTTTGAAGTGTTTTTTTTTTTTTTTAAACTGTGATACGTGGAAAGGACATTGAAGACATCCAGGAACTGTCAATCTCTGCACAAGTGAACATTTAAAATTTCCTTTGCATCATGTAGAATGTAGATATAATTGTTTTGCAGATGATATCTTTGTAGAGCTTTGTAATAATTTATGAAGGATTTTCAAATATGTTCTTAAATTATCAACCTTTGGGGTAGGTGTTGGTCCCATCACATAGTGAAGGAAACTGAGTTTTAGTTTTACGCTTCCACTGCCAGTGGTTAAGAGCAGACCCTTGACTTTTGTTTCATGGACCAGCTAAGTAAGGAAGGAAGTAAAGTCACTCAGTCGTGTCCGACTCTTTGTGACACCATGGACTGCAGCCCACCAGGCTCCTAAGTCCATGAGATTCTCCAAGCAAGAACACTGGAGTGGGTTGCCATTTCCAGCTAGAGGATCATTAATACAACATGAGCATGATTTTGGTGTGGTGTTAAGGAGAGTTGGAAAGAGGGAAGTGAACAGAGGCAGAAAGTAATTCAGAGCTATTTCACTCCCAGGGGAATGAAGTGAAATAGCCTAGACAGGATATTAATAATAGCAAGGGGATGAACAACATATAATACTTGGAGGTGATTGGGAGGTACACAAGTAAAAATTAATCCCCAAATTTTAAACCTAGGAAGCTGAAAAACCTGTATTACATTTTCTTAGTTTCGGGGGACAATAAGGAAGAATATAAGCCTGTGTTCTATTTTTCCACAAAACTAAACCTAAGTCAAGATATTTTAAAACCATGCCCAGCTCAGTTGATTCATTGCTGTTATCGAAATTTTCAGGTAGTAATGATAAACTGGTGCTTTGAATTTTGACATCTTCATCATTTTCATACGTTCTTTGTTAAGATAAGTAAACTTATATGAAGAATAAATATTTTGTCTTCCTTCACTGGGTGAGGGTGGGCTCTGAGTTTGTCTAGTCTTCTATACTTTGCCTTTGAAAATTCTTACTGTTTTCTCACAAAGTTGCATCACTGATACCTTTTTCCCAGGTATGATTTGGGACTTTACGTTGTATTTAGGTATGTCTCTCCTCTGTCCCTTGGGTCTAACATGACATTGTGAGGTGGCTAGTCAACAACCGGAAGATGGTCATAGGTGGTTGAGCCTTTAAAAGAACTTTATCTTTATCAGAATGGGAACAATAAGACATTATGTTCTCAGTATTACATATTGAGTTATTTGTAGAGTTTATTGTTTTAACCATGAGCTTCTTAGGGTTCAAATACCAGCAAGATCAAATACCACCATCACAATAATAGTGGACATTGTGGGCTTGCTTTGTGTCAGACACTTTACTTGTATTACTTAATCCTCCTAACAACCTATGAGGTGTGTATAATCTCATTTTATTCATGAAGAAAAATTACACAGGGAAAGTGATTGTTCAAAGTCCCACAGCTATTAAGTGGTAGAATTAGATTTGAATCTATGCAGTCTGATCCAGAGCTTTTAATCACTCTCCTATTTTAAAATTCTGTAAGAAAAAAAAATTTATAGTAAAATCAGGAATTTAGAACTTTTTGCATTTATTACTGTGGTTTATTAAATTTTGTTTTTCATTAAACTTTTTTTTTTTTAGTGTTAAATTGAAATTTCAAATGTAGAGAGGTACTGTGGTCTGAGAATGTTTGCACTTTTCTTGCTGGTCTTCAGTACTTTGCCCTTGGAATTTCTGAGTATATTTTCGCAGAGCTGATTCTCAATGCTTTCTTCTCTGCATATGATTTTTAGGGGCCTATCAGTTTGTATAGTTATTTCTAAAAAATAACCTTGTCCTATTTTATTAAATTTACTTTAAAGTATTACTTTATATTCCTGAAAAGACACATATGATTATCTTTTAACTTTTATTAAGTTTTCATACTAGGTTTCTTTTTTCCTCCAAATTTTAAAGCCTGCTGCAGGATTTAAACGTACTGCAATCCTCTAAGCCCTTAATACATACTTGTCTTCTTAAAGTTTCTTCTAAAAGTTTATTAACCTTATAGATATAGAAGGACACCAGTGACTTTGGTACTACTGTTCAATTCTGAAATCTGCTGACAAGGTCACTTGTGCGAATGAATCTTCTATTTAGCATTTTTATTTTTATGTGCCAGGCTGAGGACTTGAAGACACTAATCAGACACATGGAGCACTGGGCACATAGGCTATTCCCTAAACTGCAGTTTGAAGATTTTATCGATAGAGTTGAATATCTGGGAAATAAAAAGGAAGTTCAGGTAGGTGTTGAGATTATTATGAATATCATTCACAATGCTAAATTGTATACGGATATATTTAGTTGGGCTAAGTAGCTCTTTGGGGTCTTCATTTTGCAGTCTTGGTAGAGAGGAGGAAAGTTAATAGTAGTTACTTGAGCAACTTTTTTTGAAACTAATAATAAAATCAGTGATCACTTTCTCTCAAATCTAAGTGAAAATGTAAAAATGTCTTTTATTTTCAGACCTGTTTAAAACGAATTCGACTTGATCTCCCTATTGTACATGAAGATTTTGTAAGCAATAATGGTAAGAATATAGGTTTATCTACTTGATAATAAGTTTGCTTTTACAAATGGATCTAGTTGGGGTTGACAGTGTTACAGGACCAAGTTCTTAGTCTATTTTGAGTTCTTAGTCTATAGTTCTTAGACTATTTCTTAGTCTATTTATAGTCTCAAAATATACTATAATTACTGTATAGTAAATAGGAATGAATTAAGATGCCTTGGTACATCTAGAATACACAGTGGTATGCCATTAAGAGATGTAAAAATATCTTTACATGTTCACAAAGAGCATGAGTTTTTGTGAACTGCTGGTCATGACTCATTGATCTTTTGTAGTGCTTGTTAATAAAAATATATGAAAAGATACAGTGTTCATATACATGCCCATTATAAAAAAGTGGTTCTGGGAAATTAGAATAATTTGATGTTGAACTACTTCACATTTTATATAAGAGTACAGCTCTTGTGTATATGACTTTAATTAGACCTATGTGACTGTTCCTGGTATTGATTGCATTTGTTAGTTGTACAGTGCAACCTTAGGCAGTCACATACATCAAAACATATGGTTCCTGCCGACAGGGTCTGTGTAGTTATCAGATTTTCTGTGCGATGGCTCCATACATATTTGCTTTTTGTTTTTAAAATTTTTAATAGATGTAGTAGAAAATACAGGCTCCATATAGAATCCCCGAAAGTTATTTATAAATTGCTTTTAAAGGTGTAAAAGATTGTGGTTTAAATAATGCAAAGTTTAATTATTTGGTAAGGTATGGTATGAAATGTTGGCATGGGATTTGATATGTGAAAGGAATTAGTATTAGACTGAATCCCACAGCATATCCTACTGGGTTAGTTAGCTTATTCATTGAACTTTTTGAGCTTCGTACTATGTGCTAATGGGCTTCCTTGGTGGCTCAGTGGTAAAGAATCTGCCTGCCAACGCAGGAGACATGGGTTGGGAAGATCCCCTGGAGAAGGAAATGGCAACCGTCACCACTATTCTTGCCTGGGAAATCCCATGGACAGAGGAACCTGGTGAGCTATGGTCCATGGGGTCACAAAAGAGTTGGACATAGTGACTAAATAACAACAACACTGTACAATATATCTATATATATACACACACACACTCTCTCCTAGTTAAGGAGAGTAGATGTAAATTCATATTTCAAATGGTTGTCTTGGTGATATGAATTTTTTTTTCCCACTTTGTCAGATCTGATGAGTTATCTTCTTTTTTTTTTAAACTCCATAATGTGAATGATACAAAGAGAAGTTGAAGTGTCAGCTTTGCCATCTTCTTAGTTCTTGTTTATACTTCTGTTATCTTCTCCCTACAGATGTTCTGTTATTTTGCAAAAATCTTTTAAAGTTACCACTTGTGCATTTTGTTGGGGTTGTTTTGGTTAAAATAGATAGTATGTCAGTTTGCTTAACTGGGTCATCAGCATATCAGCTATATGTCGTAATATGCTGAATTTAAAAAATGAGGACTCAACTCCACCCTGCCTTGAAGGTAGCTTAGGATAAGTGATAGGTTGTTACCGTCAGTTCTTCTAAGTGTAAGTTAGAAGAAGAAATATGAATTGTTCTTAATTCTTAAATGAAGTATAAAGGGAAAATTTAGTATTTACTTTTCATACCCCTGTGGATCATTTTAGGAACATCCTACTTTGAGATAACTGGTGTACAAGGTTTTAAGAATTTATTAAGACTAATAGTGTAGAGAGCACTGAATTTAAAAAAAAATTAGCTTGGAAATATGTCCACAGATCTCTAAATTTCTTTTTCCTTTTTCACTTTGTGTCTCGGTTTTACCCTATATAAAAATAGCCTAATAAAATAATTACTGTGTATCATGCAAACAATGTAGCAAGCTAGTAAAATGTTTTTAATGTAAAACAAGGATATGCGTTGGATTCTTTAAGTTCTTTTATTGGCAAATACGAACTTTTGCTCTCTGTTAATGCATATTTTTAAACTACTATCCCATTTGACTTAAAATAACTCTTTAAATATCCCTTCTACTTGTTTGATTCAAGCATGTCAAGCATCTGACATTCTCATACCTCACAAATTGTTTCTTCACGTCTGGTACCTTGTTGCTTTAAACTGGTTTTCAGCCAACAGCTGCAGAAACTCTTTTTCTAACTAGTTTAACACTACAGACACACTTTTTCTTTTCTGCTGCAGATGAAGTAGAGGAAAATAATGGCCATGATGTAACTGCTACCGAATTAGATCCCTTTCTGACAAATTCATACGGAAGTGTAGAATTTGCTTCTAAGTCAAGCAGAAGCCTAACAGAAGAAGAACAACAAAGAATTGAGAGAAATAAACAGCTGGCCTTGGAAAGAAGACAGGCAAAGCTACTGAGTAACAGTCAGTCTCTAGGAAATGGTAAATTTTATGTTGCATTTTATGTGCTACCATTAATATATCAACAGCATGTTAGAAATTTTAACTTCTTTACTATTCCTCCAAATAAAATACCTTGAAGAATAGAAAAATATGGTATAGTATATTAAATTTATGTATATTCAAGAGAGAGAGTGAGCAAGAGACCTAGTTGGAATCCACAAAGAATACAAGTTCAAGATAGTTTTCTGGGTAGCTGAGTATCTGTTAAAAAATTATTCTAATAATCACTTAAAATTGATTCTGGATCTTTCAAAAACAGATTCTTCCCTGACTCCTTAAAGCATGTGACATATAATTTTATCTTAATGATCATAATTAAAACATTAATTGCTTTGTTATTTCCTAAACATATAAAACACTCTGCACCCATTGAGGACTTTGGAGCCATTTGCTGTAACATGAATAGGTCCCAAAATGCTTTTTATTGCATTGTGTCACTCTGTTGTGAGCTGTCATATTTGCTTTCTTGCTGATTCCCTTATCTCTTTTAAAACTGCCTTAAAATTTGCTGATTTAAAACAGACTGTGGGTTTGGAAACTGGATAATCAAATTTGGAAAGCTGTATTTAAAAAATAATTGCAAATTGCTTTTAAATGAAGCACACATAATCACATTTATCTTTGTCAGTTTCCAATCCAGTTTTTCCTTTTGAAGTGGGAAAATAAGCATTATAGTCGTGAAGATACCATGTTATAAAACAAGTTTCACGTAAAATAATGAAATTCTCAAGTGAAAATTATTCAGTGGTATTATCAGTTTTTTTCCTGCTAGAATGAATTTAATTTTTAACCTAACAAATGGATGTTTTATACTACTTTGTGAAAAATTACATGAAGATAGAACTGTTGTTGGTGGCAGTTGTTCCTTGCTGTCATTATCAGAGTTTACTTGGCGATAAATATTTTAAGGCAGATCTTCTGTTTATAATATATGACTTTAAAATTTTCTGAGTAGAAATGAGTATCTTAAATATTTTTTTACTATAGATCACTTATATATCTTATAATATTTGACTTTAAAAAACCTATCTAGTAATTGTGATTTTTAAATGTGAACAGTTGCATTTGGCTATGATTCAATGAGTTCAACTTGCATTTTTAATGGATTTTATAATAATACATGTATAGAAATGGCTTTATTTGGAAGAAAGGGATCATAATTAACATTAAAGTGATCATAGATTTCATTTTTGTTGATCTAGACTTCTGAAGAAGTTTGTACTAGGTAAGATCGGGTCCTGTGCTTCAGTGAGTAATAATGGTTTCTCTTGCAGACTTGACAGTGAGCACACCCAGCACACACACACCTGAAGAGGGCAGTGCAGGTGAGGAGCAAAAGGAGGAAGAATCAAATGGATTTAACAAAGACCTAGACAGTCCACAGAATGCTGGTGCTGCCAGTACTGTAGACGAAGAGGAGGAATTAAAAGTCGAGAAAATGCAACTGGACCAGTCCTTTTAAAATGTACAGTGGTAACTTAAGGCTTCATCTAGAAATGTTCCTCAAGTTGGATAGGCCTCAGCTGAGAAGATCTATTAACTTGCTGTTTTCCAAATTTGAGATGTTGGTGCAGTGCATTTTGTTTGCTTTGAGTGAAAATCTTTATATAGTGAAACTTTTAGACTCCTGTTTAAAATCTGGCATTATTTTAATTATGTTACATGCTCAATCGCTCAGTTGTGTCTGACTGTGATCCCCATGGATTGTAGCCTGCCAGGCTCCTCTGTCCATAGAATTTTCCAGGCAGGAATCACTGGAGTGGGTTTGCCATTTCCTCCTCCAGGGGATCTCGACCCAGGGATCAAGCCTGAGTCTCCAGTGTCTCCTGTATTGCAGGCGGATTCTTTAGTGCTGAGCCACTGGGGAGGCCTTATTTATAACTGTTTCTTATTAACTTTCATTGTCTATTTTTCTCCTTAGTGTTTATTTGTATATAAGTATGACCTTGTAAAAATGATTGGTAGTTAATAAGTAGCTTTTGCTGCTTATGTTCCATTGAATGCCCTATTTTTACTAAATTGGGTGGTGTTTTAAGATGTAAATATGTATAATAAATACTAATTTCTTTTTTAAATAAAAAGCTCACGAACTATCCCTAGAGCTTTATAAAAGTTTCTTACTGCTCTTTAGTGCTACACTATATACTTAGGGTAAAATGTTTACAGTTGTTATATATGTGTTTACATGTCTTTTGAGAAGTCACTTTAATACTTTCAAAGGGTCAGTGAAAAGCTGATGTATTGCCTGGCCTGCATAGGTCCTAGGGAAGTTCAAACGCTCCTTGGTACCTTTTGTTGTTGTTCAATCACTGAGTTGTATCCAACTCTTTGTGACCCCATGGACTGTGGCCCACCAGGCTCCTCTGTCCATGGTGTTCTCCAGGCAATACTGGAGTGGGTTACCATTTCCTTCTCCAGAGGATCTTCTCAGACCAGGGATCAAACCTGTATCTTCTGTATTGGCAGGCAGATTCTTTACCACTGAACCACCAGGGAAGGTTGGTACCTTACTGACTAGTTCGTTGGAGAGAAATTTGCAAAGTATCATGGGCACCTCGGGAGGATTCACAGGAGACCTTGTGTTGGTGGAGATGCCAAGGATTGGGAAGAACATGTGCAATAATATAGAAATGAAAATCTAGGAAATAAGAGATTTGGGAATGGTGGATATGAGGCTGAAGTGTTAGAGGCACATGGTGGGAAGACCTAATTGGAGTTTTTCCAGCCTCAGTTTATCAACTTGGTGAAGGGGTAATTACAGACAGTACTATGTTGAGAATCAAGTTTAAAGGTTTGTCTGGTTCTTAGGAGATTCCCATGGGGGAGAGGGAAAGGCAAAGCTTATCTTTATGAACTAGGACATGGGAAAGTTGCTTTTGGGGAGAGGATGTAGACTGGCAAAGTGATGGTGCTAAGTAATAAGTCTCCAGCAAGAGCAAGGCCTGGGCAGCTCATCTGAGGAGTACTCAGCTCAATGAGAGGATGGAAGGGAGGTGTGAGAGAACAGACCTTACCCTGTGCATCCCATCCCACTCCCTAGGCCCCGACCCCAACTGGTGCTGGGGACAGCAGGGGAGACTGAGTCAAATATGAAGTCGAGAGTTTTAAAGTGGACAGAGGGACAGGACTGAGTCTTACTATCTATCTGAAGGAGACTGAGAAGTTAATCTGGCAGATGTTAGAGGGACTTGTGACCCAAATGGCCCAGTGTAGAAATTACTGGAAAATTAATGCAGTAAAAGAACTGATTTGAGACAAGCTGGCCAAAAGTCAATTCAAGGTTTATTAACAAGACTGGCAACCTGTTTGGCAGAGCAGGATTCAGTGATCCAGTATCTGAAAAACCACTTTCCATACTGACCTAATTGTATGCAACTTAGTGATAAAACATTTCACAAATATGTGAAATATCTACCCAATCTCGCCTCTCCCCGACCCTGCAATCAGGGATTGGTGGCACTCGATGGCACAGAAACTTTTATCTTGATGTTGAAGGTAAAACACAGAAGACAAAGTTCTCTTGTAGTGAAGTCAGAAGAGTTTCATACGCCGTAACTGTTGGAAACATCCAGGAGAGCTAGGTCTCTTATTTCCTCTAGAAGGGTGTACAGGCTTCTTCCCTTTGTTTGGCGGTATTTTTGACAGTCTTCAGTGATGTTTACTGTGACTTCTTGAGCAAGCTGAGCCTCCTCCACAGATCTAGTTACTTCTTTCACCAAATCACTCTTTAGCAAGAGGGAACTCTGCTGAAAAAGTTCTGTATCTGGTGTCATGTGTGGCTTATTGCTTATTATTTCAAGCCGTATTGTATCAGAATGGCAACGTGAGGTCTGTACAGATATTCTCACCTATCATAGAGGAGAAAATGCATATTACTAAGTCACATTCTTTGCTTGTTGCATTGAAAGCAGTGCTTAATGTAAATACAGACTTACTGTTACATGGTCAAACAAATGGAATGTAACAGATTCCCCTCCTGTCGTGGTAGAGGTGATTTTGTTTTGAAAGCGTTGAAGGGATCCTGGTTTCCATTCAGAATGGCCATCTGGGCCACATGAGACCACTAAACCATCTTTATTTCTTAAATAAGCAGCACCTTTAATCCCAAACCTGAAGTATTGTTAGAATAAAAATTCAGAGATAGTATATTCTTAGTATGCAGATCTTATATACTTATCTAGAATGCTAGTTTTTCTTACAGCTTAAAAACAACAACAAAAAACTTCCAAAAACAAACAAGAAAAAGAACTTTACATCTGATTAACCTCCAAATACGTACTTCATTGAGCAGACGAAAACAAAGTGTTTTGCTAAAGAAAAAAGTAAAACTATCCGACGCTTATACAGAAGTGAGTGAATGCGTTAGTCGCTCAGTTGTGTCCAACTTTATGTGACCCCCATGGACTGTAGCCTGCCAGGCTCCTCTGTTCATGGAATTTTCCAGGCAAGAATACTGGAGTGGTTTGCCATTTCCTTCTCTAGGGGATCTTCCCGACTCAGAAATTGAACCCAGGTCTCCTGCATTGCAGGCAGATTCTTTACCATCTGAGCTACCAGGGATCTCTTTTTTTATACTTATATAATGAATTATATATTAAATTATGTACATATGGTAACTTCAAAACAGTTGCTTAAGTAAGTGCTTTAAAGAATGGTATCTAATGTACCATTTCTATAAAGTGAAAGTCACTCAGTTGTGTCCGACTCTGTGACCCCATGGATTATACAGTCCATGGAGTTCTCCAGGTGAGAATACTGGAATGGGTAGCCTTTCCCTTCTCCAGGGGATCTTCCCAACCCAGGAATTGAACCCACCATTTCTATACTGTGTGTATATTAAGGTTAACTGACTTCGTGACAACTTTTGTGTTAGAAATAACATACCTTGGTATAAACACAAGCACACCATTTGTCCTAATTGAATAAATGACCCCATCAGATATGCAACGCTCCTCAGTTTCTGGGTCTTTGTCTTTAAAATACATGCATTGGAAGAGCTCAGTAGACTGCTTCTGAGAATGCTGTGCTGCCTGTAAGAAGAAGCACAAGCCCCAAACATGATGATGGACTTCTGGACACCCCAGAAGAAACATGTGATTCACACTCCCAAAGAAACAATGTCTTAAAAAAGGTAGGTTCTAGAAAACCATTAATACAAATATTCTCTATTATTAATTAAATCAATTTTGTAGGACCCTTTATCAATCCCTTAAAACTGTCTTAGAAAATTAATTCTTTAAAGAAAACTACTTGTTTGTTATTTAAAAGCTGTTTATAGTGCACTCAAGAAGAGGAAAAGTACCCAGGTCTATGTCTTAACTGTATTTTTCAAGTCTGTCTGTTTGCTGATTTAAGTGCAATTAGAACTATATTCTAGAGGGCAATTTAGTAATAGGTATGAAAGTTTTAATTATGTCTGAATTGTGTTGATGTATGGCAGGTTATTAATTGATTTATTTCACTATAAATTGTACAGCAATTATCTTCCAATTAAAAACAAAAGCTGAAAGTTTTGTGTACCCCTTTTGATTCAGTATTTCATTATTGCCAGGAATTTATCCAGGCAAAATGTGAGAAGTCTGTAAAAATGTATACACAAGGATGGTTGTAAACTAGATTGCCAGGAACACTGTTGCCTAACCAAACTTTCTGAAATGATGGAAACATTCTGTATCTGTGTTGTCCCATAGATAGCCACTAGCCACACGTGTCTATTAAGCATGTGAAATGTGGCTAGTGCAACTGAGGAGCTGAATTTTTAATTTAAACCAACATGAGTAGTGGCTACAAGACTGTTTAGTATCAAACTAGTGTTCTAACTGGATACAGATAATATTAAACATTTAGGCAGTTTCCAATCTGATGTTTAACCAAATGGTCTAGTTCTATCTAAGTTGTATAACATGGTCAATAGCAACAATATGAAATAAAATACAAAGTAGTTTCTAAAATAATGATGTAACTATATTGATATGGTGTGCTATCAATAACAATGTTAAGTGAAAAAAGACCTACTTCAAACAGCAGGTATGATTGGATATTTTTATAAATAAAAAGCATTGTCTAGAATTGTTATTATCTTTGGGTAGTAAGATGATAGACAATCTTTCACATTTCTACATTTTTGGGGAAAAAATCTGACTCGTTGAATCTCATAAATCCACATTAAGTATTTCAGAACATCTGTAAATGTATTGAGAGCTACTCCACAAACTTTATGATTTTTCATCTTTCTCATTGACTGGAATAATTCTAGAGTTTAATTTGCTGGAATATACGGTACTTTGTTCCACTACACAATAAAGTTGATATTCTGTTAGCAAAAGAGATGATGGGTAAGAGAATTAAAAATCCCTCTTACTCGGTTTCTGTTGTTGATATGCTGCATAACTCCTCAAGATCTTTGTTGCTTAATAAATTTTCCTTAATTTCCATTTTCTTATCTTTTGAAATGGCTGCCATTAGTAATCGATGTACTATAATATCTGAGTATCTTCTTATTGGAGAGGTAAAGTGAGTATATTTATCTAATGCAAGACCTTAAAAAATAAACCAAAAAATCAAAATAAACAACAACAACAAAAAACTTTCTTAAACAGTTTGCTCAAGGCTTTGGCCACAACAGAAGAAAATTGTAATCATTCACCATAGTGATGGAACTCTTCCTCGGCACATGATCCGGTGGAAAAATACAGAGCGTTAGACATGGCCTGTGTAGCCATTGATCGAAGCAACTTGTTGACGATCGGATCGTTGGGGTCATTTGCATTATCCAGAGAATCAGCCAGTGCTTTATTGGACCTGACAAAAAATGGAAAAATTCTTATTTGGTCCCCAGCAATAATTTACAAGTCAGCACTCAAGGGGAACCCTTTACTCACCAACTGAATACGCTCATCTGCCCATAGTTAAATTTATTTGGGACACATTTCAGAGAAGCAACTTTCTTCAACTACAGAAATCTAACTTGCCTTTTTTTTTTTTAAATTTTTATTTTTTTAGTTTGTTTTGCTTTACAATACTGTATTCGTTTTGTTACACATCGACATGGATCAGCCACGAGTGTACATGAACTCCCAATCCCGACCCCCACCTCCCCCCTTCTGCCCCACACCCTCTCTCTGGATTATCCCTGTGCATCAGTCCCAAGCATCCTGCATCCTGCATCAAACCTGGACTGGCGATTCGTTTCACTTATGATATCACACATGTTACACTGCCACTCTGCCAACCCATCCCACCCTCTCCCTCTCCTACAGAGGCCAAAAGGCCGTTCTATACATCTGTGTCTCTTTTGCTGTCTTGCGTACAGGTTTATCATTACCATCATTCTAAATTCCATATATATGTGTGAGTATACTGTATTGGTGTTTTTCTTTCTGGCTTACTTCACTCTATAATCGGCTCCAGCGTCATCCACCTCATTAGAACTGATTCAAATGTATTCTTTTTAATAGCTGAGTAATACTCCATTGTGTATATGTACCACAGCTTTCTTATCCATTCATCTGCTGATGGACATCTAGGTTGCTTCCATGTCCTGGCTATTATAAACAGTGCCGCAATGAACATTGGGGTACACGTGTCTCTTTCAATTCTGGTTTCCTTGGTGTGTATGCCCAGCAGTGGGATCGCTGGATCATAAGGCATTTCTATTTGCAATTTTTTAAGGAATCTCCACACTGTTTTCCATAGTGGCTGTACTAATTTGCATTCCCAACAGTGTAAGAGGGTTCCCTTTTCTCCACACCCTCTCCAGCATTTATTGCTTGTTGACTTTTGGATCGCAGCCATTCTGACTGGTGTGAAATGGTACCTCATTGTGGTTTTGATTTGCATTTCTCTGAAATGAGTGATGTTGAGCATCTTTTCATGTGTTTGTTAGCCATTCGTATATCTTCTTTGGAGAAATGTCTATTTAGTTCTTTGGCCCATTTTTTGATTGGGTCATTTATTTCCTTTTTAAAGACCTTCTTTACATATACAGTCATGTTCTAATGCATTGGTGATTTCAGCACATGAAGCTGGAGCAGGGAAGAAGGAAGGAAAGGAGGAAGTTTATAACAAGTACAGGTATTCCCCACCTTTTTAAAGTTTGCTTTATGCCACTTTGCTTTTACAAAAGTCTTACATTAGTGCCTGTTTTTGCTAAACAAAAGAAATTCCAGGAGGATTTTTGATTTTATGAAGAAAAAAAAAAAAGGGTGAAAAGAGCCTTCACCATGTTTTGCAAAGAACCCTTGCAAAAGGCAGTGTACACCCTGAGTAACAAGAGTAGCACCACCAAGCTCCTTCCACAGACGTGGATGTATACTCAGTATCTGAGCATCAAGACAACACAGCTTTGAACTCTGTCTGTGAGCAGCTGTGCTTTTGCCTGAAGTTGCTTCAGTCATGTCTGACTCTTTTCGAGCCTATGGACCACAACCCACCAGGCTCCTCTGTCCATGGGACTCTCCAGGCAAGAATACTGGAGTATGTTGCCATTTTCTTCTCCAGGGGATCTTCCCAACTGGGGGATTAAACCCGCATCTCTTAAGTCTCCTGCATTGGCAGGTGGATTCCTTACCACTAGCACCACCTGGGATCTGTGCCTTTCCTCAATTCATTTTCTGCATCCATTAGCAAGGTAAGTACTAAGGTAATTGCTTCTTTCCTTGATGCCATTTCAGCTTACAAAAGATTTCAAAGGAACGCTCTACACTTGGATATCAGGGAATACCTGCATCTACTACTTGCCAGGCATTATTCTAGATACACCAATGTACCAAACAGACAACTATCCTTCCTTATAGACCTGACATTCCATAGAGATATCCATGAGAAATGGAAAATAAACAGTAAACCTGATAAATAAAATTATACTAGAGGTGATGAGCATTATGGAAAAAACTAAAAACAGAGTAGTTTAAGGAGAATTAAGATTGCATGGTGGAGGGTACAAGTTTAAAATACAAGTCATTGAGTAGATGACATTTTAACAATGATGAGCAAAAGAAATTAACCGTAAGTCACACCTACTTTAAAGAATTAGAAATGCTAATAGACAAAGAAAAACTGTTCAGCTGCAACAAAACATTTACCATCTAATGAACAAAAAGTGTTAATACCACCAATGCAGGCTATGGTGCAGGTAAGGATTGATGGGAGTATAGATTATTATAACCACAAAACAGTAAAGAAATTAAAGGGGAAAACATATAAAGTCCCTACAATGCATCGTAATCAAAGATCCAAATGTAAAGCGCAAAAATAAAAATATAAACAGAAAAATTACAATAGAAGAAAATCTTAGTATCTACGAACAAATAAAGTACTCTGGGTACCCTCTATTTACAGATGATTTACATCTAATTGTACTGGCAGAGCCCCTTCTAAACTTCAAAAACCAAAACAAACAAAAAACTGTTCACAATGTGACTATCTTAAATGAAGCTTAAGAAAATTCTTAGTATAATATATCAAAGGAAGGATCCAAAAACTTGGGGCAATAGGAATGCTGTTCATTATGAATGGTCTACTCTTCCATTATCCTATGCCTCTCAAGAAAACTTAGAAGATACTAACTTAATCAAGGAATTCAGAAATATAAATGTTGAGGGAAACGAGAGCATCTTTGAAAAGTGTTATGGTGTGCATTCTTTGTAGGACAAGGATGCTGGTGACGATGCCTGTAAGTGACATAGGTACCAGGATTCCTATGTAATGATCAGTTCTCTGGACAGTATAAGCCTAGAAGTCACACCTAACCACCCAAAGGAAAGAACGTAGCTATAGTCAGGGTGTTCTGAGTACTAATGAGCTTTGATACTAGAAAACCGAGGAGAGGACTGAGATGAATGGGCAGCTTTCTAAGATTCTACATGATTTGTATAACTCAAAAACCTCTTGATCTGATGAATATCAGGACATGAGCCACCAAAACAGAGTCATAGTTCTTCACATAATACTTAATTCTGAGTTAAAGACACTGAGCCTCTTAAGTGAAGGGATGGTGAGGTATTTAAGCACATTCCAGAAATCCTGATTTTTCCCAAGGGGATAAAATGTGAGGCTTTGGGGGTATAGAAATATCTAGGTGTTTGGAAGACTGTTGAACATAGCTTTGAGTTAATGTTAAACCCTCTGAGTCCAGAAAGCCACCGTGGTCATTTATTCAGACAAAAGGAGTTCAGTCTTAGTTTTTTATAGACACTCAGAGTGACAACAGTCTCAACCTACAGCCGTTTCCCCAGATCCTTAATATATAGTTGAAATAGATACAGTAGAAAAAATAAGAATCCTCACTTTAACTCTTAAAAATGTCTATACATTTAATTATCCATTTATTTCTTTGGTTTCACCGGGCCACAGTTGTAACCTGCAGGATCCTCAGTCCTCGCTGTGGCACTTGAGATCCTTTAGCTGCAGCGTGTGAACTCTCAGCTGTGGCATCCAATTCCCCAACGAAGGACTGAACCCAGGCCCCCTGCACTGTCTGGCCACTGGACCACCAGGACTGACCCTTGATACATGAACTCTTAAAAAAGTCTTTTACAGTGGAAAGGGCCAAGTGGAAGCCTCTGGAGTGACATCTACGTACCTCAAGAATACATTTATAAGAATATCAGATATCTCTGGAGAATTATAGAGATTAGGATACCACCAAATTTTTGAAAGCTGCTGAGGTAAGGATTCCTAACACAGCCCTGTTTCACTCCAAGATATATCTTAAAGAAGGACAGCCTAATCAAGCAATTATGCCAACTGAAGCTGCTGGTCCAGATGCGGCCACTCCACTAAAGTAAATCAACCCAACACCTAGCACCTGGCAGGCAGCTACTGCTCTGGTGAATTCTTTTTCTACCATCCAACAGAGAATACTTAAAGCAGCCTGTTCTCACTTAGCAGTGACAGAAGTAACTTCTCACTGTACGCCTCAAAGTAGGTCAACTCTCAGGCTCTATAAAGCAAATTAATCTATAGAGAGCTTGATTGTTTTCCTATTCCACAGAGCATGATGCTGGTGCATTATACTAATAGAACCACATTGATGGAATAGAGTAAGAAACATCAGGAAAGCCAGATACCTTGATAAGACACTTGTGTGGCAAAAAAGAAATCTGAGATAAACTCCACAAAAATACCAAAGCCTAAAATCTCAGTGAAGATTCGGAACTCCAGTGATCTGAGGCACATTAGGATATTCCCTACAAAAGGCAAGTTGCCATGTCTTGACATTCACCCCTACTCTGTAATCAAATCTATCACCACTGCTCACGTAATTTTTTAAATGAGGGGAAAAAGTAAAAATGTTCTTTGACATTCTATTCTATAAACTATTGCCCTGATTTTCCTATTAGCAACCAATATCCAGAATGTTTGCTCATTGCTTACTTCTGTTTATCATCCTCATAAAATGGTAAGTTCCATGAGTATTAAGAGTTGACCTTTTTATTTATAAATATTTTCCAGGACCTAGGATGGTATCTGACAAAGAGCAACTGTTAAAAAAATTTTTTTCATTAAGGAATAAATTACAGCCAAAGCACTTTTTAATATATGAAAATTTTAAATAAGATTTTCACTATACTTGTTACTGTTGTATACATTGTTTTGCATGTGTTTAGTGCAGGTATTTTTTTAAATATTTAGCTGCATCAGGTCTTAGTTGCAGCACTCAGGATCCTCACTGCATCAAGCAGAATCTTTCATTGTGATGCACAGATTCTTTAGTTGTGGCCTATGGGCTCTAGAGCATGTGGGCTCAGTAACTGGGGCACGTGGGATCTTAGTTATTCGACCAGGATCAAACCCATGTCTCCTGCATTGCAAGGCAGATTCTTAACCAGGGAAGCCCCTGGTATAGGTATTTTTGACAGAAACGTACAAGGAACAACTAATTCTTCCTTTTGGTAAGTTCTACAAGGTTATGAATTGACTTTATTGGTTTCTGTTTGCATATAATGTTCAAAAGAGAAATAAGTTCTATTAAATATTATGCATAATGTAATATAAATGTGACAAACTATTTACATTTTAAAAGGCTAAAATGATAATACCCTCTACAGTTTTTCATTTTGCCCAACAGGCTATTTTGGTTTCGAGCATGAATTTTAAAAACCAAAATTATCTAAAATCTTTAGCAGGGCATGGCAGGAAATAAATGATTTTTACACGTTCTTATAAAAATAAAACTGAAAGGCTGAACCACGTTTTACTAATTGCTTTTATTTCAGTGCTGAAGACTCTAAGAAATAAGAGAGGATTCCAGAAGACAAGCGTCAAAAATCTATGGAAGGTCAAAAATCAATACAGTTAGGTACAATGCATCAGGTATACAACAATAGTACAAACAAAAACATAAATACAGAAGAGGGGACTTATGTGGCTTTTGTTCAGAAGCATTAAGGGAGGCTCCAGAAGTTACACACGAGATGAGCCATCAGTCCAAACTGCGGGCAGGATCAGATGCGTAGACCTCATCATGCCTAACAGTTTGGATTTACCCTGCACTGAATGCAGTCTTTGATTGATCATGGGAAGACTCCATCATCGTTGTTTTAGGTACATTAGCCTGACAGGAGTACAAAACGCCAAAGCAACAGAAGAGAGAGCAGAGGCAGAGAGCTGAAGTTAAAAGGTGACTTGCCATTTGCAGACAGTAAAAGAAAACTAGAGCAAAGTTCATCAACCTCTCCATGAGGTGACAATGAAACAAAAGGCAAACTTTTCCTCTAATGTTGGGGTCAAACAGCATATAAGCCATGAAAGATTTTTCTTCTTGCATTGTCACAAAATGTCCCTAACTTTTTGTACAGTTGCCCATCTCTAGAAGCAAGGTAAATGAAACCTAGCAAGCAAATATGGAAATGTTATTTTACATTTCCCTTCTGAGGTCTTTTGTCTTTCAGTTATGAGGAAATCATATTCACCAAGAACTCCAAGGAAAATGTTTATTGCTTTAGGTATCTCATAGAGGTACATGTAGTCTCCAAATTCACAGCACTATGGAAAGATACCAAAAACAACGGGGTAAAGTGATAAATAGGCCAACTTCTCCACTCATTGAAGAAGGAACAAGCACAATCCAATTTGCCTGGCCTGTTAGAAAATTTCTCAGAATATCCTGCTGCTGACAAATCTCTGGAAGCCTCTCTGTGGACTTCATTGCTGTTCTACTCTGCTGTATCAAGAAAACACACTTTAGTTACAGCTATTTTCATCATGAGTTATTTTCCTTTTTATATTCTTACCTGACTGCCCTTTTTCCCACTAATACAAATCCCTTCACTCCTAAAATCTAATCAAATGAACATTACTTTTTAACTTTTTTTCAACAGCCTTGTGCTCCTCCAATCTTACTTAACAGAATTAGACAAGTACCCTGATCTTTGTGTGGATCACTTTTCACTTCTTGATCTTTGAATGAATCAGATTTTAATGCTTCCTTTTTACTACAACTTGCTATCCACACCAAACCTTCCTGAATATAGGTAAGACTGACTCTAAAGAGTAAAATCTGTGAGAATTATAAAAAAGATCAGGAGGGGAAAAAGGCATTTGTTCAAGCATTCTATATTTTTACCATTACTTCTTGGATAGTCAGCCTATCATAAATGTCAGTACTGGGTCTCCATCTGGTGGCCAAAATTTCTACTTGTAAATTCTAAAGGACCTCAGAATTTTTTGGTTTATCACCCTAAAAGTGAATCACAAAAGAAAAAATGTGTTATTTTAGAAAGAATGCATAAACTTATTTAATTCAGAAAATTCTGACTTTCATAATGCATAAATTAAAGGCATACTTACAAAATAAAGTCCAGCAATGTTTAGAGCTAATCTTATACAAGCAAAGCAAAAAAAGCAAATGTTCTGAACTGAGCACAGGGAGAAATTCTGTGACGGTCAAAAATTTCATTTATGTATTCATTATTCAACAAATATTTATTGAGTATATATTATATGTGAACAAATGCCCTCAGTGCAGGGGCTATAGTAAAAATACAAATTTCTTTCCTTCAGACAACTTACACTCTAGCAGATAGAGACAAAATAAATACATACCATAACATCAGTTGTCATCAATATAAGAACATAAAATAAAGAAGAAAAAATGATAAGGAGTTATATAGGTGGAAATATACTTACTTTATAAAGAATGGTTAAGATTGGCCTCTATAAGACAATATTTAAATAACAGACCTGAATAAATTGAGAAATCTATGGTTTTAGAAAAAACAGAGCAACCAGAGATCAAATCGCCAACATCCACTGGATCACTGAAGAAGTAAGAGAGTTTCAGAAAAACATCTACTTCTGCTTTATCGACTATGCCAAAGCCTTTGACTGTGTGGATCACAATAAACTGTGGAAAATTCTGAAAGAGATGGGAATACCAGACCACCTGACCTGCCTCTTGGGAAACCTATAGGCAGGTCAGGAAGCAACAATTAGAACTGGACAGGGAACAACAGGCTGGTTACAAATAGGAAAAGGAGTATGTCAAGGGTGCCTATTGTCACCCTGCTTATTTAACTTATATGCAGAGTACATCATGAGAAATGCTGGGTTAGAGGAAGCACAAGCTGGAATCAAGATTGCCGGGAGAAATATCAACAACCTCAGATATGCAGAAGACACCACCCTTATGGCAGAAAGTGAAGAACTAAAGAGCCTCTTGATGAAAGAGGGGAGTAAAAAAGTTGGCTTAAAGCTCAACATTCAGAAATCTAAGACCATGGCATCTGGTCCCATCACTTCATGGCAGATAGATGGGGAAACAGTGGCTGACTTTATTTTGGGGGGCTCTAAAATCACTGCAGATAGTGACTTCAGCTTTGAAATTAAAAGACACTTGCTCTTTGGAAGGAAAGTTATGACCAACCTAGACAGCATATTAAAAAGCAGAGACATTACTTTGTCAACAAAGGTCTATCTAGTCAATGCTATGATTTTTCCAGTAGTCATGTATGGATGTGAGAGTTAGACTATAAAGAAAGCTGAGCACAGAAGAATTGATCTTTTGAACTGTGGTGTTGGAGAAGACTCTTGAGAGTCCCTTGGACTGCAAGGAGATCCAACCAGTCCATCCTAAAGGAAATCAGTCCTGAATGTTCATTGGAAGGACTGATGCTGAAGCTGAAACTCCAATACTTTGGCCACCTGATGCAAAGAACTGACTCATTTGAAAAGACCTTAATGCTGGGAAAGATTGAGGGTGGGAGAAGAAGGGGACGACAGAGGATGAGATGATTGGATGGCATCACGGACTCAATGGACGTGAGTTTGAGTAAACTCCAGGAGTTGGTGATGGACAGGGAGGTCTGGCGTGCTGCAGTCCATGGGGTTGCAAACAGTTGGACACGACTGAGCGACTGAACTGAACTGATGCCTTCCTAAGAAAAAATGTTTTAGGCTAAGAAACAGTACATGTAAAGAGTCTGAGGTAGAAACATGTACAGACAAGTGGAACAATGTGGCTAGAGAATAGTGAGTGACAGGAAAAGTGAAAGATTGGCTAAGAGAGGTAGCAATGAGTCAGAGTACGCAGGGCCCTGTGGCCACTCAAGAACTATGAATTTTATTCTAAACATTGGAGAAAGCTACTGGAGGTTTTGGAGAGAATCAGATTTGGGCTTTAGTAGGTTCACTCAGCAGACAGCTATGTGAGGAACAGACTAGGTGTATGTTTGTGGGAGGGAAAGAGAGGCACCGGGGAATTTACTAGTCTGCTGAGGCCTTCCAGGGAGGAAATGGTGGCTTCCACTCTGATGGTAGCAACACAAGAGGTAAAACATTATAGTTCTTTAGTATTTATTATTTATTTAGTATTATTAGTATTATTTAGTATTTATCCAGTACTTTGGGCACATATGCGAAGAGTTGACTCATTGGAAAAGACCCTGATGCTGGGGGGGATTGGGGGCAGGAGGAGAAGGGGACGACCGAGGATGGGATGGCTGGATGGCATCACGGACTCAATGGATGTGAGTCTGAGTGAACTCCGGGAGTTGGTGATGGACAGGGAGGCCTGGCGTGCTGGATTCGTGGGGTCGCAAAGAGTCGGACACGACTGCGCGACTGAAGTATTTATTTGGTTGCTCTGGGTCTAAACTGCCACATGCAAGATGTTCAATCTTTCTTGTGGCATACAAGATCTAGATTCCTGATCAGGGATGGAACCTGGCCCTCTGCATTGGGAGCACAATCTTAGCCACTAGGGAAGTTCTCAGAGAGATAGGTTGGTTTATTTTTGGTTGTGCTGGGTCTTTGTTGCTGAGTACTGGCTTTGTCTAGTTGTGGTAAGCAGAGGCTACTCTTCATTGCAGTACAAGACCTTCTTATTGCAGTGGCTCCTCTTGTAGAGCATAGACTAGGCAAACGGACTCAGTAGTTGTGACTTGTAGGCCCAAGAGTGCATGGGCTCCAGTAGTTGCAACTCATGGGCTTTAGTTGCTCCATGGCATGTGGAATCTTCCCAGACCAGGGACGAAACCCATGTTCCCTGCATTGGCAAGCAGATTCTTATCCACTGTACCATGAGTGAAGTCCCAGATATGTTTTAAAGATGGTGCAATAGGAATGCTTGTGAAGTATAAGAGAAAATGAGGAATCATGATAATATCAAGGGTTCTGTCATGAACCAGAATATATGCCAGTAGAAAATATGTAGACCAAAGCTTGGAAAGTAAAAAGGATGAAAAATAAAATGTCATCAGAATAAGTGACAAAGTATAAACCTCTAACATAAGTGTACCTGGAATCCAAGAAGAGAGATACAATGGGCGAAAGAAATGTCTAAAGATATCGTGACTGAGGATTTATTAAAACTGTTCCCCAAAATTCTATTAATAGCTAAAGATATTTTTTAAAGTGGCACAAATCCCAAATAGGGAAATTACAGTTCATTTCAGCACATAGTCGTGTCCGACTCTTTGCGACCCCATGGACTGCAGCATGCCAGGTTTCCCTGTCCATCACCAACTCCTGGAGCTTACTCAAACTCATGTCCCTAGAGTCAGTGATGCCGTCCAACCATCTCATCCTCTGTCATCCCCTTCTCCCCTGGCCCCAATCCCTCCCAGCATCAGAGTCTTTTCAAATGAGTCAGTTCTTTGCATCAGGTGGCCAAAGTATTGGAGTTTCAGCTTCAGCATCAGTCCTTCCAATGAACATTCAGGACTGATTTCCTTTAGGATGGGCTGGTTGGACCTACATGCAGTCCAAGGGACTCTCAAGAGTCTTCTCCAACACCACAGTTTAAAAGCATCAATTCATAAACAAAATGTTTCAGACATCACAGGAGAATTTCTAAAATTTAGGGAAAAGAAAAAAACTTAAAGCAGCCAAGGGAAACCAATAATATTTCAAGCTGACTTAAAAAGGTGAAAGTCTCAAGCTATAGAAAGATGTCTTTAAAACTCTGGAAAAAAAACTATTCTAGAATTCTAAAACTTTATTAAAATTCTAGTTAGAAAATAACTATTCCAAAATTCTATATTCAATAAAAATGACTTTAAAATTGAAGACAAAATGTATTTCAGGCAAAAATAAGAGAATTCATCATAAAACATATGTTAAATGAAACATTAACAGGTTCTTCAGAAAGCAAAAAGATCCCAGAAGGAAACAAAAGAATACAGGAAGAAACGGAGACCAAATGAAATGGTAGATATGTAGATAAATCTAATTGCTTAATACTATTCAAAATATTTCATGACATTAAAAATTGGGACAGCAATAATACAAAATGCAATAAAGTGGTAAATGGCATTAAGCTGTGTTCTAAGACACTATCGTTGTCTGCTGCTACTGCTGCTAAGTTGCTTCAGTCACGTCAGACTCTGTGCGACCCCACAGACGGTAGCCCACCAGGCTCGCCCATCCCTGAGATTCTCCAGGCAAGAACACTGGAGTGGGTTGCCATTTCCTTCTCCAATGCATGAAAGTGAGAAGTGAAAGTGAAGTCGCTCAGTCGTGTCCAACTCTTAGCGACCCCATGAACTGCAGTCTACCAGGGTGCTCCATCCATGGGATTTTCCAGGCAAGAGTACTGGAGTGGGGTGTTACTGTCTAGTAAATAGAAAAATACTTTAAACTCTACTGAAACAAGGATGCATGTGTTAATCTCTATGTAACCATTAAAATGAATTCTGAAATGATGTATAACTGAGGCTAGTATAAAAATGTAATAAAAGATTTTATATTCAAAAGAAAAAATGGACCAAACAGAAAAAAAATGGTAAAACAGTATATACAAACCACATAGCTACATAAATGCCAATGAAATAAATACTCCATTTAAAAGAAAAATACAAGTGGACGAGGAAAATAGCTTTAAATTGTGTATGACATACACACCTTAAATAAAACAAAGTATGTTTTAAAGTAAAAGAAGTTTAGAGAACATGGAAAATCATTCATGTGCTACTGCAACGAAAGCCAAAAGTGTGGCTTGAAAGAGTAATTGAATCTCTGTTCTCTGCATTACAAAATTAAGCTTGAAAGAAATTTTTCACACACACGCACACAGATACACACATAAACCCACATATATCCCATCAATTTTTCTCTGAAATATGTATCTACATACACATACATGCCATCAAACTTTTCTCTGAAATATATATCCAATATATCCAACTGAACTATATGCACAAAAACATCAGAATAATGTATTAAGAAGGACCATAGCAGCATTATTCCATATAGCCATAACTGAAAACAATCCAAATATCCATCAAGAAAACAGGTAAGTCACAGCCATACAATGGAATACTATATAGCAAGAATAATTAATGAACTGCTACACATAACACGGATAAAACTCAAATAACATGTTAATAAGCAAAAGATAACAGATATAAAAATACACATGAACATATTGAGGTTGAGGATCAACTAATCAAACTATAATGTTTAGAAACTCGGCTTGTGTGTGTGTGTTAGTCACTTAGTCGTGTCCGACCCTTTGCAACCCCAGGGACTGTAGCTCACCAGGCTCCTCTGTTCATGGAATTCTCCAGGCAAGAATACTGGAGATGGTTGCCATTCCCTTCTCCAGAAGATCTTCCCAAACCAGGAATCAAATAAGGGTCTCATGCATTAAGGCAGATTCTTTACTCTCTGAGCCACCAGAGATGTTTTTTTTTTTTTTTTAAGGACTCAGTTTAGGAGGTTAAAAATACAAAAAGCAGCAAGAAGGTGATATCACATATCAGGAGAGTGCTATGATACTGAACGCTTAGTAATAAAGAAGGCATAAGAATTATTCTGACTGGCTGATGAGTACATGGTTCTGTTCACTTTGTGATAATATTGTACTTAACTGTGCATGTTATCTTTAAGTTCTCAAAAGTTTATGAAAGTCTGTTAAAACAATTAAATCCCACAGGGATTAAGGCTTAAAGGTAACACTTGGAAAATAAAAATGTTACAAAATAAAAAAAGCAGAAATAAACCTGGAATACAATCCAAATGTAAAAGAGACTTTCTTAACTACATCTGGGAAATTCAGTCTCAAAAACAAAAGATAAACATGGCTAATTGAATGAAGAATTAAAACTGTTATATCTTTTTCCATACAAAATGTCTGCAAATTGGATGATAAAGTGTTAACATAATATACAAACAGCAAAAGTTAAAATTAGAAACTTCATAGAAGGATTTAAATTCAAACACAAAGTTTTAAAAATTCTCTATTAATACGGAAATTCAAATTGAAATAATAAATTTTACATCCTCATACAAAAATATACAAAATGCTCTAAAATCTACTAAAGATAAGGTAGGGGAAAAGTATTATCATATATCATTCATTGGTATTTCAGTTGTTTTTGAAAGCAATAATGGTAACAGCTACTGAAATTAAAAATATTTTTTTATTTAACAATCTCCATTGCTAAAAAACTATCTTGGAAAAACATATTTAATAGATTATCACTATGTAAGGGGTGTTCACTCACAGATGTGTACTGTAGCTACATTCAAGGTGGCAAAAACTGCAAAAATAAAGACATTGCCGAAAACAGAATTTAAAACATATCCGTATCTTTAAAATCATGAATAATTTTAAAAAGTAGCACATTACTTCAGAGAAGGCAATGGCAACCCACTCCAGTACTCTTGCCGGAAAATCCCATGGATGGAGGAGCCTGGTAGGCTGCAGTCCATTGGGTCACTAAGCGTCAGACACGTCTGAGCGACTGCACTTTCACTTTTCACTTTCATGCATTGGAGAAGGAAATGGCAACCCACTCCAGTGTTCTTGCCTGGAGAATCCCAGGGACGGGGGAGCCTGGTGGGCTGCAGTCTACGGGGTCCCACAGAGTAGGACACGACTGAAGCGACTTAGCAGCAGCACATTACTAATCTTAGATTTCTAAGAGGAACTCTAAGTGAGAAAAATAAAATGCAGAAACTTGTATGACCTTATTTTTCTAAAACAAAAATGTATACATTGTATTTCTATGCTAACATCATTAAATTCACTCAAGCACTGATTATATGCACATGAAGAAAATCTAGGCTTTTATGACCTAACTCGACAGAGATGGAAGAGTTATATAAACAGAAATTATATAAATTATAAGAATAGAACAGAGAAAAGAGGAAGGAGAATCTAAGCAAATGAGAGGGGAAAAAGTGCAGGTAATTACTACACCTAAAAATGAATGATATCTTTATTCACTTATGTTAAAGTATATATATATATCATATATACATATATGTATAATATCACATATCTTCAAAAAACTCTACAATTACTTTAGGCACCTGAAATATCTTTCCTTAAAAAAGAAAAAAAAAAAAAACAAGCTTAAAAACTAAGAGAAGATAATTATGGGAAAATGAGTAGAAATAAAGAAAACTAAAAGGAATTTTTTAAATCATATAGGACTAAGTGCCACTAGATGGCAGTAAAGCCCTCCAAACGTTATAGAAACATTTTTATTAACTGCTAAACATCTTTCTTTACCTCATTAAAAACATTCAAATTAGATGATTACTAGGAATGAAGTTCCTTAAAAGACAGACTATAACCTTTATTAATAAAGGAGTTAATGTGTGTGTTAAGTCACTCAGTCATGTCCGACTCTGCGACCCAACGAACTATAACCTGCCAGACTTCTCTGTCCATGGAATTCTCCAGCAAGAATACTGGAGTGGATTGCCATTCACTTCTCCAGAGAAACTTCCCAACCCATGAATTGAACCCTGGTCTCCGGTATCGCAGGCAGAGTCTTTACCGTTTTGAGCCACAGGGAAGTCCTAAAGGAGTTAAGTATATAACTCTCCATTTCCTAAGTCATCTGAAACATTCACATTTTTAAAACTTATTAATTATGTCATCTGAAAAGATGACACACTTAGTATTTACTCAATATGCATTTATCTCAAATATTCTGTGTGTAAAATAAGGAGACAAATTGAAAGAATCATTTATTGAATTTTTAATCAAGTAGAACAAAATGAAAACTGAATAGAATGTTTACAAATAAACCAGTACACAGTAATGTACAACAGCACAAGAATTATCTAGAACTCAGACACAGTCACATGATGTGGTATCCCAAAACCAAATAACTGAATAAACAAGCCATTGGGTAGCTAATATGTGTGTCATAAACATTTTCACTGAAATTCATAATGTATACATTACTAAGCATCTTTACCACATCTATACACTAAAAGGTTCTTAATGATTCTTCTAACGTATTTAAGTTACCCAGTTGTTCTAGTTACTACTTCAGAGTTTAATACATAAAACTACTGTTTTATCAAGTTCATGCATCCTGCAGCTTAGGAAGCTGGGCATGATGGAACTGACCTGTCTCTGCACAATGCCCATGGCCTCAGCAAGAACAACTCAAATGTCCGGGGTCTGGAACTGCTGACAGGAATCTTTATGTAGTTTGGGTTTCCTCCCAGCCTAGATGCTAAACATAGATTTCTTTCATGATGGTCCAGGGCACCAGGTACAGAATTTCAGAAAATAAGGTGAAAGTTGCATCACTGTTTACGACCCAGTCTTGTAAGGTCACACTGCGTCACTGCTACCCTATGCTTCGATCAAAGCACTCACAAGCCTGTTAAGATCCAAATGATGAAGAATGACAAGGGGCACACTGGATAAAAGCATGTGAGAATGGAAATATTACTGTGACAATCTTTGATAATAAAATGTAACACAGTCTTCACTCTGGCCACAATTCACATCATTCCCATATGCAGACTACACTGTACCCTCCCCAAGACCTGCAAAGTCTCAATCCACTATGGCATCAGGACAATCCTGAACCTCATTATCTAAATCAGGTCCAAGAGTAGATTAAGCTCCCAAGAAGTGGTTCCTCAAGTACAGCTCCTCTTGACCTGAAGATCTACAAAACAAAGCAGCATGTTACCTCACACACATTTAACATACAACTATGGAACAAGCACAGGTTAACCTCTGTATGCACTCTCATTCAAAAGGAGGAGAGCCAGCAGGAATACAGTGATTGCTTAGAAATCTCTTTAACCTTGCTAGCTGGATTCCTCAAGTTAGCAACATTTTCAGTTTTCCATATTGTGGCAGTAACCATTTTGCTAAATTTTCTTGACTATATCTAACAAAGATTTCCAGTCTCCTTTCTTTCAGCTTCCAAAATTTTCCTCAACTTCCTCAAAGCCCTCACTGATGGCCTCCTTGGAGCCTGAGTCATGTTCCCTCTTTAAGGCCCTTCCAGCTTCTGTCCACTGCTCAATCCAAAAGTTAGGTCAGCCTCTCACTTCTGGTACCAAAATCTGTTCCAGTTATTATTTCAACTCACCCCAGAGCCTAGTCATAAAAATAATGGTATTATTATGCTCACAGATTCTGTGATGCCGAAATACAGATTCTGTGATGCAAAAATACAGATTCTGTGATGCAAAAATACAGATTCTGTGATGCAGAAATTCAGACAGGATGGAGCACTGCTTCATAATGTCTGGGCCCTACACAGGGATATTAAAACAGACATAAGCTGAAACTATCAAAAAAGTACCTAAACATTTCTTCTCCATGTAGCATGGGTTCCTCATAGAGTGGCTAGCTCAGGGTAACTGGCGTTCTTACACAGCAGCTTAGCATTAAGCACAAGTATTCCAGTGAACAAGTTAGAGAAACACAGCTTTCATGACCAAGTCTTGGGAGTCACACAGCATCATTTCTATACTCTTTGAAGAAGTAAATAAGGACAGGAAACAGCACTGTGGCCATTTTTGGAAAATCCCCTATACCAACTAATCAAGAAATAAATGGTAAAGAAGACCAAAGTACTATTGTCAACCATGCATAATGACAGAAGGAAGAACTAATGGCTACAACACATATCTGTGCTGCCTCTTAAAGCCCTATTAGAATAACAGAAAAATAAAGATAAATCCAAAGAACAAAAATAAAAACAGCAATGGAAAGAGAAAATTAGTTGATACCTATTCAAATAGTCTGACCTAGACAGATCTTGCTAAGAGACGGCTGTGGAGATAAAGATACACCGTGTCATTCTAGCTAAGACTTTGTCTGCCATCTTGATCCAACTTTCCCTTCCTCTCCAATCCCAAGATAACAACTTTGGCTCTCATCCTCTATCATGATTATGTTTTCAGAGAAGTTAGGCCAATCAATTAATATCTGAAACAGCATTTCCAAGGACATAACCTTACAGCAGAGCTTTATTTTTATGAAGGAGGAGGTAAGCAGGTAAACCTCAAGAAAAAAAAAATAAATAAACAGATTTACTGAGATTTTGTATAGAAGAATTAAACCAGTGACCTCAGCCCAACCTCAAATGCCTAGGTAATTACCTCTCCACTACTCAGTAGAAGGTATATTTATTTATTCTCTAAAGCAGCAGTTCTTGAACTGTGGTCTGGGTACTACTACTGGGGCCCTGAAACCCTTTCTTACCTTACCAGTAGATAAAGATAAGAACTATTTTCATTATTATACTAAGATGTGCTTTGCCTTTTTCATTCTCATTCTATTACGAGTACAGAGTGGAATTTTCCAAGAACTACATGACATGTGATATAGAAACAGACTGAATGCAAAAGCAAGTATGAAAATCTAGCCATCCTCCATGAAGGCAGGCATTAAATTTATGAAAATTTAAAACAATGACATTGTTCTCACTGCTTTTTTATTTCAGAAATATCTTCAAAGAATTAGGCTAATCTTAAAATCACAATAAAAATTAAAATATAATTAGATTGCTATTTTTCCATAAATTATTTTTAATCTTCAATTTTTTAACATAGTGAATTTTGACAGATATAATCCACATAAACAAAAGCTCTTTGGGATCTGCATTAATTTTTAAGATTATAAGGAGAACTTGAGAATAAAAGTTTACAATCCACTGCTCTAGAGAATTTATACCGGAAATGAGAGGCTCCTAATTTGGTGATGCCAAGCGCAACAGAAGGCATGGGTAACATATTGTGCTCAAAATTTAGAGCCAAAAAGAAATACTATACATAGAATTCACCAACCTGTTTCCTAATTTAGCTTCCAGATTGACAACCTGGTATATATCCACCAAGTAGTAGATAAGAGGATTGTTAGCAGGGAAAATGGATCAAAGAGAAGCCAACAGAACAAAATGCTTTGCTCCTGTCAGATCATCCCTCAGCACATGAACGGAGAAGTTCCAATCATTGTTTTAAGTCTCTTCACTAACCAACATGAGTGGACCAAAAATATATATATATACATATTTGAGGAAAATCTAGGAGAACAAAACCAACAGTGCAAAGAGCAAAATAAAACTTAAAATCATTTTTGCATCACTAAAACAGAACACAGATCTACAAAAATAACCACAGGGATATGAAAGATCCTCTCTCAGATGAGTATGTGGCTCTCCTAAGTCAAAGGGATCTCACATGTTTTCTGATGGGTCACAATTTAAGTATGAAGCATGTCCTGGGTGACAGAAAAAAGCTTTCATATGTTTGCCTTTGCTTACTTTCTCGTATGTCCAACCTTTATTAAAGTATTTTATGAGTATACAAGAGTCTTATGAACACTTTTGATTATCTTACCCTGTGTAACTGTTGCAATGTGCTAGGTAGTTGAGAGTGGTTCCAACAGCTTGCTCAACTGGTTGAGTAAAATGTGGACTCAATGGTGTTACACATGAAAATTGAGATGTTCAGAATTCTATTTGAAACTGAAAGTGTTAGTCGCTCAGTCCTGTCTGATTCTTTGCACCCCGTTGATTGTAGCCTGCCAAGGACTTCTGTCCATGAAATTCCCTAGGCACAAATACTAGAGTGGGTTGCCATTTTATTCTCCAGAGGATATTCCCGATCCAGGGTTCTCCAGGGTTCTATTTGTATAATATAAAACAATTCTCAAATAATGGCCTCCCCAGACCAGCAACACCACCATTACCTAGGGACTGTTTAAAATGAACATTCTCAGGCCTCCTTCAGAGCTACTAAATCAGAAATGTTGGCACTGGGACCCAGAAATCCCTGTTTTAATAAATCTTCCAGGAGATAGGATATATGCAGTTTGGAAACCTTGGATATAGAAGAAATTCATAGGGATATAACAATGCAAGTGTATTTATTATGTGACTTGTTCACCAATTCCCTAGTTCCCAAGGAACATTCAAAGAACAATTTTCTTCACAACTGATTTAACAAATGCATTGGGATGACTCAGGGAACTCACACCAGGGCTCTAACAACCTAGAAGGGTGGGAGGGGCATAGGGAGTAGGAGGGAGGGGACAAATGTATACCTATGACTGATTTATGCTGAGGTATGGCAGAAACCAACGCAATATTTTAAAGCAATTATTCTCCAATTAAAAGGAAAAAAAAAAAGAAAGAAAGAAATATATTGGGGCAAAGGCTCTGACTATTATCAGCATGCCAGCTATAAAAATGAAATATGGGACTTTCACTTTCACAGAGATGGGAGGCAGTGGGGAACCCCACTCCCTAGAGAAGCAGACATTGTCATCAGCCATCTGGAGACCTTGTTCTAAGAGGACACTGGTGCTGGCAAAGGATCTACCTGCAATGTGGGAGACCTGATTTGATCCCTGGTTTGGGAAGATCCCCTGGAAAAAGGAATGGCTACCCATGCCAGTATTCTGGCTTGGTGAATTCCATGGACAGAGGAAATTGGTGGGCTAGAATCCATGGAGTTGCAAAGAGTTGGACACAACTGAGTGACTTTCACTTTCAATTTTCATGCTACCTTTATTATGGGTTCACTATGATGGGAAAACAGTGGAAACAGTGTCAGACTTTATTTTTTGGGGCTCCAAAATCACTGTAGATGGTGACTGCAGCCATGAAATTAAAAGATGCTTACTCCTTGGAAGAAAAGTTATAACCAACCTAGATAGCATATTCAAAAGCAGAACATCACTTCATGGGAAATAGATGGGGAAACAGTAGAAACAGTGTCAGACTTTGTTTTTTGGGGCTCCAAAATCACTGTAGATGGTGACTGCAGCCATGAAATTAAAAGATGCTTACTCCTTGGAAGAAAAGTTATGACCAACCTAGACAGCATATTCAAAAGCAGAGACATTACTTTGCCGACTAAGGTCTGTCTAGTCAAGGCTTTGGTTTTTCCAGTGGTCATGTATGGATGTGAGAGTTGGATTGTGAAGAAAGCTAAGTGCCGAAGAATTGATGCTTTTGAACTGTGGTGTTGGAGAAGACTCTTGACAGTCCCCTGGACTGCAAGGAGATCCAACCAGTCCATTCTGAAGGAGATCAGCCCTGGGATTTCTTTGGAGGGAATGATGCTAAAGCTGAAACGCTAGTACTCTGGCCACCTCATGCAAAGAGTTGACTCATTGGAAAAGACCCTGTTGCTGGGAGGGGTTAGGGGCAGGAGGAGAAGGGGATGACAGAGGATGAGATGGCTGGATGGCATCACGGACTCAATGGACATGAGTCTGAGTGAACTCCGGGAGTTGGTGATGGACAGGGAGGCCTGGCGTGCTGCGCTTCATGGGGTCGCAAAGAGCTGGACACAACTGAGCGACTGAACTGAACTGAAACTATTCAAAACTGATTCTCTTCAACAAAAATAACAGCAATTTTCTCTATTATTCCTAAATCACAAAACACTTATTTTTGTTGGTTTTCCAGGTTTTGCTTGTAAATCAAGATGAGGCAGTAGATACAGTCATAGAAAAAAGAAGAAAACAGACAGGTAAGTTGTTCGTATCCATGGCCTCTGAACTTGTCTTGACCATGAAACTGAATTGTTTAACATATACCTGCCAAAAACCTTATGAAGGTGTAGACACAACAAAGGAAGGTAAACAGCAACAACCAGATGTGGAAGAACAATGGCAGGCTCTTCCATTCAAACTTTAACAATAATTTGTTCCTTTAACTTCATTTGGTGAAGACAAAATCTAAACTGAATCCTTGTTTGGTGAGCTCACATGTTTCCCTGATGGTCTGATTATTGGATCGTCTGATTCAAAGATATGTTTTCTAGCAGTTGGTAGTAATTAGTAGTTAGCAGGGTCATGTATCTATAATAGTCACTCCTAGTCCAAAGTCTAACATACTCTTTCCTGGTGGTCCTTGTGAGTATCTCGATTATTAGCAGTCCAAGGTCTGCTGGAGAAACCCCAGTAAGACAGTAGATGCTAGAGCGGCTGTGAGGAGACACTCCATGTCCACGGGCAAAGGAGAAGCCCCAGCAAGACAGTAGGGGGGTGAATTCGTGTTTAGAATCAAACTCCATTCCCGCCAGAGATGCTTAGAGGCTCAAACAAACCTTGTGCGCACCAGGACCCAGGGACCCCACAGAGACTGAGACAGAACTGTGTTTGAGCATCTCCTGTGGAGGTACAGGTCAGCAGTGGCCTGCCGCAGGGGCAGAGGCTCTGGGTGCAGCTGCCTTGGGTATGGCATAAGCCCTCTTGGAGGAGGTCACCATTAACCCCACCATAGAGCTGCCAGAACTCACACAGGACTGGGAAATAGACTCTTGGAGGGCACAAAAAGAACCTTAGGTACCAGGACCCAGGAGAAAGGAGCAGTGATCCTACAAGAGACTGACCCAGACTTGCCTGTGAGTGTCCAGGAGTCTCCAGTGGAGACATGGGTCTGTGGTGGCTTGCTGCTTGGTTGGGGTCACTGAGTGTAGCAGTACATGCATGGGATGTTTTGAAGGAGGTCACCATCATCTTCCCTGGTGGCTCAGATGGTCAAGTGTCTGCCTGCAATGCAGGGGACCTGGGTTCGATCCCTGGGTTGGGAAGACCTCCTGGAGAAGGAAATGGCAACCCACTCCAGTACTCTTGCCTGGAGAATGGAGGACAGAGGAGCCTGGTGGGCCACAGTCCATGGGGTCGCAGAGTCAGACACGACTGAGCGACTTCACCATTATCATTACCTCCACCGCAGTTTAGTAAAAGTGAAAGTGAAGTTGCTCATCGTGTCCAGCTGTTTGCGACCCATTGACTGTAGCCCACCAGGCTCCTCTGTCCATGGGATTCTCCAGGCAAGAATACTGGAGTGGGTTGCCATTTCCTTCTCCAGAGGATCTTCCCAACCCAGGGATCGAACCCAGGTCCCCCGCATTGGAGGCAGACGCTTTAACCTCTGAGCCACCAGGGAAG